>JAGWCC010000461.1:0-402569 GCA_022651775.1 Drusus annulatus
AGTGGTAGATGCCGGTGATCGCCCTGGTGAATGACCACCATTCACAATTGGAAATGCTGCTTGAAATGGCTTTAGCGGTGTTTGGCAACCAGATCTGAATAGCCAGATAATTCCCAACCTTCCTCTTTCCCCTTTATCCTTTCCACTACTCTTTAAACCTCACAACATACTCCGATTGGGGGATGCTATAGTCTCACTGGCTCTAGACGGTTAGGGAGCAGTAAAATAAAAAAGCAAACCATAAACACCTTTCTACTAATCTCTATAACTTACTTCCTGCCAACAATTGGAGAAAAACGGAAAATGCAAATACTTAAAAAAAAATAATGGTTGATAAGGATATTGAAAGAAGGGAGAATGCAGAAAACTCCATTAATGGAGGACTGAACGCTGTTGGCGCAAATAAGAAATTTTCCAAAGAAGCGAAGCTAGCAGTCCACAATGGAGTGCTTAAACCAACCCTGATGTAGGGCAGTGAGGCATGGAACTGGCAGAGGAAGGATGAAAGTAGACTGAATGCTGTGGAAATGAAATCTTTGAGACGTATGTGCGGTAAAACCATGTATGACCGTATTAAAAATCTGGATATCTGGAAAGAATGCAAGGCTGATGTGAGCGTAATGAATAGGATCAAGAAAGGGACGCTTAGATGGTTTGGGCATGTAGAGCGAATGAACGAAGAAAGGAGTGTGAAAAGAATATATGATGCGAAAGTGAATGGAAGAAGTCGAGGACGCTCGAGAAAGACATGGCACGATCAAGTAAATCAAATACTTGAATCGGGTCATGTGAAGAGTCAGAATAACGGAAGAGTATGTATGAATGTAAATGAAGCAAGGAGTGTGTGCCAAGACAGAGTTATATGGCGGTCCGTCCTCTCTGCCTACCCCTGCAGAGAAACGGCGTGATGGTTAGTTACTTTAAAAAAAAAACAATAAAAATGAATTTAAAAAAAAAACGAATTTAAAACAAATACTAGAGAATCCAAACTTAGTCTGCTTAATAATTTATAGTTTTGACTATAAAATTGATTATTATACTAAAAATATTTATAAAGAAACAAAATAATAATAATAATGGTTGATAAGAATCGATAATGAGTTGCTTTTGCTTGTGGCATTGACGTAGTACAATATTTATGACGTATTAAACATTAATTTCATAAAACTCGAGTTAAAACTTTTTCTATTGAAGAGATAATTTTTTTTACCCATATCTCTGACTAACAATACAATGATAAAGGAGAAAAATAAATCTTTTCAAAAAAAATTTATCTTCCATTGACAATAACAGCAGCTTTTGCTCCGTACAGTTATTTACGATAAAAAATCCTAAAAACTATGGATAATTTATGTTAGACCTTTCGACCCTTAGGCTTTAAATGGGCTAACGAAAATGATAATTAAAAAAATATTTGACCAATTACACCTGAAGAAAGATACAAAAATGTCCTTCCTTTGACCACACAGACACGCCCAGAACACAATTCTATTGGCTTGTCAATTCAGTGCTTATTTATAATGTTGATCAGCAAGAGTGTAGTAGTGAAGTAAAACTATGTATATATTGTATATTGAAGGTCATTTAATAAGTTTGAAAGTTAATCTTTTTCAAGATTTTTTACGGATATAATTATAATTGTCAGCTAGCAGCAATTTTGGAAAGTATTAGCCGCCTATAGGAAATGACTCACTCCTGTCGGTTTCCTGCTGTCTCCCTCCAGTTTCTTATGTCTAAGGCCGTGGTGTTTGCCTCCAAAGTGGTAGATACTCTCAGTAGCCCTCTGGTGAAAGACCACCATTCACTATCAGAACGTTGACTGACATGGTTATAGCCGTATTAAGTGACGAAACAGCCAGGTACTTTCAAAACTTCCTCTTCTCATACCCCCCCCTCCAACTCCTTTTAACTTCCCAAGCATACCCCTAATGTGGATACCATAGTACTACCGGTTTCGGAATGTTGGGACATTAGTATGGGATTCACGTAACACCATCCAATTACTAAAGCTTAGGGGGGTATTTCACAACCTCCGCATATTGTGTCGATTAGCGCTACTCGTTGAGTAGCGTATATTATCTTTTTAACCAACGCTGAGTAACGATATCAGTCAAGTGAATGTCGGTTTTGACGGCCATGTCAATGCAATGATCAAAGTTACAATAAGTAGTTGCTCAATAGTTTGCTCAAGAGGTAGTGAAATACCACCTAAGACTCCTAACTCTCCTTTGTAGGTTAATTATGGAGAAGTTTTCTCGAGTATAATTCTATGATAATGTAAAATATGAAAAGTATCAATAAAAATCTAGTGCATGGCGTCCGTCAAGTGAAGCGGGCGCGATCGTGATATTATTTATCACAATAAATTAATAACATTATCATGCGAGCCGTAAAACATACGAATGGCGATAAGCGTACACAGGCTATTTTTTTGCGCTATGTGTAAACAATAAACTTCTGACGAGCCAACGCGGCTAATCTAATCAAAGTTGCTGTCTCAGTGTTAACTGGAATCCGACAAGGTAACGTGCTTGCTTATAACAGATTTAATAACCTTATAATCTAAGGCCGGAGAATATTTTCTTTTACGAATTTCGAGATGTACATAGTTTTGTAGTTTTTATTGAAGTAAAATTTTGAGTTTTTTCCCATTTTTAAGATGCGAGAACAGTAAAGTGCGTATTTGTCACTTTTTAACGTGCGTGAGTTTTGCCGAGTTCTGGGCAGCAGTCTGCAGGGGAAGATTGCCCCGATGATAGCTAATCTACGATAAGAGATGGCACCAGGAGAAGAATAATGTTTCACTAACCCTCCACATTAACGACCAAATTCTTGTGAAAGTATTATAATATATGAGATTCAGTCGAAGACCCGATAAAAAAACGATATTCCAAACATAAATACATGTTTCCATCGATTTCTGTGTAATGATTTCTAATTTGTGTTCGATAAATACCTTAAAATTACCATTTTATATTTTCCCGGCTACCGCAGGGAGCCAATTAAATTCAAAATCTATTTAAAAGGCATTTATCATATTTAAATTTGAAATTAAAAGAGCTGTATTTTATACTTATTTGCAATCCATAGCTTTGATCTTAGTTTGAATTTCAGATTTTGTAGTAATTTTACAAGAATGCAGTCGCTAAGGGCAACAGAAATAATGTCCTATTTTAACTATTTGTTTAACTTTTAATTATTTATTATTTGAAATCATCTAATATGTTGCAACTTGCTATAGCAATCAATGTTGACTATCATTCTGAGATTATGACTTCCAGAACATACTTGAACATTACTGATATTTTCTATGTGATTTTCTTGATAACGGCATGTAGTTATTTACTACTCACACAGATGCATTGCTTGCATACAGCATATTTCAAACTTGTTATTCGAATTCAGAAAAAAACATTAAGAACACACTAATAAATACTTATAGAATATTTAAATTCAAACAACGTTTACAACTTTTGTTCCTTTTTCGCTAAAAACAATAAGTAGGCGTAAGCAACACAATTGGTTGTTTCTCAGTGACGTTTCGCAACGGATTCACTGTAGGACGTATATAAGACTACATATGCACCATTACACACAAGTGTGTGTTGTTTGGCTCAACTCTAACTGCGCAGCCTATGAAACATTCTTCTAACAAATAATATCTCTACTGACGTAAATGTTAAATCCTCGGAGCAATAATATACAAGAGGGAGCGCTGGTGTAGTCGGTTTTGATGAGTTTTGCCGGACTCGGCTAGACCTGGGCATGGCTAGGACTAGGGCTAGGGTATTTATAAATCCATTCATAGCACATGTCGACATGATGTTTTTATTTATTCGTATTACCACTTTTTCACGGTATTATAAAAACAAAAATATATCATATAACATAAAAAACCGTTGAATTATGTCCATTTATGTCTCATATTAAAACGTGTGGGCGGAGTCAACGGAGATGCGGGACACGAAGAATATTCTTACAATACTTTAAAGCGATGTGATAATTTGAAAAATTTTGTTGTCTCTTTCTTTCTCATGGTGTACGACTTAAAAACCCGGAGAAAGTGATTTATCCCAAATTTGTATAGGTTGGGTAAAAATAATTGACTCTCTCCATATATTGTTACTCCAAGGTTAAATCATAATTCCTTTGTGATTTTGTTTGTTAACCTCTAGTGTGCCGGAGGGTCCAATAGGCACTGGGCATTCATCATTTTCTTTTCGGGAGTTTTTATGCTTTGAAACTTGTTGTTTGCATATTTAAATGAACCGCAATCGCGTGTCAAGAAAATAATCAATCCATAGAGATATTTTGCATTGCGTTAAGTTCGCTACAAGTCGAGTAATAAATATCTGAAGTGCTTACGTCAGTACGGCTGAAAAAAATCGATTTTCAAAGTGACATTACTGTTTGTGTTTACAAGACAACCTCATGCAATTTTATTTTTATTTGGAAGGAAATGTATTCAGCCACATGAAAATACAATGAAACAACGAAAAAATCTTAATATTTCCTAATCAAACTTTTTTAGTGACGTGAGAGAGAAAAATCAATTCTCCGAAAGAAAAAAACCACTTACGCCATTGACATACGAGTACAACTAAAAAAACACATAAAAAAATCATCCAAAAATATTCACCAATATTATCATCCCAATGCAAGGAGAGAGATCTAAATATTTTTACCTAACCTGTACAAATTTACGATAAATCACTTTTTTCCGGTTTTTACGTCGTAAACCGTGAGAGAGAAAGAGACGAGACAAGTTGTCACACAATATCGCACCACTTTTAGGTATGTAAGCATGTTTTCCGTCTCCGGCGACTCCGCCCACTACGTTTTGTTATGCGACATAACCCAACGGTTTTTGAGGTTATATCCAATATTTTTGTTGATAACAATACTGTGAAAAAGTGGTCATACAAATAAATGCTACATCATGTCGACATGTGCTATAAATGGATGTAAAAAGGTGTGTCCATGAAAACCCTAGCCACGCCTGAGTCAGGAAAACATCAAAAATCCTGACTACACAAGGTATCCCTCCTGGTATATTATCTCCTCTACAAATGCTATCTGTGGTCCTTCTTAATTCGCCTAGTCCTCAGTCCTTCCCGCCCTGCTCCAATCCTCTTTCACACAGTATATCCACCTCTTTATCCTCCTGCCTTTGGCACACTTCTACTAATCCAAATTGTTGGTGTTCTGTTGTTTGGCATTCTTTAAAAATGTTCAGTCCTCCGCAGTCTTTGGGACCCACAGAACGTTATGATGGTCTCACGGTTAGATCTTAAATTAATTATTGATTTTATAAATAAAGAAAGTACGAAGAAGCATCGTTCATCGCCCGTTAATAGTTTCGTCGATTGTTTCAGAGCCAGTAATGTCGCTTCCCGTAATCCTTGTCATCGGCGGCGCCGGGCTATGTCGGCTCCCACACGACGCTGGAGCTGCTCAACGCCGGCTACAGCGTTATCGCGGTGGACAACCTGTGCAACGCGTACATGGACAAGGAGGGGGACCTGCCCGAGTCGCTCAAACGCGTCGAGACCCTGACCGGACGCACGGTGACCTTCTACCAGGCGGACATGCAGAATGCTGACGAGATGACGAGAATCTTCAGTAATGTGAGTATTGAAATCGTGAGGATGGACCACGACACAGCTCCGTCTCGGCACACGCTCCTTGCTTCATTCACATTCATGCATCGTCTCATACATACTCTACTGTTATTCTGACGCTTGACATTATCCGACTCAAGTATTTGATTTACTTACGTCATGTCTTTATTTATTTATAAATTAATGGACTATTGTCCAATGACAAAAAAATATAAATCACGAAATGGGAAAAAAGAGCAACGAAGAAAGAACAGCACATACATAATATTAAATGGAGCAATGATAAAAATAGGACAAAATAATACATAAGAAAGAACATCTAAGCCCAGGTCAAGTCATGTCTTCCTCGGGTGTCCCCAACTTTTTCTACCATTCACTTTCACATATTTTCCTGACTCCTTTCTTCATTCATTCGCTTTACATGTCCAATTCGAAAGTTTAGACACATACGAATGACATATATTATTTTATTTACATTATATGTCAATAAACTTATAAATTTAATTTATTTACCCACGCCGTGCCTCGAATCCTCGACCTCTGATCTCGTAGCCGAGGATCTTAACCACTCAGCCACCAATTCTCCGATCATTATTACAATAATTTTGCATTTAATTTCAGCACAAGATCGACTGCGTCATCCACTTCGCTGCTCTGAAGGCCGTCGGAGAATCCTGTAAAATGCCTCTCACATACTATCAGAACAACATCACTGGATCGAGCGTCCTATTGGAGGTAACCATCTGCTAACTAACTAACCAAGACCAAGGTAGGCCAAGGGGATGGAAGGCAAAAGAGCTTAAGCGACACTTTGGTCCAAAATTAGTTAAATATGCAGTTTTGATCAGTTCTTTCTTCTGCATCGAATGCTCTGACTTTCGTTTGATTCTGAAGACATCTAAAATATATTTACCAATTGGGAGAAGACTCCAACGACACAAGTTTGGGACGTTTTTTAACTTTTTATCGCTTCAGGTAACTCGGTGAGAGAATTGAGTTACTTGAGTCAACTTTAAAAAAAAATCTAAACAGGTACCGAAGACTTTAAAGTGCACAGGTGTAAACTTCCCAAAATGGCGCTTTGCCTTTCCAGCGACGATATGGACGAGGTCAAAGTTATTCATAGACGTGCTTACAAGAAACTTTCCTGGTGAAGGGGACATTCTCTCTCGATGTATTCTGTAGCTAATAATAATATATAACAATATGTATAGTGGCATTGTGACCGCTTTGAAAGAACTGCTTCAAAGAACTACTTCTTTTGGCAACAGTTCCTACTTCATTCATTGTTCAATGAACAAATACTTCAATTGAAGTCGGTAGTTCATTTTAGCGTTCATTCATTTCAATAACTTCATTTCATTGAACAAATATTTCAATTGAAGGTGGTAGTTCATTTTAGCCTTCATTCATTTCATTAACTTCATTTCACTGAACAAACATTCAATTGAAGTTGGTAGTTCATTTTAGCCTTCATTCATTTGATTAACTTCAATCTATTGAAAAAATACTTCAATGACAGTCGGCAGTTCAGTTTAGCGTTCATTCATATCATTGAAAGAAGTATTTCAATGTGAAGCGTATAGTCGCGAAGACATTAAAAACGAAGATTAACGGAACCGGTTCCAGTGCTTCTCATTTTGAAATCTTCACCGATTAGCATGTGCTTTTCGGCGAGGAACCAGTTCCAGTTCTTTTCGTTTTCAAATCTCTACTGACTAGCCAGTGCTTTTCCGGCGAGGAACCGGTTCCAAAAAGAACTGAACAAATAAGCGGAAAAATTCAAATCTCTTTTTTGCGAGTTCGACTTCAATTGAAATGTTCATTTCAAAGGGTTCTTTTTAAAGAACTAACAATTCGTGAAGCATTCACAAAACATTGAAGTTTTTCTCAACGCTAATGTATAGCTTATAACAATAGTCAACAATAGCAATGGGAAAAACTTCAAAGTTTTGTGAACGCTTCAAGAACTACAAGTTCTTTCATATGAATCTTCACAAACTACAAGTTCTTTCATATGGACCCTTTACAAACTACAAGTTCTTTCATATGAACCCTTCACGAACTACAAGTTCTTTCATAAGAACCCTTCACGAACTACAAGTTCTTTCATATGAACCTTTCACGAACTACAAGTTCTTTCATATGGACCCTTCACAAACTACAAGTTCTTTCATATGAACCCTTCACGAACTACAAGTTCTTTCATATGGACCCTTTACAAACTACAAGTTCTTTCATATGAACCCTTCACAAACTACAAGTTCTTTCATATGAACCCTTCACAAACTACAAGCTCTTTCATATGGACCCTTCACAAACTACAAGTTCTTTCATATGAACCCTTCACAAACTACAAGCTCTTTCATATGGACCCTTCACAAACTACAAGTTCTTTCATATGAACCCTTCACAAACTACAAGCTCTTTCATATGGACCCATCACAAACTACAAGTTCTTTCATATGAACCCTTCACAAACTACAAGCTCTTTCATATGGACCCTTCACAAACTACAAGTTCTTTCAAATGAACCCTTCACGAACTACAAGTTCTTTCATATGGACCCTTCACAAACTACAAGTTCTTTCATATGAACCCTTCACGAACTACAAGTTCCTTTATATGAACCCTTCACAGTGAACGCTTCAAATGAACTAACAGTTAATTGCTTCATTCGCTCAACGTAGTAGGTAGTGTAGCGTGTAGTGTAGGAACTAGGAACTTGAGTGACTGCTACATCGCTCGTGTGTGCAATTAGTATGTAATTTAAACATGGCTTCACGAACTAACGCTACAAAATAGTGCGCAAACATTAATGTGTACAGCAATTTTTCGAGAGTATATTTATTATGTAGTATTTCTAGCTAATATTTGGGGACTAGGGTGGGTAATAGAAAACCATAGTTAATGTATTTTCTTAACTTAAGGTTAGGGGAGTTTTGCAAGGTCCTCTCGAAGTCGAAAGTTACTTATAACGAGTGACGGACGAACCACTTTTCATTCTTATCGTTTCGTTATCAGGAAATACACGCTTCTATATTATTAATAGGTATTTAAAACGCAAGGACAATGTATCGCGTTACCTTGCACGTGAATACTCGACAGTTATTTGTTTAATAAAAACAATAACGTACTATTCATTGATCTTTCCGTCATAATAATTGCTTACACAGATGTCGCATTGTTTCGTTGAAGGTTACAGTGTCGTAAGATTAGTAACATGTATGTATTTTATTTAATTAATAGCGTTTGTTTTTTTTTGTTTTAATGTCAAAAGTGTGCTTTTATTCAACACAGTTTTATTTTTGATTTATCGTCTAGTGAATGGCTTCTTTAATTGAATTGACATTTCAATAATGTAAAAAAAAAACACTTTTCTGTCCTATCAAAATTCCAACGCTTCTGGCATAGCGTAGAATAAAGACGACGATTCCCGACCCTAATACGACAAAGGGAAGAAGAAAATATATAAGATAGTAGATTAGAATAGAATTAATTGTTGTTTTATTATTGGCGCGTATCACATTTAAACGAGTGTCTGACTGTTTGTGGGCGGTAGGTGATGAAGACCCACGGCGTCTTCAAGCTGGTGTACAGCTCCTCGGCCACGGTGTACGGCACCCCCCAGTACCTCCCCCTGGACGAGGAGCACCCCACGGGGCAGGGGTGCACCAACCCCCACGGCAAGAGCAAGTACTTCGTCGAGGAGATCATGAAGGACCTGTGCAGCAGCGATCAGGTTCGTATTTATCCGTGCTAAACAATTACTCACTTTCTACTCTCTGTATAATAGGTTAGGTATTATTATTAGTATCACAATAAAGGATAAAGCTTAAATAATATGAATAATCAACAACACAAACATCAAATGGAAAAAGCGAGAAAATAAAAAGACAATGGTCACAACCAAGACAATTGAAGACCCCACGGCAAAAACCTGTTAACTAACATTTTTGTCAAAAATGAGTTAGTATTCCAACTAAACTAATAAATTATGGTACGCTCTATCCGATGAACACACTTTCGGATCATGAAAATGGCACGTACATAGAAAATCAAAGAGTTGAACATGTTATAGTTCTCACCACGAGAGTTGGTGCCGGCCAATACTCACACAGACGCATAGCTTACGTACAGCGTGTCGAACTGAATGAATAGGACACGCATTTACAATATCAACATAAACACTCGCTGTCCCTTTTCTACTAGTAACAATAAGTAGGCGTAAACAAGACAAAGGGCTCTTTCTTTATGACACATCGTAAATACATCGCCACTGGAGCGTATACCGATACACAATAAACCCAACGCTATGCACGTATTGTTTGTTTCAACTCTCGTTGCGCCAGCTATAACTGCAAATTTATTTATAACTTAAATATTTTTTAATGGCAAGAACATGTTATCTACAATAATAAAATTGTGTTGAAGAAACGTATTAGAATGCTAAATTATACATTAAGTTTAGTACGTTAGCTATAACATTCATGAAAAATAGTTTGTCAATTTGAAATGGTTCTTTTTTTTTTTTTTTTTTAACAAAGCGCAAAAGACTGAATATCTCAGAATGTCTCGACAGTTATTTAACAGGTTCTTGCTGTGGGGCCTCTAATTGTTTGTGACCATTGTCTTTCTATTTTCCAGCTTTTTCTGTTTCATACTTGTGTTGTTGATTATATTATTAGATTCGACCGGTCGGTAGCTGAGTGGACAAACACGCCGGATTCCCACCCGGGCGTCGTATGCTCAATTCCTCTGCTGGCTAAGTCCTCCATCATTACACAAGCAACATCTTCCGCTTCTTATGATGGCAGTAGGAGTTTTTCAAATATTGTCAGGTTATTCGTAACCCGGGAATGTTTGTCTTTCTTTAAAAAAATAAAATAAAATAAAATTATATTATTTAAATATTTTAAAAAAAGCATTAATGCTTGATTCTAATCATAATAATAATAATGATGATGGTGACGTCAACTGTCTTAACGTAACTGTGTTTGCGCAGGTTTGGGGCGTAATATCTCTTCGCTACTTCAACCCCGTGGGCGCCCACGAGTCGGGAGAGATCGGAGAGGACCCGGCGGGCATTCCCAACAACCTCATGCCGGACATTGCCCAGGTAAGCACTCTCCATCGACATAAAATACACTAGATTTCAAATGTGAACACCTCACTGGGGTATGTTACGAGGCTGAAGGGAGTGGAGAAAAGAAGAAAAAGAGAAAAGGTGGGAGAGAAGGAAGAGGAAGGTCAAGAAGTACCCGGCTCGATTCTGAACGGTTGTCCTTAACCAGGGGGACACGATAACTACACGGGTGTCCATATTGATGAAATATATTCAGCTTGGCTTTTGACATAAGCGAAATCATTTGAAAGTCTGCGGTGTAAATTTTAAGGAATATTTTTTAATATTAACATTTTTTACTACCAGGTGGCGGTAGGCCGTCGAGCCAAGCTGCAGGTCTTCGGTTCAGACTATGATACTCCCGATGGGACCGGAGTGCGGGACTATATCCACATCTCGGACCTGGCGGTGGGACACGTCAGCTCTCTGGAGCTGATCCTCAAGCCGGAGTACGCCGGCTTCAGGGCTTTCAATCTGGGTAAGGTTTCCTCTCAACCTTCCCTTCCCCCTTCCTACCTGGCTATTTGTATCTGGTCACCAAATACGGCTAAAACTATTTTTAAGTAATGCTTTTGTTCTAAATCTGCAATGCGCAGCCCGCAAGCCCTATTCAGATATATTGAACACTATTCAGATATATTGATTACTATTCAGATATGTTGATTGATATTCAGATATATCGATTACTATTCAGATATATTGATTACTATTCAGATATGTTGATTCGTATTCAGATATATCGATTACTATTCAGATATATTGATTACTATTCAGATATGTTGATTAATATTCAGATATATCGATTACTATTCAGATATATTGATTACTATTCAGATATATATAAATTTTACTATTCAGATATCTTGATTACTTTTCAGTTATATTGATTACTATTCCATTATGTTGATTACTATCTCCTCCCCCCCACGAAACTTCAACATCAAAAATCGGAGCACTGCTTCAAATGGCTTAAGCCATATTTAATTACCAGATCTGAATAGCCAGGCTGCTAGTTTTTCCCCGAGACGATACTGAGAATATGTACTACCGCGGAACGTGCTATAAATAGTCAAAATATAATTTTTATTAATAAGTAAAATAAAATTGTGCACGTCGGGATTTAAACCTTTAGCCTTTGCATTCGCAGGTAGTCGAGGATCTCGACTGCCCGACCGCGGAAGTCGTCGAGGTCAATTGAACTCTCAAAAATAACAAAGGGTCATATCTTTTACTGTCGTTTTTTCAGGCACCGGGAAAGGCAACTCCGTTCTGGAAATGGTGACAGCGTTTGGCGCGGCCAGCGGGCGCAGCATCCCCTACGAGCTGTCGCCGCGCCGCGAGGGAGACATCGCGTCTTCGTACGCGTGCGCCAAGCGGGCGGGCCGGGAGCTCAACTGGCGCGCCACGAGGGGCATCGACGCCATGTGCGCCGACACCTGGAACTGGCAAAAGAGGAACCCCAACGGCTTCCAGAAACAAAAAATGTAGACGAGATATTTACTTTCCTGGAAGTTTATTTGAAAAACATCTCTTGTCTATTTTACAGGTATCGCAGCCAAAATTGACACAAACACACCACTCACACGGATGCACTGGTTGCATACAGCATGTTCCAAACTTGTTATACGACTTTAGAACAGAAATGAAAATATTTATTTTTTTTGATATAATAAAAAACACTGAAACATTTTAAACAACTGTAAAAAAATTCCGTCCCTTTTTCGCTAAAAACAATAAGTAGGTGTAAGCAAAAAAAGGGCTGTTTCTCAGTGACTTGGCTGTCAGAGGTGTATACATATACACCGCTATCACAATTTGAACATAGTTATGCGGAAAGTGTCCAACCCACAATTTGCCAAAGTCGAGTTTTACATGTTTTCCCATAGATAAATACAAGATTTCTATCTGCTGAAAACATCCAAGCTCCAAATGCAGTAGATTTTCGGCAGTGATTTTTTTTTTACTAACGCACTTAAACGCAATTAAAGCTTAAAAACATTATAAAGTGAAGGATAACACAAGAAATATATTTATTTTAATAAACACATTCATAGATTATAAATTACCTATTTAAAATAGTGCTCATAAAGAAGGGGGGGTCAAGTTCTTCCAATTTCAATTCTTGGATTTAAATTATTATGAAAAAAGGCTCAGAAAAAGGCGATGAAAAATGCTTTTCTATTGTCATATTATTATTATCAAACGCCTTTTTCTCAGTTTCATCTTTTTGGGGTTGAACGTTTTCTGCATAACTACGTCAAATTGTGCAACCTAAAACAGGTTATCATTTCTTTAAACTATTTATAATAATAATAAATGGATAACTTTTATAGCGCCGTTTTCGTGGGAAAATCACCTCAAGGGCGCGTATATCTCATTGTTTTATTTTAAATATGTTGCATTCAGTTTCTATTGTGACTTACTGTAAATACTGCTTATTTAGTTTCGCACCACGCGTGTTCGCATCGTCATGTTGACGATTCATTTTCCATAACGTATAAAATTATGCGTCTATTAAGCGATAGTTGAGAGTGGAAGAAGATTTGTGAAGCTTATGGAAATTATTTTTAAACGATAATAAAAAATATATGACATTTTTTAGCCTCTTTGGCTAAATGCAAGGAATGCGGTGTTTTCCAAAAAAGTGGTTCATGAAAATATGTAATAAATTATTTTACTTAGTTAATTATGTACCGATTCCAAACCAGAAATGTAATTGTAACTCTTCCCAGTGCATTCAACCCTACAGATAACCGAGGTATGAATTTTCAGTAGTGAAACCATGTTTTTACAATGAAACTCTCTTATAAGGTTTTCCAGAAAAAAAACTTTATAAGTGGGTTTCACTGTAATAATTTAATAGAAGTTTCTTTGTTGAAACAAAAAAGGATGATATTGCATTTTTTATGTAGTATAAACTAAATATAGCAAACCAGTGGCCATTTGAAATCTATTCATATTGTAATAATTAATACAGCGTTAAATATTGAAATTATTTTAATCATATTTTCAGAAAAACACATGGTAAAAGAAATCGTTTTTGCATCAACCGACATTTGAACTCATGACTTTCGTTATCGCGGTGTCTTCTCTAATCACTGAGCTATCGTGTTAACCGCTAGACCTGCTGTTTTCTCCAGTGTTGTCTCCATAAATTGTTAACATATTCACAAGTTTTATCCTCAATTAAATGCAAACAAGGTGGTTTTATCGCTAAATGGCTGCTAGATGGTCTCGCTGCTAAATCGACCAGTCTTATTTATATATTTTAATTTAAAAAGTTTTTAAGGAAAATAAAAGAATAATAATAAGAAATAAAAGTACATATTGAGTTCGATTTTTTTTTTTTGATTTTATGGATTCTTTCGTAATCCTCTACTAACTAGCTGGGGCTTATACAAATACCCCTCATAATGTCTATCTAACTAGTACTGCGGCTCATTAGGCCTTATTACTATCACCATCTGATGGTTTTATTTACTTGACTAAGTTTATTTTTACATTAGTGTTTTCTTAGGGAAAAGATCTTAACTGGATTAAAAACCCTAAGCAAGGAAAAGATAAAAAGAAATACATAAGTTCTGAACTTGTTACTGATTGAAGAATTTTATTTGACTGATGTTAAATATTTCATGTTTTTTCTACCTGGAGCTGCATCCTTTTTCATTTATGAGGTCTTTCCTAACAGATGGAGAGGCGTGGAGTGGGAATGGGATGGGATTTTTCCCAGCCGATGTGATGCAAGTCATATTATTGAGTTCGATGACAAAAATGACTTTAGAGCTTTTGTTAAAATAAATAAATCACCAATGATTAAGTACCTATATTAAAACAGTGGAAATTTCCATTGTCATGAAACCAAATTTTCTATCATACATAATTATAAGATTTTTATTTGCCATAAAACATACAGTCTGTATTAGATATGTTTATTATAAACTACACTAAGTTTAAACCAAAAAAAGAGATTTTAAATGTTCCTACAAATTGAAATTTTACATTATTTATATAATTATTTTTAAATGTGTTTAAAATATAAACAAAACGCCATCTGTGTCTGTTTTTAGGATACAGATAAGCCATTGTAAAAAACCAAAGCTTTGAATGTGCAAACATTTTTACTTCAATATACATAATTATATTTTTTTTGTTTGTTAGTTCAAATTGTCAGTTCCTAAATTTTACTGAAATAAAAATAAAATAAAATAAAAATGTTTTTGAATTTTTTTTTTTACTACACTTAACTACAATGTCGTAGAAATATAATTAAATAGCTTCCTGTCTAAAAACCTCTCTGTTTAAACTACTGAATCTAGTTTTAAAAATATAAAAAAAACGTCGCCAATGACAACAACCATACTCACCACAGTGACGAAAATTGCACAAATGTAAAAAACTACAAAAATATTGAAATTTAAAAAGTTTCTAAAATGTGAAAATTAACACAAACAATTAACCTATACATTATAAAAATAATGAAAAAATAGTCAGTTTTATTCTCAGGGTCTATGTCACCTTTGGGAATGCTGTGCAGGGCAGCAGCAGCAGCTTGTGTCTTCTAAATACAGTGAGATTGATTGACAAAAACCAATTTTTTAATATTAGTGTAACTTAAATATTTTAGTTGAGGTAGTTTTAAGTACGTCTTCAATGAACACGTTACTATTCAAACAAAGCGGATTAGGAAAACCTACAGTAACCGTGGCATAATTTTTTTCTATTAAATATGTTTTTCTTCTTCATATTTATTTCAATATTATTCATATTGTTTCAACATCGAGTGGTGAAAGGCGTTATTCCCTTTTTTGCAAGCAAACTTAGGCTTGGTAATTTAAACCACTGTCACATTTACACCGTCGCAAATGGATGATAAGCGCCGTCAATTTTTTACCGTTACCACTTCAAACAATAACCCCCGTTAACAATCGATTCTCGACCCGTTTCAGCACTTGATCAAATAATGGTGTCAAGCACAACAGCGTGACCGTTATGTTATCACTAAGGCCTAAATTTCCTTGCAAAAAAAATGTGGAAAATACCCTTTGACCTAAACCTCAGAGCAATAATTTACAAGAGGGAGCACTAGTGTAGTCAGTATTGATGATTTTTTTCCTGATTCAGGCGTGGTTAGGACTAGGGTATTGATACATCCATTCATAGTACATGTCGATATAATGTTTTTTTTTATTTGTATTAGGACTTTTTCACAGTATTGTTTTCAACAAAAATGTAGGATATAACATAAAAAACCCTCGAGTTATGTCGCATCACAAAACATAGTGGGCGGAGTCGCCGGAGACGCAGGAGACGGAAAACGCGCTTACATACCTAAAAGCGGGGCCATTTTGTGTGAGAGCTTGTCTTATCTCTTTCTCTCTCATGGTATACCACTTACAAACCCGGAGAAAGTTATTCATCGTAAATATTTATAGGTTAGGTAAAAATATTTAGCTTTGTCTCCATATATATTCTTGATCGGATATTTGATTTAATTTGTTTTATGTGGCACATCCGTACGGTGTACATATAGGGGAACTATATCGCAACCCGGCCGAGCAAATAGTAAATCGTATCTATTCGTTTATAAAAATGCTCATCTTTGCAAGTTAATCTTCTTAAAAATGTATCGGGTCAACTATTCTTTACTAAACAAATAACCCTCATATCGGTCAGTTATAGTTCAGCGACAACACTTTTAGCTTCTTCAGCTCTCGAATCATCCAGTCCTTGTGCTTGTAGACCTCGGTGAAGGCGGAGTAGGTGTCCATCTGGCAGGCGGTGCCGTTGCCGGCGAGGATGGTCTGGACCGGCGCCACGGAGACCAGCGCGCGCAGGTGCCAGACGCTCTCGCTGAAAAACGACCTGCGGTCCGCGAACACCAGCCCGCCGCCGCTATCGCCCTGGCACACGGCGGAACCTACAGACGAGAATGAATACTTTGAACGTGACATAAGTTGTGCACTTTCATTTGGTGTCAGTAAGTCAACTCACCAGTGGTGTATCCGGCGCACAGCTTGTCGGTGGTCAGTAAGCCGATGAAATTGTACCGAGCCAATTCCGTTTTACAATTGTCCATGTCGATTATGGGCATGTTCAGGACGCGCAGCTCTTCCGAGGTAACACCGCTCTCCGTCAAGCCCCAGCCAGCCACCTGCCGGCGAGAAAACATTCGTCTCTAATAAAGGTTTCAGTTGGGCGGGCATCGTACTACTTCCGATAGGGTCTTCCTACCTTCCCCGTAGTGCCCGGCTTCAGCTGGTGGGCATTCAGGCCGGGGTCGTTCAGATCGAAGCAGATTGGCCGCACAGATCCGCTGAACTCGAGTGGGACGCCTAGGTGTACCAGCGCTATGTCACTTTGATATCTGCTCTCTGAACCTCCATACGATTTAGGCAAATAGATGTGAGCCACCTGCAAAAACAAAGGCTAGTGCAATTCGGACAATTCTATACAACGCCTTTTGTAGGAAAAAAGGTTCCATAAAATGAAAATAAATTTTTACGAAGGTATCTACGTTAAAAGTAACGCATATTTATATTATTATATTTCTAAAACAAGTAACAAGCAGTGGATAAAGACGGCAAGTCAGAGCGATGTCCCAGTGGGTGAAGCATATGAGCCCGAATAGCGAAAGGAAGTTTGAGTCCCGATCGCACTGATATCGATTTTTCTGTACCGTTTCTTCCGTCAAAACTGGAAGGTAGATAGATGGTTACTTCGAGCCAAGGGTTATGGCTGGATATCTACGGCCTCACACTGACTCGTCGCATATGATAGATAGATTATAACGAAATACATCGCCCCAATGTTTTATCCGTCCTTTTCTGATGTGTAAAAATAAACTTAGCTAGTTTTGCAATGCTTGTTGTAGAGTTTGACAAACCCAACAACGCGTGTAAATAATGAGCAATAGTTTGTTCGTACGTCTCTCTTCTGCACCCAATGCTTGGCGTCGTCCTTCTCGTTGTGGTACGAGCGATAGAACTTTCCGGCAGCAACCTTGAAGTATTGGGCAGCTATCGGTCCGTTGTTATAGAAAAAACAATGGGCGGCTGAAACAAAAAAACCTTTACTAAACAGGAAGACACGAGGTTCTAGTACTACCTTCACATCGCGAGTATGGGAAGGATAAGTCGGGAGAGGAGGTCACGACTGAGTTGAGGGAAGTGACGTCTGCACTCACCACTGACGATGACGTTGGAGTAGAGGATAGTGCCTCCACAAATTTGCTCTTTCTTCCCGTCCGCGAAAACTTGGTACACGCCCACATGCCAAGGGAAGGCGTTGTTGACGACGGTTGTTCCATTCGCAATCAACTTTACTCCAGGGGGTTTTTCAAGTCCGCAAACTGAAATAAAGGGTCAACTAGATTTGAGTATACTCGTATGACATTAGTTAGGTACTGCACCATGGACTATGATAACGATGAATACACGGTGACTAAAGGGGCCTCCCGTGTGTATGGTCCGCGGATACTCACTCGCCCTGCAGATGGGTGGGTGGTCGTCCCAGAGCCCGTCCTGGCAGGTGATGAGGTACTGGTCGTACACCTGGACAAACTCCCGCTTGCACCCCGACTGCACCTCCGTTCCGTGCGGCACCGAGTCTTCGCACTCGATGATCTCGTTCTTCGCAGATCTGCACACAAACTCCACTGAGAATGAAGTCGGCATGTGGCACTTTTCTAAAAAACACAATTATTGACAACATTTCAAAATTAAGTACATTTCTAACTACTGATATGCGCATACTCTTGAACATTTATTTATTTTACACGATTACCTCCGGGCCCGAACCATTGAGATTCTTGGCTGCGGATCCAGAGGTCGCGCATTCGAAACGCAGCGTGAAAAGATAAAGTGAAGATAGTTGTACTCTTACTGTGGCAGGACGGGGTAGGCGACCACTGGTTCGTCTCGTCGCACTCCGCGTAGGGGGATCCTGACATGTCATAGCCCTCGCTGCACGAGTAGGAGATAAAAGTGAACCGGTCCACGAACATGCCAGGCCTGATGTTGGCCATTCTTTTGATGCTGTATGTACCATTACTTGGATATTCTGGTAGCGTGCATCCCCTTCTGCAAACGAGATGGTACAGTTCAAACTACTTTTTAATTCAAGATATTCGATTAAGACTCGATTGAAAATGTAATTCCGACGGTTCCTTCTTCTTCTTTTGGGTCAAGCATTAATAAACCAAAGAAGAAATAAACCTATAGACCGGTTAGTAGCTGAGTGGAAAAACACTTTGGGCTCCCATCCAGGCGTCGCGGGCTCAATTCCTCTCCTAGCTAAGTCCCCCATCATTGCACAAGCAACATCTTCCGCTTATTATGATGGTAGTAGGAGTTTCAAATATCGCCAGCTTATTCGTAACCCGGGAATGTTTGTCTTTCTTTAAAAACAAAAAAATAATATAAATATTTGTATACTGACTTTCCGCCAATTCCAGAACTGAGATCTGCGGTCGCAGGAACAACTGCAAAATGAAAGTAGTTTTAACAAAGTAGTCGGCTGAAGGTATAATTAGGCGTAAACCATTGTTGCCTTCAAACATAAAAAAATCTTGATTTAATGAAAAGCTGGCCCAGCCAAAATAAATTTGGGATAAATCACTTTCTTTGGGCTTTTACGTCGTATACCACGAAAGAGAAAGAGACAAGAAAAGTTTCATATAATATGGCAGCACTTCTAAGTATGTAAGAATGTTTTTTGTACACGCTAACTTCACATCATTGAGTCGTATAATTTACGTCAACGGATTTAGATTTCCTATATTTGTGCTTATTAAAAAATTTGCAGTGGTTCTACAAATAAATCAAACATGATGGTGATACGTGCTATGAGTGAATGTTCAAATGAGACAAAACAAAGATTATAAAACATCACTTTTTTTAGGTATTTCAACAGTTTTAAATATTTTTGAACCAACTTAAGAATTTTCACTTTCAACAAAATCAACAAAAGCTTCCATCATTATTAAGGCAAACCTTCTTTTATTAGTGTTTGTGTGATATTTTGACTTTATAAATCATGTAAATGGTGTATTGATATAGTTTTGTTTAATGTGTTCAAATGTATCTATTAAAAATGTCCGAATTGCATGTGGGTTAACTAATAGGCTATCCAACTTCCTTTTACATATCTTTCTATAGAGTCATTATAAAGTCAACGATACTGACTACACTATTTCGAAAAGGTACCTCTCCATGTTTATTCTTACTCCAAGTGAAATACAGTACGTTCTATAATAAATCTTACCAGGCGTACATTCCGGTACGGCAGTGGTATTCCATTTCCCGCTGCGTTTGCATTTCAATACGGCCAACTTGGTAGCGGGGCTAAGGTGGCCAGGCCTGCAGGAGGGGGTGAGCAGAGTTGAGTACGGCAAGAAGCTGGAGCAGGGGATGGCCTGCTTCCCTCGGGTGGTGCAGTTGAAGCTCACGCTGGCACTGCTTATCATCTGGCATCTTTCTGGAAATATCAACAGTGACTGACTGGCATCAAAAGCAATAGGAACACTTGCCCCTAGGAGTCTTTGGCTCTTCATTCTCTAAAAAAATTCTATTAATTGGTTGAATCCGCATACGAGACCCTTACTTCTGCAAGCTGGAGGTGGAGTACTCCACCTGCCCCTTTCGCACGTGGAATACACGTTACTCGTTGAAATGTCGAAGCTTTGGGCGCAGAAGTACTTTATGGTGGTAGACTTATCCACGGTGGTCCCCGGGGGCAGAGTTCCATTGACACCAGACACTGTGAAGCCCCCATCGGCCGGGAAAGCTGGCAGGGTGCACATAGACCTAGGGGTGAGAAAACAGAAGTCGTAAATATTCGGTTATCTTCAAACCAAATCGATATTGTCTTTAATTGTTGTGCCGTAGAATGAAGTAGTGCCTACGATTTTACAAAATGGATTATAAAATAATACTATCGGTATTCCTTGGACACAAACTTACTCAGATAAAGAGAGATTTTGTAGAATCATACAAGATAACCAAGGTACGGTAAACTTCCCAAAAGAGATAGATGGAGGCAGTGGCGGCTCGTGACTCGTTAGTGTGCTAAGATTGAAAAAAAATGTCACGATTGATATTGAAAACGATTTTTTCACAATGTTCTATCAGTTCTCTCAACTCACGCAGACATTTTTTGGTTGTTTCTTTACTTAAAAGGTGGCTACTTACTTTTGGGCCTCTGAAGCTTCAGCCACTTCGCCTGGGACTGAATCTGAAATTCAAAAATAGAAAAAAAATACGAAATATTAATTGAAAAAAGATTAAAGGTGAAGGGCTTCTGCCGACAGATTATTTTGGGCTGTTTTACTCTACCTACATATTTGTAAAAAAATAATTTACACAAAAACGTATTATTATTGAAGAGTCAGAATAACAGAGGAGTATGTATGAGACGATGTATGAATGTAAATGAAGCTAGGAGTGTGTTCCAATAAAGAGTTATATGGCAGTCCGTCCTCTCTGCCTACCCCTACGGAGAAACGGGCTGATAGTTTGTTAGTTTTTTTATTACAGAGGCCGAAAAATAATTCCACAGCCGAGCTATTGAACACAAGAACGAGTCGTAGAAGTGACCCGCTCTCTTGTGTCGAATGTCAACCGTGCACAAATGTTGGGCGCGCGTTTGGCGAGTTTCTCGGCTATGCGCCAGCAGGGCCGGTTCCACGACATCTAGCGCCCTGTGCAGTAAGTACTAGTGCCCCCCCGAACCTTTTTCTCTCTCCTCCTCCCCTTCCCCGCTCCACATTTCTTTTTTATTTGACAAAAGTAATCAAAAATTTCCAAATTGCTTTGCGAATTTAAGTTTTGTAACAAATGATTCCAATCATTCAATCCTGAACTAGCCAAAGCACTATTTACTAGAGATATAGAAAATAATTTCCAAAAAAAAGAAAACTCTACTCAAGTCTAACCGTACGTAAAGGAAGACCTATGTATTAATTTTTTCTCGTTGTTGGATCCTAAAATCAACAATTTGTTAGTTATTCTTAACCTGATGTCTTCTGTTCAATCCTACCCCATTCTTTGTCAATTTGTTCTAATGTCATGCACTATTTGTATGGCCGGATAAAAGTGTATTGAGCAGCCTGTAGCCGGTGACCCCCACCTCGACAACGAAACACAAGCCAGAACGTCAAGAGCGGCATTATTTCGAATCCTGCTATCCAGTCACTTTATCGCATTCAACTCGCCTGCACATCGCTGGGACCACCCAGGGATGGTGCCTTCGTTTCGCATCCATCTAGGATGACTCACCCTCTCAGCATTCATCGGTCGGGCAGACTGGTCGGCGCAAATCGCATACACGGAAACAGGTAAGCAAATTGACACTCCTATTATTCTCCCAACATACAATCAGGTTAATTTACCAAGCTATTTCATCGTTAATCGTTTTACAGTCCATTTTAATTCAACCAAGTGTTTCCAAAACCGATTCGCGGTTTCTGGATCGAACACTCGTATTATTTCTATTTTGACACAAAGTGCCGTTTTTGTGAAAAATCACCTCAAGGGCGCTGTAACTAACACAAATGAATCTTTAGACACTAATATAATCTGAAAATACCTAAAAGTGTAAGTTTTTAAAACAGTTTATGAATAAAATTACGAAACCAATTGACAACTTTAAAATGACAGCGGTAAAATTGATGTCAACAAAATTCCCCGAATGAACAATGGACGGGCCAATTGCAATGACTGCCCGTCTTGGCCTGCTCCGAATCATAAATTACGTCATAACTCATATTTACCGTGTTCTAATCACGTCGAAAGGCTCAATGGGGACTTTTCGCGTCCACTTCCCCCACTCAATAATCAGCCTTGCTTATCTTACGCAATCGTCACGCGCTTCCACCAACCTTCGCAGAAACTTGCCCCCACCCCTGCCACATGGCTTGCGCCTCACTTCTATAGGCATTCCTCTCATCAGGAACAAAGGCCTGCCAAAACCCCAGCATTCAATCAACAATACCGGCTGGAACGCCGATCTGAGTCCCCTCAAGCGCAGTAGAGCACCGCCCCTCCCCCCCTCCCCCTCACCCAACCAGGGCTTGCGATCTTCAAACCCTCATCTAACAAGCCACGGCGCTTCAGTTCATTATCCAAAATGCCACCAAGGAGTTAAGCGAAATACAATCATTCATAAATCAATTTAATGGAAAGACAACGATCAAATAATTCAAACCTACAGGCTGCTTACTGGAATGCCAATGGCACAGTTCTAGAGTTCCAAGAAGAAATAATAAAATGTATTCACGATTATAATCTTGACGCATTTATAATTAACTAAACGTGGCTAAAACCATCACGCAACCTAAGAATATCAAATTATAATGTATACCGCGACGACAGAACTGCCAACAGAGGAGGTGGCACAGCAATTCTTGTAAGAAGTAATTTAGATCATTTTCTAGCTCATGCATTATCTGGCGAAAATATTGAATCCACGGCGGTTAAAATTAAAACCTCATCAGGAACTATTAAATTCATTTCTTTGTACTGTCCGCCAAAACGCAAATTGATTCCATCCGAACTATACTCACTTCCTATAGAAAACGTTCCCACTATAATAGCTAGGGTCCTTACCGCCAAACACGACACCTGGCACAGCAGGTACAATAATAAAAAAGGTAGAGATCTTGCTAATTACGCTTTCACCAGATCGATTGCAATCGATGCTCCAGACGTCCCTACGTTGCATCACCACGCCGGGCGAGCCGACGTCATTAGCATTGTCATATTAAAGGACACGAGCCACTTACACTCCTTACGAGTACTCAACGACTTAGCATCCGATCACAATCCCTCCAATTCACTGTGTTCAGATGAAAGGGGTTATTCCACTTTTTAAAAATTTAAAGTGGTAACGGTGAAAAAATCAAAATGTCGCTAATCATCGATTTGCAACAGTGGTTCAATCCACCAGGCCTAAATTCACTTGCAAGATTGTGGAATAACGCCTTTCCCCAATACACAGTCGATATTTAAATAAATTATATCAGGCAGACTATATGTTTTCTTTGCTTCATCTGCAATCTGCATAGAAGACCCTTACTTGTGCACATTGGCGGGTCAGTGTTCCACGTGCCCTTCTCGCACGTGGAATACGCGCCGCTCTCAGACATGGTGTAGTTCTCGGCGCACGCGTACTGTATGTATGTGAACTCATCCACGACGGTTCCCGGGGGCAGCGTTCCGTTAACACTTAATACGGTGAAGTTCCCGTTGGCTGGGTAGGCTGGTAGGATGCAATTGGATCTAGAAAGAAAAAAAAACACAAGTGTTAATAGTCTTTTTCGGTTTGTCATACTATTCCCAATTCGGTATACTTGTTAACCATTATTTTAAAGTTGTTATGCTGAAATTCACACTTATGGATTTTATGATTTAGATCCTGAGTAAGTGAAAGTTAAGAATTTGGTCGAAATAATCGATGAGGTTCGCCAATCCTTTAATGGCGCAAAGAAGAGGACGGAACGTGAACAATGTTGAATTGGTACATGGAATGTGAGAGGAGGAATGGAAAGAAAGTCAAATGGATTATGTAGTACAACGGTAGGTAAATGTTTGGACGTAGTTTGTCTAACAGAGAGTATGAAGAAAAATAATGGTACCATGCAACATGATGACTCGCTCGTTATCTGTGAAATTTCACCAAACCCTTAGAAATTGCACTTGGATTTAGAGAGTTTTCGTATACATTTATATATTTTATTCAACAAGGGGGTTTGAAAAGGTGACACACTGACTATATCGAACGGAACAAATAGACTATATCATCGCAGCTGAAGCGCCATTTGGGAAGTCTAAACCACGTTTGTTTTGTTTCACAATAAAATTCATAAGTCTTCATGATCTGGTTGGATTTTGAAAAAAAAAAGTTAACTAACGTAACTCAATGCTCTCACTGAGTTACTTGAAGCTACAAAAATCTAAAAAAGTCCCGAACTTGTGTCGCTTGAGTCAAGCTTTCTCCCAAATGCTAAATGTATTTAAGGTGGCTGAAGGGCCACAAAAGTCTTCAGAATCAAATGAGAGTCAGAGCTTTCGATGCAGAAAACAAACTGATTAAAACTGCCCATTTTACTATTTTTTGACCAAAGTGTCGTTGAAGTCTTTTCGCCTTTCCAAGAAATATATCTCCAAGAAAAGGGTAGCTACTTACTGTGGAACCCGTGAAGCACCACCAGCTGGCACTGCAATAATACAAACAAAACTAAAGTTAAAAACAATTACAGACTGAGAAGAACAGAAGGTCAAAAAAATATAATTACTTTGTCGTAATGTAGTACAAAATACCGGATTTGCATGATGAATTTTTTAAAATACTATATTGAATAATTTGTCTATATCCACTTGCCATGGAAAGGCTCCCGCCGTAACAAAATCTCGTTTATCTGCTGCTTCAGCCAATCTCTCAATGCGAAGATCATTGTGTAGACCGAATACGTATCTGTCCTGCAGGTGAACGTGTCCCTGGGGCCAAGGCTGAAGACCCCTCGTAGCCACCAGGTCTTTTTTCCATGGCGGGTGTAGGGGAACACAAGACCAGCGCCGCTGTCTCCGTTGCACCCACTCGACCCTGGAAAAGAGCACAAAAAAAATATTTTTGACCTAGATTCTACAAATATACCTTTAAAGCCATCGGGTTGTTCTAAAGAATATTTTTTGAATGTGTAACTATTAGGGATGGTTGATATCAAAAATTTGATGAACCTGCGGTTCCAGTTACCGGTGACTGGCGAGGAACCGGTTATTTATCCAGTTCTTTTTGGAACCGGTTCCTGGTACCAGAAAAGTTCTAAATATAGTACTAGTCGGAAAAGATCTCAAAAAAAATTACTAGCAAATCCACAAAAGTTCCTCTCCAAAAAAGTAGTTACAACTGAACAAAAAAATGGAACTGGGGAAGAACCAGTATTCGCACACTCAAAAATGTAAGGACTATGAACTATCGCAAAGTGAGGTAGTTCTTTGGAGCAGTTCACACAGAACCGTTACAACGCTAACTGCAACCGTGGAACCGGTTCCTCGTCAAAGAGGCTTTTCCGCCAAAAACCTATTGTGCCCAAAAAAAGAACCAGTTCCCCAAAGAAATAATATCGATAGTTCCAGTGACCGGCTTGGAACCGGTTCCCTTTAACCGGGACAGGAATATTGACCATCTCTAATAACTGTTAGTAAAATGAATGTGTTTGAGTTTCAGCTTGGAGTACATACAGGTTCATAGAAGTTATATCATGGATGGAAATTGAGAAAAAGCTCTACGGTCATATAACTTGGCTGGCATTTTTAAAGATGTAAATAGAGATTTAAATATTATACAAACCGTTGCGATATCCGGCGCAAATCTTGTCAACCGATAGGTACCTTTCAAAGCGGTAATTCCGGAACTCCACGAAGCATTCTTGGCGTTCAATGATGGGGACACTCAGTACGCGCAGCTCCTCAGCCAGCTGCGATTTCTCTGTCACTCCCATGCCGGCAAACTGAAACCAATTTACTAGCGCTCTGACTAGTTCCGAAACAGAGTTTTCGGCCACCGGTCATTTTTCAATTTAAAAAAAAACTAATGAAGGCGATTAACCTACCACCGGGCTAGCGCCATATCCACCTTTTTGCAATTTTCGAAGGGAAGCAATGGACAAAATGTCTCTGGGCTTTAGGTTGTCCCTGTTCATTATATTTCGACTCATGGACACCATATGCACTTATCTCACCATCACCAGTCAGTTTAAAATGTAGTAATAAGTGAGAGGTCGCTAAGTGCCGCACTGAGTAAAGCGTGCGCCGGTGCCGTAGTTCCCCGTTTGTGATTACGCGCTTGAGAAAACTTGAACATGACGTGGCACGTGTTAAATTCTTGTGGTTTTGATGTGAATCAAATGTGTTGTTTCTTCCTTTCAATTTTTTCTTTTTTTTTTATTAAATTTTACAAAAAAGGTTACATACTCGTATGTATGAAAATACATATTATACCAAATATCACACAACATGGAGAGTTTCTTGAATATAATGAAAAAAGTGTGTGTTACTCTTTCGAAGAATAGGTAAGCGGTTATAAAATTAAAAAATAAAGAATTATAAAATATAATAATATGTCATCTTTAAATTTTATGTGAAATGTTTTTTTGCATTTTTTTTAATTATTTTATTTAATTGTTATTACAGATTATCATTTAAAGATATTAATATTGAGTGTTTCTTGTAGATGTCTTCTATTTTATAAAATATTATACCTAACGTTGGATTTATGACTATTGAAAAATATATACGAATCTATACCGAACAACCTTATCCCTCTGGAATAATCACTTCCCACTTATAGATGACAAACATTTTTATGAAAAAGCTGTAATTTTGAGATGCCGCACTCAGTGCGGCGCGCGCCCGGTCATGTGCCTCACAACCGCGCGCCCGGCAGTAGGTAATATGAAAGGCGTTTTTTTTTCTAAATTATGACATTATTTTTTAAAAAGTCATTGAAAGACATCTCGCCAAGTATCAGAAGTCACGTGGCGTTGATAATAGTTTGGTATTCTGGCAGAATGACAATTTAGTGACTTTGGACGGTCGAATGGCTATAATCATCTATGAGGAATAATCTACCGGTGCCCTGATTTCCTGCCTCATGCGGCCAAATGGCGATATAATTCCGCTGGTCGAACACAACGGACAGAGAGGCTCTCATGAGCTGTTGCACAAGAATATGAAAAGATGTAATTACCTTGCCTAAGTTTCCGGGAGACAGCTGTATCGAGTCGAGTGTTTGATCATCCAAGTCCCAGCAAACAGCGCCCACTGCTCGCGAGAATTCCAAAGGAGTTTTGAGAACGAGAAGCGCCAAGTCATTTTGAAAATTAAAAGACTCTCCCTTATACCACTCGTGCAGGAAAATGTCTCGCACCTGAAGTATGGAAACACAAACATACAATATTATTCAGTTATATTGCGACATGCGTTAGGTTAATGTAGCAAAAGAACATTGAAGAATTTTGTTTTCAGTATTGAAACCTTGGAGTGAGAATATACATAGAAAGGTATCATTGTGAAACAGTAAAGTCAGAATTGTTGACTTTATACTGACTCGATAGAAAGATACAAAGATATTTCAAAGGAAGTTGGATAGCCTTTAAGATACCGCCCACATGTAATTCGAACATTTTGATAAACTTATTTTAATACATTAAACAAAACAATATCAATTCACCATTCAAATGATTTATAAAGTCAAAATATCACACAAACACTAATAAAAGAAGGTTTGCCTAAATAATGATGAAAGCTTTTGTTGATTTTGTTGAAAGTGAAAATTCTCAAGTTCGTTCAAAAATATTTTAAATACAATATAATATGATAAAAAGACAAAGATATGTTTAAGGAAGTTAAATATCCTATTAGTTATCGCTCAAATGGAATTTGGACATTTTTGATAAATATGTTTGAACACATTAAACAAAACAATATCAATACACCATTTAAATGATTAATTCAAAATATCACACCAACACTAATAACAAAAGGTTTGCCTAAATAATGATGGAAACTTTTTGTTGATTTTATGTCTTTATATCATTCAAAATGTGAAAATTCTAAAAGTTTTGGAAAATTCACGCATAGCACATATCACCATTATGTTTAATTTATTTGTATAACCACTGCAAGTTTTTTAATCAACACAAATATAGGAAATAACCTCAAAATGAAGACGTAAGTTATACGACTCAATGATGTGAAGGAAGCGCGGATAGAGAACATTCTTACATATTTAAAAGTTCTTCAATATTATATGAAGACTTTTCTTGACTCTTTCTCTCTCATGGTATACGACGTGAAAACCCGGAGAAAGTGATATAACGTAAATTTGTATAGGTTGGGTAAAAACACTTAGTTCTCTCTCTATATATATTCTTACTCCAAGTTTGAAACAAAAGTCTGTTGTAATGTTTTAAATTATTAAATATAATTTAAAAAAAAAAATATTATATATTTATGGATATTTTGTAACAAATTTATTATTATTGAAATGTAAAAATTAAAAACGAAATATGTAAAAGTGGACTGACTGTGATACCGCTGTTAAAATTGTCATGTCAATGTCATCCCAATGTGTATTGTTCTTTAAAGAGTCGACGCATATTGGTTTGAAATAAGAAAATGGTGTTCCGTCTTCTTGCCGTCATTTTTTATTCTACTTACTGATATTTTTTTGAATAATTTGAGCCTTGCTATGAGTATAAAACAAGAATTAAAGTTTTTCATATGTCTGCGCTGTTTTTAAAATTGATGAACCAAATGGTTTTCACTTCTTTAAGAGTACTTAGATGACTTTACTAAAATTAAATTATTCCAGCCTAATCCCCCAGGTGGCGCCACTCTCTGTGTGGGTATACCTCTGCCTTGAGGGCGCTTGAATCTCCCGGGTGGTCCCACTCTCGGTAGTGTTTGTTAGCCGTCACGCGGCATTATATATGCATGTGGACATACCTCTGCCTTGAGGGCGCTTGAATCTCCCGGGTGGCCCCACTCTCGGTAGTGTTTGTTAGCCGTCACGTGGTATTATATATCCATGTGGACATACCTCTGCCTTGAGGGCGCTTGAATCTCCCGGGTGGTCCCACTCTCGGTAGTGTTTGTTAGCCGTCACGCGGTATTATATATGCATGTGGACATACCTCTGCCTTGAGGGCGCTTGAATCTCCCGGGTGGCCCCACTCTCGGTAGTGTTTGTTAGCCGTCACGTGGTATTATATATCCATGTGGACATACCTCTGCCTTGAGGGCGCTTGAATCTCCCGGGTGGTCCCACTCTCGGTAGTGTTTGTTAGCCGTCACGCGGTATTATATATGCATGTGGACATACCTCTGCCTTGAGGGCGCTTGAATCTCCCGGGTGGCCCCACTCTCGGTAGTGTTTGTTAGCCGTCACGTGGTATTATATATCCATGTGGACATACCTCTGCCTTGAGGGCGCTTGAATCTCCCGGGTGGTCCCACTCTCGGTAGTGTTTGTTAGCCGTCACGCGGTATTATATATGCATGTGGACATACCTCTGCCTTGAGGGCGCTTGAATCTCTCGGGTGGTCCCACTCTCAGTAGTGTTTGTTAGCCGTCACGTGGTATTATATATGCATGTGGACATACCTCTGCCTTGAGGGCGCTTGAATCTCCCGGGTGGTCCCACTCTCGGTAGTGTTTGTTAGCCGTCACGCGGTATTATATATGCATGTGGACATACCTCTGCCTTGAGGGCGCTTGAATCTCCCGGGTGGTCCCACTCTCGGTAGTGTTTGTTAGCCGTCACGTGGTATTATATATGCATGTGGACATACCTCTGCCTTGAGGGCGCTTGAATCTCCCGGGTGGTCCCACTCTCGGTAGTGTTTGTTAGCCGTCACGCGGTATTATATATGCAGTGTGAACATACCTCTGCCTTGAGGGCGCTTGAATCTCCCGGGTGGTCCCACTCTTGGTAGTGTTTGTTAGCCGTCACGCGGTATTATATATGCATGTGGACATACCTCTGCCTTGAGGGCGCTTGAATCTCCCGGGTGGTCCCACTCTCGGTAGTGTTTGTTAGCCGTCACGCGGTATTATATATGCATGTGGACATACCTCTGCCTTGAGGGCGCTTGAATCTCCCGGGTGGTCCCACTCTCGGTAGTGTTTGTTAGCCGTCACGCGGTATTATATATGCATGTGGACATACCTCTGCCTTGAGGGCGCTTGAATCTCCCGGGTGGTCCCACTCTCTCGGTAGTGTTTGTTAGCCGTCACGCGGTATTATATATGCATGTGGACATACCTCTGCCTTGAGGGCGCTTGAATCTCCCGGGTGGTCCCACTCTCGGTAGTGTTTGTTAGCCGTCACGCGGTATTATATATGCATGTGGACATACCTCTGCCTTGAGGGCGCTTGAATCTCCCGGGTGGTCCCACTCTCGGTAGTGTTTGTTAGCCGTCACGCGGTATTATATATGCATGTGGACATACCTCTGCCTTGAGGGCGCTTGAATCTCCCGGGTGGTCCCACTCTTGGTAGTGTTTGTTAGCCGTCACGCGGTATTATATATGCATGTGGACATACCTCTGCCTTGAGGGCGCTTGAATCTCCCGGGTGGTCCCACTCTCGGTAGTGTTTGTTAGCCGTCACGCGGTATTATATATGCAGTGTGAACATACCTCTGCCTTGAGGGCGCTTGAATCTCCCGGGTGGTCCCACTCTTGGTAGTGTTTGTTAGCCGTCACGCGGTATTATATATGCATGTGGACATACCTCTGCCTTGAGGGCGCTTGAATCTCCCGGGTGGTCCCACTCTGGGTAGTGTTTGTTAGCCGCCACGCGGTATGATTGCGGCGGAGAAGCCTTCTCCTCCTTCGCGTCGAAAAAACAGTGCGCAACTGTGACATAATACATATATAATTAGTGAATCACTCGCTTAATGAAGTACAACTGTTTTCGTGCCAGATTGTTGGTTCAATTAATATTGTGAAATCAAAAAACTGTTTCTTGTCTTACCACTGATGACAATTGTATTGCTGATGATGGTTCCTCCACACACGTAGGAGAAGGTAAGTTTGTACATCATGTAGACTGCGACGTTCCAAGGCGTTTCATCTTGGCGGGCTAGCGGTGCGTGGACGATCAAAGGTATCCCCTTCGATTTATCCAGACCACAATCTAAACACGAAACAAGTGTTTTTAACTGTTTTTTTTTCAACTCAAAATTGATCAACTCCAAATCAGCTCAGTTCCAAAGGGAATATAGCAAATTTGAAAAAAAAACAAAACGCTTGAGTGCAACCCAGGGCCGGTTTCCCGACATCTAGCGCCCTTTGCAGTAAGTACTAGTGCGCCCCTAAACCCCCCTTCCCCCCTCTCTTCGCAATTTTTTTTTATTTGACACAAATAATCAAACACATCCAAATTGCTTTCCGAATTTAAGTTTTGTAACAAAAAATGATTCCATTCATACAATCCTGAACTAGCCAAAGCGCCATTTACTAGAGATATAGAAAATAATTTCCTACAAAAACAAAATTCTATCTAAAGTCTAAGCTATATACGCAAAGTAAGACCTATGTATTTCTTCTCGTATTATTTGTATTTTGGCATAATTTTGTCCAACTTTAGTTTAGGCTCACAAAATCACCTCAAAAGCGCTGTAAATAGAACACTAATATATCCCAAAAACACCTAAAAGCACACAGCGGTAAAGTATAACGCATCGAAATTGACAGATAAATGGCAGTTGTCAAATATCAACACCAAAATTCCCCAAATAAACGATGAACAGACCCAACTTTATGAATCCATACGAGAATGAACTGTAAAGTAACTAAAGTTTATTTTAATATAACAAGATTTTCGTCATACAACAGAACAGCTGCGTCTTAGGGATGTAACATCTGAAATTGGCTGTCACTTTTTTTGGAATTAGTTATTAATAGCAATAGAAAAAAAGTCGATAGCAGAGATGTGGGATATCACAAATATTTTTTTTTATATTACTCAAAAATCACATGATGGAAAAAAAAACTCCAAGAAAATATTACTGCAAACGAATTCTGAAAAACCAAATAAGCGCAAAGTCACCGGTACCATGTCGCCATGAGAAAAGTATGTACCATCTCTAACGGTTCATTTTCATTTTGTATGAAAATGACGGGCACGGTGATTGGTTGTAGACTTTATAATAATTATCTCATAATTTAAACGTTTAACACTCCATAGAAAAACAGACTTTACGTCCAAATAACCACTATGCAATACGTAAAAAATTCCGTGACAAAAGCTACTCCCCATACATTTTCGCTAGTCGTTCAATGCACAGCGATGCTGCCAGTGCAATAAAAAACACAATTATCCCATGATATGGGTAATTTTTAAATGATGTGGGGAAATTTTGATAAACGATTTAGGGAATATTCGAAGTAAATTTAAATATGATCGTTATTTTCACGGCGCCCCTTCAGAAATGGCGCCATGTTTTTTGCACAGTTTGAACGTGTGATGGATCCGGCGATGCTTAAGGCCATCTGACCGGGTGTCCTTTTTGTAAGCTAGACCCATTTTCCAGTCCCTTTCGACAAATTCCTCTTAATGGTAGATTCACACCAACGTCCGGATCCGCTCAGTGACGATATTGTTCCGCATGAGAGCTTATTGATATGGTATGAATATCAATCAAGGAGTATGTGCCAAGAAAAAGTTGTGTGGCAGTATATCCTTCTGCCCACCCTTGTGATATTTTACTACTTAGTTAGTTAAATTATTATTTTGAAGTGTAAAAATACTTACATCCCAGATTTTTTTTTAAACCATTTTTATATCACTAAATAATATTTTTAATAATTAATAATTAATAAAAATATTATTTAGTGATTAGAAAATGGTTTTTAATAAAAAAAAATCTGCGATGTAAGCATTTTTACATTTCTAAATAAATATTTAACTAACTAAGTAGTTAAATATCACAAGGGTGGGCAGAACGATATATTGCCACACAAATTTGTCTTGGCACATACTCCTTGATCGATATTCATACCATATCAATAAACTCTCTTGCGGAACAATATCGTCACTGAGCGGATCCGGACGTTGGTGTGAATCAGCCTTAAATTGGGCGGATGAAATCGGATCCGTCCGTAGGCCCTTTCTGTCTGTAAGCGACTATTCAAACATGAACTTAATCACACACTGAGATGGCGTTTTATATGTTTAAAAAAAATCTATATTTTTTCATTATACTGTAATGTTATTTACATTGTGGCAATAACAAATATTGTGATGGAACGGTTGAGCTAAACAAGTTAATATTTTTACTTAGCGGAAGATTTGGGGATAGATTGCTCAGTTGTCGGCCTCCATAGTCGAGTGGTAAGATTGCGACTACGAATCCAAAGGTCGCCGGTTCAAATCCGGCGTGCGCCAATAACTTTATATTTAATAATATGTGTCATAAATTCATTCATTTAAATAATAAAATAAAAAGTATATTTGCGCACGTTCCCGAGTGGTAGATAGATCTTCTAAGTATCGCCCTGGTGAAAGACCACTATTCAGAATTGAAACGTTTCTTGAGATGGCGTTTAGCCCTGTTTAGTGACCAGATCTAAATAGCCAGGTACTTCCCGACCTTCCTCTTTTCCATCTCCTTCCCCTCTCCACTACCTTCAGTCTCACAACATGCCCCGATCGGGGATGCCATAGTCTCACTGGCTCCAGACGGTTGGGACTCTTGCGCAATATTCACTATAAAAAAATAATTAAGAGTTTTTTTTTTTTAATAAATAATTTTTTTAATAATTAATAATTAATAAAAATATTATTTAGTGATAAAAAAATGGTTTTTGATTAAAAAAAATCTGCGATGTAAGTATTTTTACACTTCAAAATAATTATTTAACTAAATAAGTAGTTAAATATCACAAGGGTGGGCAGAAGGATATACTGCCACACAAATTTGTCTAGGCACATACTTCTTGATTGATATTCATACCATTTCAATAAGTTTTCTTGCGGAACAATATCGGCACTGAGCGGAACCGGACGTTGGTGTGAATCAGGCTTTAAGCGTCCAATTTTAATTTTAAATCTAGCGTAAGAGAGGATGAGTCCTCTCCGTTAAGCCGTGCAGGTAGGCAACGTTCTCACCTGGCTTGCACTCGGGAATCTCTCTGCTCCAGGAGCCAGCCTGGCAGCTCATCTCCTCGGGAGTCTGTGACGCGATCAAAGTGTGTCCGCGCTTGCATTTGAAGTGAACGCTGGAGCCATGTGGCATGGTGGCCCTGCAGGTCGTGCGCTGCTCCTGGTAGAAGCACGTGTATGTTGCAGTGTGCGATAGGTACAGAGCGCATTGTTCTGGAAATATGTTTCGGACAATTAAAAAAACACAAATAAGATTTAAAATACAGTTTTCTTCACTGTCATGAAATTTGGCTCTCTTAACATAAAGTCTCACCCTTAGAGTACATAGAGTGGTACCTATCCAAGGCAGTGTAGTTAATTTTTGATGATTTTCACCTGACTCGGCAGACCTGGGCGGGGCTAGGACTAGAGTTAGGGTATTGGAGTAACAATGTATGGAGAGAGAGCTAATTATTTTTACCCAACCTATACAAACTTGCGATAAATCACTTTCTCCGGGTTCTTACGTCGTACACCAAGAGAGAGAAAGAGACAACAAATATAATACACCACTTCTATGTACTGTCACAATGATCTTGGGCTCCCGGGTCACCGCGGGACTCCGCCCACATTTTTTACTATGCCACTAAACTTGACACAACTAAACGGTTTTTTAGGTTATATGCTATATTTTTGTTGATAATAATACTGTGAAAAATTGGTTATACGAATGAACAAAAACATTATGTCGATATGTGATATGAATGGATGTATAAATACCCTAGCCTTAGTCTTAGCCACGCCCAGGTCCGCCGAGTCAGGTAAAAATCATCAAAAACTGACTACATTGCCCTAAATAGATACCACTCTATATACTCTAAGGTTAGGGTATTTATACATCAATTCGTAGCACATATCGACATATTGTTTTTGTTTATTCGTATAACCACTTTTTCACAGTATTATTATCAACAAAAATATAGCACATAACCTAAAAAACCGTTTAGTTGTGTCGAGTTTATTCGCATATGAAAACATGTGGACGGAGTTCCCGGAGACGCGGGAGACTAAGATCATCCTTACAGTACATAAAAGCGGTGTGTTATTGTTGTTGTCTCTTTCTCTCTCATGGTGCGCGACGTGAAAACCCGGAGAAAGTGATTTATCGCAAGTTTGTATAGGTTGGGTAAAAAGAATTAGCTCTCTCTCCACACATTATTACTCCAACGTCTCACCCTTGGAGTGAAAATATATATGGAGAGGTACTTTTGCAAAACAGGGTAGTCAGGATTTTTGGCTTTATACTGACTCAATCTTGGAGTAAGAATATATGGAGAGAGAGCTAATTTTTTTTACCCAACCTATACAAATTTGCGATAAATCACTTTCTCCGAGTTTTTGTGTATGAGAGAGAAAAAGACAACAAAATTTCGCAAAATATCACACCGCTTGTAGGTATTGCAAGGATGTTTTCCGCCTCCCGCGTCTTCGGCGACTCCGCCCACTTTACTCCCAATTTACGCCCACTTTACGCCCACGACGTAACTCACCGGTATTTGAGGTTATGTCCTGTATTGTTGTTGATTACAATACTGTGAAAAAGTGGTTTTACAAATAAACAAAACATCATGTCGATATGTGTTATGAACGCAACTAAAAATAATTCAACAAGGTTGTTAAAATGATCACTTTTCACAAGTATTTCAATAGCTTAAAATAATTTAGACAGCGCGTTAGGATTATTAAATTACTAAGTATATAAATACATTATATTAACTACTAACTTTCATTGTTATTTAAGCAAACGTTATGCCATTTGTTTTGTAAGATATTCTGAATCTATAAATCATTTAAAAGTATTTTTGATATCATTTTGTTGAGGTTATGACCTATATTTGTCTGTTTGTAAAAAAAGTGTGTCTATGTAAACCCTGGCCACGCCTGTTCAGAGTACTCAGGCAAAAGTCATCAAAACTGACTACACTACCTTGGGTAGGTACGCCTTTTTTATACTCTAAGGACTCGATAGAAAGAAACGAATATATATTAAAGGATGTCGCATAGCCAAATAGTTTCCGGCCACATGGAATTCAAACATTTTTAATAAAAGTATTTGAGCACATTAAACAAAACAATATTAATACATCATTAAAATTATTGATTAAGTCGAAATATCACACAAACACTAATAAAAGAAGGTTTTCCAAAATAATGATGGAAGTTTTTTGTTGATTTTATATCTTTATATCATTAAAAATGTGAAAATTCTAAATTTCGGTAAAAAATATCAAAAACTGTTGAAATACCTCTGAAAAGGGATGTTTTATAATCATTGTTTGGTCTAATTTGAACATTTTGATTTATTTGTATAACCACTGCAAGTATTTTAATAAACACAAATAAAGGAAATAACCTCAAAATCCGTTGACGTAAGTTGTACGACTCGATGATGTAAAGCTAGCGCGGACAGAGAACATCCTTACGTACTTGGAAGTGTTGCAATATTATGTGAAGACTTTTCTTGTCTCTTTCTCTCTCATGGTATACGACGTAATAACACTGAGAAAGTGATTTATCGCAAATTTGTATAGGTTGGGTAAAAATATTTAGCTCTCTCTCCATATATATTCTTACTGCAAGGTCTCACCCATGTGTATAAGTTGAGCTTGTGATCTACCGAAACAGAATTCCGTTACTTCAGCCATGTGAAACCAGAAAAGTCTCGGAAAGAAAATGACTAACTTGTACACATTGGTTGCGTTGACCAAGTGTCATTTACGTCGCACACGGAATAAGGCTCGGTGAAGAAGTAGCCGGGGCTGCAGGAGTACTGCAGCACGCTCAGGCGCCTCACCTCGTGCCCCGGCGCTCCAGTCCCGCTGCTGGAGATGTACCGCCCGTTAGTTGGGAACGCAGGCAACAGGCAACTGTGGGCAGGCAGGAAATTAATTATTAAAAATTAAATAAATTATTTAAAATGGCGAATAGCCAGTAACTGTAATGTGCCCACCAGTTTAACACATCCGCAGCTTACCCATGTCACTTAATATTCTTACCAATCTCCTATTGTATCCTAATTGCATCCCTTAATGTATTTCTGTCTCATAAAGTATATCCTAACATCGCTTTCTAAAATTACTTTTAACGTGTATTATTCCATAGGCCACATGTTTGGACTCTGATACTTTAAGTTAGACCATGCCTATAATGAGGTATAAAAGTCGGTTCCACGACATCTAGCGCCTGTGCAGTAAGTACTGAGTGCTCCTTCGACCCCCCCCCTAAACACGGCAAAAAATAACGTATTGTAATGATCGCTGATGCGACTGACAGTGTGCTCCTTTGGTATTGTAGAATAGAATATAATCACTTTCTCTTCAATACTTTTTATTGGAAGAATTTAACCTTTAACTGGACATGGTTTACTACTACACAGGAGTGCGATGAGAATAGGAATGAATAGTTTGTTAATAGAAGTAGTGCTTTTACAGAATAGCTCTGGTTTTATACCTCATTATAGGCATGGTCTAACTTAAAGTATCAGAGTCCAAACATGTGGTCCATGGAATAATACATGTTGAACGTAATTTTAGAAAGCGATGTTAGGATATACTTTATGAGACAGAAATACATTTAGGGATGCAATTAGGATACAATAGGAGATTGGTAAGAATGTGTGGTGATATGCAGGGCCGGTTCCACGACATCTAGCGCCCTGTGCAGTAAGTACTAGTGCGCCCCCGAACCCCCTCTCACCTCCCCCCCTCTCAGCAATCCTTTTTTATTTGACACAAATAATCAAACATTTCCAAATTGCCTTGCGAATTTCAATTTTGTAACAAATGATTCCAATTATACAATCCTGAACTAGCCAAAGCACTATTTACTAGAGATATAGAAAATAATTTCCTACAAAATCAAAATTCTATCCAAGTTTAACGTATGTACGTAAAGTACCATAATACCTATGTATTTCTTCTTGTATTATTTATATTTTGACATAATTTTGGCCAAAATTAGTTTTGGGATCAACAAAATCACCTCAAGGGCGCTGTAACTAACACAAATGAATCTTTAATCTTTGTTTTTAAGGAATAAAATTGGTTCATTATTTTTCGTTATGAATATACCGCACAAGGGTTCCAACTGCTCGGAGCCGGTAGAGCTATGGTTTCCCCGATTGGGTTATGTTGTGATGCTGAGGGAGTTGGGAGGGTTGGGAGCTTACTTCGGGCACATGGACACATGCCCATAACACACTTCTATAGGTTAATCTCTTCAGTGCACTAGACGCTGTTTTCACACCGAAATCACAAACAAACATTTGAAATTACGCGATACTCGTATCGTGGGTTAAATGAAAACAAATTGATAAAACTGACCTTGTTGCGGAGGCTACAGTCGCTTGCACTGAAAAGAAAACAAAACATTTAGTCTCAACAAACAAATAATAACATGATAATGAAAATTAAATAATTACTTTGTAAAAGACCATTGATTTTACTTTAATTTTTATGACCGACCGGTACCGCTTAGCCTAAACATCATCGGGGTACAAAATTAGGCTAAACAAAGTGTGCGGTTATATATACTCGTACACACAGACGGAGAAGACAATATAAAATAAAATAAGAGAACAGCAAGAAAACAAAAGAACAACATTTAAATCATAACAAAGGAATAAAAAGAAAGATACAGATAATATGAAATGAAAGAGGCAAAACGTTAACTGAGAAGGTGATTAAAGAATAATGAGAAATTGTATGAGTTTATGGGAAATATACCTGATACTGGACAACTCAATGACTTTACAAATATATAGACGCGTCGTAGCGCTCTCAAAGTGATAAGCAAAAATCACGCTAGTTGGTGTGCTCAGTGTTTAAGCCGATTTAGTACTAAACTGTAACAACATCTCATTTCTAAGTAAGCGCAAATCACATTTTATTTTAGACAACACAACTATCTCCATTGTTGACCAACATAATGAAATCTTCGCGTAAGCGAGTGAGCGAAGTTCTATCTCATTCTTACCAGAGCACTCCGATCCGACGTCTGTTTCGTTCATACACACATATTCTATGAATGTCCATCTTTATCATACACGATGATACATGACCGAATATTTGAATGATGAATTTACTGATAACGTAAGTGTGCTTGTTACTTGCCACATACTCGTATTGTGTTAATATTCTAAGACGTATTATATTTGTAACGTCATTAGGACAACTAGACAAATTCAACTGGATATTTTGAATGTGACAATTAATTTTAATGGCTTTCTTTATTTCTAGTGCTTCTAAATTATTTAATCTGTTGCCATGACCATTTTTATGGAGAATATGAGCGTATGGAGAATATAAGCGTCTGGAAATTATACCTAATATTGTCTTATTTTATTTTTTGAAGAGGAAGGTTGAGAAGGACCTAGCTATTCAGATCTGGTCACCAAACACGGCTAAAGCCATTTCAAGCAACGTTTCGATTCTGCATGGTGGTCTTTCACCAGGGCGATACTTGAAGTATCTACCACTATGGAACGTGCCGCAAATAAACTTTACATTGTTTTATATGAATTAAATGTGTTATGACACGTATTAATTAAATAAAAGTTATGGACGCACGCCGGGTTTGAACCCGGGACCTTTGGATTCGTGGTCGAGCGTCTTATCACGATCGATGGTTAGTTAGTTAGTTACTTTAACTAATGGTTAACATCACTAATTAAAATAAATCAAATTTATTAAATAAATTGCTTGTCCTTCTTAATAGATTACATCGAAAGACAAAGGTCAATTTGATAAATTTACACTTTAAAGATGGCGAGTCCATTGTATTCTTAGAGTATACTAGAAGTAGCCCAAGCCAAGGCAGTGAAGTCAGTTTTGGACTTGTTTTTGATGATTTTAATATGACTGGGCGCAAATGGGCGTGGCTAAGACTAAGGCTACGGTATTTATACATCCATTCATATCACATATCGACATAATGTTTTTTTGTGTATTCGTATAGCCACTTTTTCACAGTATTTTTATCAACAAAAATATAGCACCTAACCTAAAAAACCGTTTAGTTGTGTCAAGTTTAGTGGCAAAATAAAAAATGTGGGCGGAGTCCCGCCGTTAACCAGCGAAGATAATCAGCTTAAGATCATTGCGACAGTATAAAGAAGCGGTCCAAGAAATTTGTTGTCTCTTTCTCTCTCATGGTGTACGATGTAAAAACTCGGAAAAAGTGATTTATTATAATTTCGGATGGGTTGGGTAAAACAAATTAGCTATCCCTACATATATTGTTACTTCAAGATTGTATTCAAGATATTTCATGAAGTTTATCCAAGGAAAGCCATTTTTGATCGTTGTATTGGTTGATTAGTTGATAAGAAAATTAAGTTTATAAAAAATAATTCTAAATATGTAGTTTTGTATTTCATATTTGAATAATAATTATTTAGGTGGCTTTTCAAAATGTATTCTTACCCAAGCTGCATGCCACTGTCACTACAAGTAGAAACATATTAACTGATCAAAGGAAACTCTTTGTCCTGAGCGTAATAGCACGCTTTTTATCTATTGACCCCACCGAAGAGGTTATCCCTAGAAGTGTGATCTACTATTAACTAGGTATCTCTTGACTGATTTAATCATAATATTTGGATAATTTGTACAGTGCCGTTTTTGAGAAAAATCACCTCGAGGGCGCCGTACAAATCTTAATTTCTAGTTAATTTAAGTATCCAGCAAGATACTTACCTGGCAAGACACTTCTGGCAGGACACAATCACTTTGTTATAGTAACTTAAAGTTTTAGGTGATTTATATGTATTTAAATATATATGTGTCTCGCTCGCACTAGTCGAATCGTGTAATATCTATCTGTCTCCCAGTTAATAACAGTGACGTCACTATCTGCCTCGCTCACACTTCGTAGAGTTACTCTCTTCGTCTCAATCAACTAAGATCTTAAAGTTACGGCCTCGAGGAAAGCCTTAAGTACACTGTAATCATTTTAAGTAAGTAAGAAAAATTTGTTGAAAACTAAGTTTCTTTACAAAAAAAAATATATACACAAGAAACTTGCTAGATTACTAGCAATTGTTATACAATTTTGGAATCCTTATTAAATGCGCCAACTTTCAAAGTAACTTGCCAAGCTAGCGAAGTACTTTTTTTTTTCAGTACAGACAGTTAAAATTGGGCGAAGTATTCATTTTGAAAACTTAGTAAGGAAAAAAGTGACATTTTCTTCCAAGCTGGGGTAGTTGGTTTAAAAATTTAGGCAACAATATAAAGAAGCATTATTTAGGATTACATAATTAAAAAAAAAAAAAGTTTTTCAACAGGAGTTAAAACACCATCACAGGTTGTAGATTTTCTCGATTTTTTTTTAAATGCCTATGATTTTTAAAATACATAACTTAGATTTAAAAAAATATTTTTCTGTTAACCATTATGACTTGGCCTATCACCCGCTTTCGGCTTGACGTCGAGTTCTAGGACACCCTGTATATGGAGGGAGAGCTAATTATTTTTACCCAACCTACACAAACTTGCGATAAACCACTTTCTCCGGGTTTTTACCTCGTACACCATGAGAGAGAAAGAGACAACAAATTTCATGGACCGCTTTTATGTACTGTAAGGATGATTTTGAGCTCCTGGTTCACGGCGGGACTCCCTCCGCCCACATTTTTTTATTATGCCACTAAGTTTGACACAACTAAACGGTTTTTTAGGTTAAATGCTATATTTTTGTTGATAAAAATACTGTGAAAAAGTGACTATACGAATAAACAAAAACATTATGTCGATGTGTGACATGAATTGATGTATAAATACCGTAGCCTTAGTCTTAGCCACGCCCAGGTGCGCCGAGTCAGGTTAAAATCATCAAAAACAGACTTCACGGCCTTGGATAGATACTACTCTACCAACTCTATGGTTTTGACAAAAATTCTATTGGGCTTATTACACTTTGATTATGTATTTGATTTTCTGAAAAAATGTGTTTTGAGTTTGGCTCTGAACTGTGTCGAGTCTTTTATTATTCTCAGGTCGTGTGGTAGTCCATTCCAGGCTTTAGGATCTGACATTCCTTCAGCGCGCTCTTTGAACTTAGCGTCTGATGTGCGCTTTGGTTCCTTCAACCTTCCGATAGCCGATGACATTGCCGATGAAATTGAAACATATACATTCACTTGGTCCAGACTTTATACCAGTATTTTTTCTAAAGGGGTGTGCTGAATTTTTAAAGCTGCCACTTACCTTCATATTCAATCTCTCTCTAGAAACTGGTATATTTCCTGATGCCTGGAAAGTGTCAATTTTTTTTCCAATTTTTAAAAGCGGGTCGAAGACATTTGTGGAAAATTTCAGACCGATAGCAATACTATCTGCCCCGGAAAAGCTTTTCGAATCAATACTCCATAAATACATGCTGTCTCAAGTAGAGCCGTTCTTAATATCGGAACAGCATGGGTTTAGAAAAGGTCAATCAACCGAAACAAATATATTAGTACTCACTGATTATGTTTCCAAATCTTTAGATAAAGGCTTTCAAGTAGATTGCTCATACAGTGACTTTTCTAAAGCCTTTGATACCGTTAACCATGACATCTTATTGAACAAGTTGTCAACGGTAGGGTTTTCTTTACCAATCCTCATATTATTTTCCAACTATTTCACACAGAGAAAGGAATTTGTGTCACACGGAATTTACACGTCAAAAATATTCTATGTGCTCTCTGGAGTACCACAAGGTTCTAATTTAGGTCCGCTCCTCTTTTTTATATTTATAAATGACATTCCAGAAGTTATTCTGCATTCAAGGTATCTTTTTTTCCCGGATGACTTAAAAATATTCATTGAAATACAAACTTTAGAAGACTGCAATCGACTCCAGTCAGACATTAATAAAATTGTTGACAGGAGTAAAAGAAATCGGATTGAGTTCAATATTTCTAAATGTTTCATTTTGTCTTTCACAAAGGCGTATCATACTTGGTTTTACCGGTATACCATGAACGACCAAAGTTTAAAACGTGTTTCCACTATGAAGGATCTTGGGATCATATTTTATAGTAGGCTAACATTTCATGCTCATATCGAAATGACCTGTGGCACTTCATTGAAAATGTTGGGTTTCGTTATACGTACTGCGAAAAACTTTAGAGACAACCGGGTTCTCACAATATTATTTAATTCCCTGGTAAGAAGCAGGCTGGAGAGTGGATCAGTGATTTGGAGTCCGCACGAGGAAAAGTACTCCCTCATGTTAGAGAGGGTGAAGAAGAAATTACTGAGATTTCTCTACTTGAGGGAGTACGGTTACTACCCGTGGCTCTATCCGACTGAATTTCTCTTGGGTATGCTCGGAACAAACCATCTGCGGGTCAGAAGAGATGTGTACATCGTCACCCACTTCTTCAAATTGATACGTGGATGTTTCGAAAACTTAGCTATCATGGAGAGCATTAACTTTTATGTTCCCGATGGTTATCGCCGTCATCGACAGGATAGGTTGTTTTATCTCCCGGCCTGCAGGACTAACTTGCCAATGGTCACGCTGGTGGGGAGGGCACTCTTGCTGTTGAATCGAATCGCTTCGGATATCGATATTTTTTGCATCAGTGAAACTGTCTTTAAACAGCAAGTTTTATTGCTGCTTACTTAACTTGTATTTACCATTATCTATACTGTTTAGTTATAAAATCTTATCTTATATTGTATATTTTATTCATTGTACTCTGTTTTTTGTACACTCCATTTATATTTTTTATCTTTAATAACGCCTTAAAATTTTATTTTGTAATGTTATTAAAATGAATAAAGTAATCGAATTGAATCTAAGGGTTAACTGTCACGAATCGGAATTTTCAGAAATACACAATTCCGATAAATAATAAGTAATATTTTTTTAGAGTTTATTTTTCAATCGTGTAATTTTTGAGTAATATATAAAAAATATTAATAAAATCCCACACCTCCGATATCGACTTTTTCTATAGCTATTAGTAACTGGTTGCAAAAGTAGTGACAGCCAATTTTAAATTTCACATCCCTATGACGACAATCTTGTTATACGAAAATAAACTCTAAAGATAGTTACTTTACAGTTAATTCTCGTATGAATTTATAAAGTTGGATCTGTCCGTTGTTTATTCGGGGAATTTTGTTGACATTAATTTGACAGCTGTCAATTTCGATGCGTAATACCACGGCTAGCGATGGGAAAAGCTTCACAGATTTGTGAATGCTTCACGAATTGATGCTTCTTCAAAATGAACCCTTCACGATGAACCCTTCAATTGAAGTAACATATTAATCACAGCATTCCTCGTCGGGGGGGAGGGGGGGGGGTTAAATAATAATATTTTCGGGGCAGCTCTCCCAACCACATAAATTGATGTATGTATGTGCATTATTCTATGGCAAAAATTATAGCTTGTCTATTACTGGTTTCTCTTCTATGGTTTACGGGATGACAGCTGTCAAAATTGTTTGAATCTTAAGAGTTTTCAAGGTTTGAATTGACATTGTTTCATGACTTAAAAGGGATGATGTACAATGAGTATGCACAAGGAACTTGCAAAAAGCAAATGAAGTACTAGCAAAATTTCCAGTTTCTGTAAGAGCGATATAAACTTCTTTCAGGGCTTGAGATACGATTTGAATATTCTTACTGTACAGTACTCAGTTTGACAGTTTGGTTAGCAATAGGCTGAATATTGCGCAAATGACGATTCATATTAAAGGCATTTCCCCCCTTTATGGATATAACTTCAGAACAAAAGTTGCATTTGGCCTGGTAAACCTCATCTTCCTTAAAATAAACCCATATTTCACTTTGCTTTCTCGTTGAACGGCCAGTCATAATTTTAGGTAGAGATTGAAAGGTATGTTTGTAAGCTGAGATATTATAAAAGTTCAACAAAATAATTCGTTCACAATTCAAAATCACCAAAAAACACTCGGAAAAACTAGTGTCGTATAGACAAAACAAGCAAAGAAATCATAAGCAAATGTCACGAGTACGTGCGAGGGAACGGATAACTAAAAAGATACTTCATTGCTTCATTCATTCTTCGAACTAAAATCGAAGGAAGAAGGGAATGAACAATTGAACTGTGGATGATGCAATATTTCAGTCTTTCAAACGAATGAAAAATTGAAGTTCGAAGTAGATGCCATAGATTGTTCAATCGGAAGTACCAACTTAACCAACTTCAATTAAAGTATTTGTTCAATGAAAAATGAATGAAGTTGGGACTGCTGTCAAAAGAAGTACTTCTTTGAAACAGTTCTTTCAAAACTGTCACAACGCTAACCACGGCCAACTTTAGGTGCTTTTGAGTTATATTAGCGTCTAAAGATTCATTTGTGTTAGTTACAGCTCCCTTGAAGTGATTTTGTTGATTTTAAACTAATGTTGGCCAAACGTATGTCAAAATACAAATAATACGAGAAGAAAATACATAGGTTTTGCTTCATGTACATAGGTTTGACTTAAGTAGAGTTTTGTTTTTGTTGGAAATTATTTTCCATATCTCTTGTAAATAGCGCTTTGGCTAGTTCGGGATTATATGTTTGGAATCATTTGTTATAAAACTTTTTGGCCTCACAACATATCCCCAATTTTGGTATGTTGAGGAGTGCGGAGGGGGGGGGGGGGAATAGGAAGGTTGGGAAGTACCTTCAGACCTAGTTACCAAGCACGGCTAAAAGCCATTTCAAACAACGTATCGATTCTGAACTGTGGTCTTTCACCAGGGCGATACTTAGAGTATCTACCTCTCTGGAACGTGCCACAAATATAGTTTATATTATTTTATATGAATTAAATGTGTTATGACACACATAAATTAGATAAAAGTTATTTGCGCACGCCGGGTTTGAACCCACGACCTTTGGATTCGTAGTCGAGCATCTTACCACTCGACTATGGAGGCCGGCAGAATAGAATTAAAATAGTAATTGGGTACTTTCTAGTACATTATATATTTTCTCTTTTTCTCGATTTGCAAAAACATTTGTCAAAAAAGAATTTTTTTAAATGTGAATACCGCACAAGAGTTCCAACTGGTACCAACTATCCGGAGCCAGTGGGACTATGGCATCCCGAATGGGAGGGAAGTGAAGAGGAAGGTTGGAAAGATGCCACAAATATACTGTACAAGGGGATAAAGTGCAGTAACTTCGAGAGGTGATTCTACACAATGAAAAAAAACTTTTGTCAAAACTTGTTTTTCATACAAAAAGATATATTTTTTAAATATTAAACAAGATAGCAGGAGAGAGTGGAGTAGGGAGAAAGAATAGGAGTTAGAAAATGAGAGTCAAATGAAAAAAAATTATAAATATTGTAATCAAAAGAACTATATACTGCAGACAAGTAACAACATATCGTATATTCCCATTTCACGAACAGAACAAACTGGCTTCCAGTATTAAACATTTACACCTCAAATATTATAGACAATAAGTATATTTATTACAAAAGAAATATTTGTTGGTTTGTTAGTGGAAACCAAAGTTACCCTTTGTTCGACGAAATGGCCATTTAGTTAGGGACCTCCCTTCATTAATATCAAATATTACATATGTACACTTCAGAGGACCAGCTCTTAGCAGTTTTCGACTGCGTAACAAGAAATAGAAATTATCTAAAAGAAAATATTACCGCCATACAAAAAAATTCTTTTTCAAAATGCAACAAATAGCATCTCTAACTTTTAATAGGCAACATTGACCCCAGCTTTGGGACAGCGGCAGCCATTTTGAATTAATGAAGAAGAAAAAAAAAAACAATTTTTTTTTACATTTCTGTCAAATTGATAAAATGTATTCGTTAATCTCCACGGCTACAAAAAATTAACCTTTAAAATCAATAAAATGTTATAACTTTTCTTTTGGCCTCTCTTATCATAGGTTGGCTATCAATTTATGTAAGCAAGGATTAAAAAATAACATCTGATACATTTAAATTTTTGCCTTCACCTATTTCAGTGTGAAGTTATAGAATTGTTTCGAGCCCATTCGAGATGTCATTTAATTTCTATTTGGGTTTTTGAAGCAGCTGTCTCCATTTTTCTCTCACAGTTTGTAGCACGTCTGCGTGCTCTTGAATCTGTGCTACGTTTGGTACCATTTGAGTTTGCGGCGTAACTGTTTCCAATTTAGTGTCTGTTTTCACTTGAGTTTGTGACGCACTCACCTCTGTTCGGCGTGAACCGATGAAAACTTGCTGTACATCCCACTGCGGCGTGTCTGCGTGCACTTCGATTGGCGTCACACCTCCGGCCGATTCATTCTCGGGATTAGTTTGTGACGCTTCTGTTTTGACAAGTGCCGTCGCTCGGTTTTGCGACAAACTTGTCACCGATACAATTTGCGGCGTGTCTGCCTGCACTTCGATCGGCATCACAGCTCTGGCTGGTTCATTCTCGGGATCAATTTGTGACGCTTCTGTTTTGACAAGTGCCGTCGCTCCGTTTTGCGACAAGCTTGTCACCGATACAATTTGCGGCATGTTATCCTCCATTCGAAATAGTGACGCATCTGTACCCTCGTCTGTCTTCGCTCGCAGCATGGTTATGTCCTCTTTTGACCCATCTATCTCCAGCAGATAGTGTGGTTTACCTGTCTCCGTCGAATTTTGCGGCACAACTGTCACTAACTGTGACATATTTGCGCCATTTCTCTTGGGTACATTTCTGGAATAGCATTTATTTTGCGTTTTAACTTTTGATTCCGCAATTTTTACATTTGCTTCGCAAGTTTGGAGGGGTCTAAATGAGAGCTTTATTTTTTTTATTGGCATTCCATCAATTCCGAGCCCTAGCGTATCGTCCGATTTGTGTTTCTTATCGGCAGTGTCCATTTGGAGTGATCCTAGTTGCGGTGAAAGCGTTTCGGTTGATTGAACGAACGGATCGAGATGATCCAAAGTTTGTTGATAGTCGGCAATGGGTTGAGGAATTGTGGCAACATCAAGATGTTCACTTTTGGAAGCCAAATCCACTTCTACGGGGATTGGTTGCAAGCGGACTCTGACCAGCTTGCTGCTGTAGGGATGGTCTTTAGCAGCATTCTTTATAATTTTTACCCTAGAACTTGGTAATTGGTTAACATTTTGCATCATTTCCATGTTGCATTTCCAAATAGCTTCGACGCAATTCGATTCGACCGAACCTGTCGCTTTTCGAGTTTTGTTCGAGACGTAAGTGTTTTTCTTACGGATTATTTTGACTGGAGTCCAAGAATCGTTATTTTCACTAGCATTGTTTGAGTTTACTGTTGTGTTTTGGAATGCAGGATCCAAATTGAGTTCTTTTACAAGTGGAAAGCTATCCGTCTCATTGTAGTAGCTGGGTTTGGTTGACAGAGTGATTTGCTCGCAACAGTTGGCAACATTACTTACATTGGGGGTCACGTTATGTGCCTCGCGAGTCAGACTAGGACATTCTATACTGTTACTGTTAGCCAACATTGGGGATATGCCGCTGTCGGTGATTGAATCACCTTCAAGATGCGCGAGTGCTGAATCGTCTCCGATGCCCCGATAGTTTATTTTATTTATCAGATGATGTTTGTTTAAAGCTCGTAATGCTGCATCGGAATTGTTACGAAGTAAATTATTTAAAATGCTCGATTGCTTGGCAAGGTCGATGTTTTCCAGTCCCGTAGCTCTGTTTGGAAGTAGAACATTCTTATTTGTGTATGTTTTGTCCTTGGGTCGGATGATATTTTGTGCTTTCTTGAAATATGGTTTACCAGACAAATGATCGGGTGTTTTCGAGAAATCTGGGAAAGAAGTGTTTTTAGCTGTGGGCATTTGTTGCGAAGAATCACTCTGAAGTTCCTCGTCAAACACAAGCTCGTGTGGTGGTGAAAAACTATCAATCTCAACGGTATATCTCGTTGGTTTTGCTTTCATGCATATTTTTTTATTGAATTCTGCATCTACAAAATTATTATGTGCGTCCAATACTCGCTGTGATGGAATACTCTGGCGATAGTCATAGCTAACGTTCTCAGTTATGCGTGTTTCACCTTCTGGTTTGATGTTCACGGGTATACTGTTGCGTGTACTCGCATTCTCTGCCGTTTTAAAGGAATCAGCGAGTGCCATTGTTTTGTCTGTTTCCGATTCTTGAGAGGGAAGTTCTGCGGGAGTACTATCTCCAAGAGGATGGATTTGAGCCGAGTTCGGAGGATTATCTTGCTGTTTATTTATCTTATTCAGTTTTCTCTTATTTGTAGCCTTTACCACCCGCGTTGTTCTTAGGGTATTTAGTCGGAAAGGTTTATTATTTGTCACTTCCTCGGTGGACCAATGATGACAAGCGTTATTTTTATCGTTAAGAGAGATTCGTGGAAATCGTTCAAAGCACTCTTGGATCAAGTATCTCTTTAGCTTTAGGGAAGAGTGCGCCTGTTTTCGTTTAGCCACGCAACCTTCCAATTGTTTAATAAGACATTCCAACATGAACAGATTGCTACCGTTTTGTACTCTTTCAGGGCGAAAAAAACCCAAAGGTTCGAAGAGTTCCAATTGATCCAGTTCCATCATTTTAGGGAATTTCTTATACTGCGACGTACTAAAGATTTCGTATCCGTTATTTAAACTATTCCGTGGATTGGATGTTAAATTGACTTTAGTTCGAGGAGATATGTAAACTTCTTCCGAGTTTAGTTTGGCGAAAGCGCTTTGAAACGACGAGAGAACTCTTTTCAATTCCCTGTTGTCTCGTTTTAGTGCTTTCATTATTACGTGGCATTTTGCGTTTTCCTTTTTCATGGTGACCACGTGGTTTTTGTCCATTATTTCTTCGTCTATTTTAACGTTGATCAATGTGAGGAGTTCCTCCCTCGTCCAGGTGTTGAGGAAGATCTGTATTTGAGCCATGACATCCTGCAAGTTCAGGTCTTTGTCATCCTTCATTTTTTTGATGTCAGCATTGATGGTTGAATATTTATTTTTGATTTGTATTGCAATTTCTCTCAGCGGCTCTAGAATATGAAAATTATAATAATAATAATAATAATAACAATGGACTTATATAGTGCAGTTTTGTGATATTTCACCTCGAGTGCGTTGCATACTAAATTAATTAAGATAATAAGACAACAAGGAGAAAATAATACATAATATGTGTACAAATTAAAACTATCTAAAATCATGATCGTTATCATAAATCATGAGAGAAAAAGGTTTAGATATGGGTATAACAGTGCATGAGTACTTTAACAGATGAAAAAAAAAATTTACTAGAAGCTAAGGGTCTAAAAATCCAGATGATTGTTAAAACAAAGAAAAGGAAATTAGATTGGCGACAGTTAACATGTTGGTATTTAAAAACAACAATACATATTCGTATTATAAGTCAACAATTCTAAAAATGCAAACAGTGTGAATATAACAAGTAACAAAAGAACAATAAATATTTTATGACAATGAGTATATGGTTTTCAGTAGACAGTAAGGACATTTTATAATATAGACACAGCAGCCAAAACATGGTGATCACAGAACAAGATATTTAATCGGCGGCTAGTGCTAGAAGAGCCTATGTCACACATATGTAAATTGTTTAAGGCGATTGTTTGTTGATTGCTTGATGTTAAAACAGGCCGAAACATTATTTTGACAAGACATTAGATAAGGCCAAATTTCTTTTTTTTTTATGTGGATACCGCACAAGAATCCCAACTGCTTCCAATTTTCAGGAGCCAGTGGGACTATGGGACTAAGTATTATTTGAGAATATTTCGTTGGGTTAATGCTAGAAGGGTCTATTTCAGATGTTGGTAATTACTCAAGCTAAAAGCTATGAAAGCCTCTGCGGTCGAGCGGTTAAGATCTTCGACTACGAATCCAGAGGTCACGGGATCAAATCCCGATGTGCGCAAATAGATTTCATTTACTTGATTTGCGTCATTTCACATTTAATTAATATAAAATAACATGTTATACATTTGAAGCGCGTTCCAGAGTGGTAAATACTTTAAGTATCGCCCTAGTGAAAGACTACCATTCTGAATTGAAATGTTGTTTGAACCGGTCGGTGGCTGAGTGGAGAACGCGTCGGATTCCCACCCGGGCGTCGTGCGTTCAATTCCTCTGCTGACTAGTCCTCATCATTGCACAAGCAACATCTTCCGCTTCTTATGATGGCAGTAGGAGTTTTTCAAATATTGTCAGGTTATTCGTAACCCGGGAATGTTTGTCTTACTTTAAAAAAAAACAAAAAAAAAAATGGCTTTGACCGTGTTTGGTGACCAGACCTGAATAGCCAAGTACATCCCAAACCTCTTCTTCCCTCCCTTAAGCCTCACAACATACCCTAATGACGATGCTGTAATCCCACCGCCTCCGAACAGTTGGGACTTTTGTGCGGAATTTACATTTTTTTTTTAAATGATGTCCTTTCAGTCTTTCCGTCTCTCTAGAACATACTTCCTAAATACACAAACTCATCCACTTGCTCCAAGTATTCGTCATTCACAACACATATTATTGATTCTGATTGCGCTATCGCTAAGTTAAAATATCACCTTGATTTGTAGGGTCGCAACCAACGCTCTTGGATCTTGTTTTTCTCTTTGAGACATCCATATTAAATATATGTTTCATTAAGGAGACCGAACTGAAATCTGAAATTAAAGAAAAAACATTATTGTCCGAGGATCACTATACAATGAATAGTCTTCAACAGCTCTTTTTACAACAGTGACTAAATTTTACCAAAAATATTTCAAAGTCTAAAATTAAATCGAAGATCTAAATTATAAATCGCAAAACAATGGAATGAGCAGCCTCTGCTCCCCTAATTTAAATACACTTTCGGTCAATTTTTATGTTAAAAATTCTAATTTATTAATTCTAATGCTTCATTGAATACTTCCATCACTTTATATATTGGCGTGATTTTGTGTGAGAATTTCGTATACGATGACGGGACACTAAAAATCATGAGTGTGTGAGTGCCCCAGTGGAAGCGACCCAGAGGCAGACCGAGGAAGAGGTGGATAGACTGCGTGGCAGAGGATTGTAGCAGGACAGGAAGGACGGAGGGCCGGAAGCAATTGACGAGGGGCCGAAGCCAATGGAGAGCATTTGTGTAGGAAGCCAAATCCCAAACTGGAATTTAAAAGTGATAGTAATGATGATATGAATAATATTATTTGGAAAGCAAAATGATTGTTCACAACTCTAACAAGGAAGCAAGTCTTCCCGATACATAAATAGTACTGACCTCTCTGCAAAAAGAAACCACGAAAATTCCATTTAAATTTATCAAGTGGAAAATATACCGAAAGGAGAATCTCTCAGCTATTCAACCAGTAATTAAAAATACCTAGTAATGACATGTTTTAAATAATAAAGTTCAATGTTATGAAATGACATACCATACGAATTTTTTTATGCCATTTATATAAATGTCAAATGTAGAGTAGACGAATACTCATTTGAAAGACAGCCTCATACATTTTTCGCAGACTACGTAGAATACTTAAATAAGTCGATCTAATTTTTTGACACTTGCATTATTTCATTTGACGCATACAGGCACGATCAAATACCACAGATAAAATTAAAACGCTGTCTGTTAGAGATGGTCGATATTCCTGTCCCGGTTAAAAAGAACCGGTTCCAAGCCGGTCACTGGAACCGTCGATATTTTTTCTCCGAGGAACCGGTTACAATTTTTCGCAAATAATAATCGATGCAGTTCTTTTTCCACTCTCAGTTCATCTCGTTCTCAGAATTTCGCTAGAAACCCCCCCGCAATTAAATAAACCAGTTCCAGTTCTTTTCGTTTTCAGAATTTCTCTAGTTAACCCCCCCCCCTCCATGAAAGCTTTATTTTTCCTAATATATAAATCTTGGAGAAACTTTTCTGGCCCCAGGAACCGGTTCCAAAAAGTACTGGATAAATAGCCGGTTCCTCGCCAATCACCGGTAACTGGAACCGCAAGTACACCCAATTTTGATATCGACCATCTCTATTGTCTGTGAGTAAAATTTAACACGAAAATTAAAGTGGAAATATAATATGTCAGTTCCCGTGCATGATTCAGTAAAAATAAAGAGTTAATAGGCTAAAAACACGAATTTGCTTAATTTACTATGAAAAACCATTTTTTTTACCAAAGTATCGGTTAAGCCTTTTTGCTTTTCCAGCGTCGAGATTTTTAGATTATGCTATCTCTGAGTTGATACAAAATGCCATTCTCCAATACGAACCAAGCGCAGAACTGACAACACTAACCCCAATATGACTATTTTTTTTTTAAAGGAAAAGGACTTGTTAAAATATGAAATATTTTATCAAAACAATAAAAATATATAAAATACAGTACAAAAAAAAACACTGATGTTTCATAAGTACGTAATTACTAGACATTATTATTGATTACGTGCACTAAAAATACTAAAATATGCAGTCACAATGCTAAAATATACACCAACAATGCCAAAATATGCGCTAATAATATAAAATGTCCTAAACATATACATTTAATTGAAAAAGTTAAAAATCGACATATTTTTTTGCAATTTTGATTTATATAAGGGGGGGGGGGGTACAAAATGAAACTCGGATAATTGGTTTACAACTGATATCTGGGAGGGGGGAGCATACAGAAAAAATATTTCAAAAGTGTTTCTGTAGGTACTTTATTAGGTAGGTAGGGATTTAAAAGACAGTTTTTTTTTTTTTAATTTGATGAAAAACCAATTAACATCTCTTCCAAATATAAAAAAAAATTACAACTGTACGTACGTAAGTACTCGCCAAGACATTATTATAAAATATAATAGCTACTTTGTAACCATACAAAATAATATGTATAAAAACAGTATATATTTATCAGAGTAAAGCACTTTATATGATCACATTCAATTACATAATATAATGAATATTTTATTTGGAATTTATATAAGAAAATAAACTTGCCACATTTTTAACTATTGTGTTATTAAAATGGTCTGCTTAACCAATACGTCGTGATATTTACGTAAACAATATTACATCCATACGCGGCACTCTTTTTCACATTCCTAACTAATCAAATTTATGATTGGCTTATCTCAATGTGTGCTCTGTTTCATCTTAAGTATGTTGAAATACATAAATATACAATAGATCTCAGAATGCGCCTCCAATATCGTCAACGGTGAGACATAACAAAAAATCGGGCGGTGTCTTAGCGCTGCTTACACATACCAACACAGTGTTTATATGATTACGAGTCTACTCGCCGACGCACAAACTGAAATCATATAGGATGACCTCACGCACACAACGCTAGAGACAACGGTACTGCGGCGCGAAATTCAAGTGACTGGACCGGCATTTTGAATAAGCTCCGCTTTATGTAAACAAATCAGAAGTTTTCACTAGTCACCAGAAGATGGCAGTAAGAGAAAGGATTGATCTATTTTTTGGTTTACTTACCGGCTAAATTCGTGAGGCATTTACGGTGTACACAACGGATTTGTCGGAACGCATAGATGAATGTGTGTAGCGCTGGGGGTACGGTTTATTCGCGCATTCACGTACGCGCGTAGCGGCGAAGGGGTTAATACAAAATTTAATTATTTAACAAACAGACGGAAGCCGGTGCAAGTGTGACCGATACGTATGGTTTTCTTTAATATGTTGACGTTATAAACCCAATTTCTTTCAAATCCTCTAGGGCATACTGCAGAGATTCAACGTAAAACCTGCTGTTGTAAAGACCTGTCGAAGAGTTGTTGGAAATGTCCATGATCTGGTCAACCGTGATGGTCTTACTGCTTTGGACGTCCAGTGTCACTAGCGGCAAGGTAATGCAAGGGGTCATGATGGCTGAAAACAAACAGTTAATATCGTTATTTTCTTATATCTCTCTTTTTCTATCGTTCCTTTTGTATTAATCATATATTATGTACTTTCTTTGCACTATGTATCTTTTAACCGAGTTATTTATAATTGAATTGTTTTAACTCATGCGTGAGCAATCTATAAAAGCCCTATTGGAACTATTTTATTGATAATCATTGATATTGTTTCAATGGCTAAAATTAAAATAAAATAACTTATCTCACCTACGTCCCTCGCTTCGTACAGTTTGTCTTCTAGGTCCTTGAACGTTGGCGTGAATCCTTCATATTTGGCACTCTCCAGAACGTTTGTTAGGGTATTGTGGTACCTCTTGAGAATTTGTTGCCTGTATTTTTCCCTGGTTTGTTCATGAATACTTGTGTAGAAGAAGTAATTGATGTCCAGCCCGCAGTTGCCAAATGTGGGCATTTGAAAATCTATCTATAAATTTAAAAATATTATATATAATAGAACAGTTTTTTTTAAGGCAATTACAGTGAAACTCTCTTGTAAGGTTTTCTGGGGGATCAAAAAAGAAATCTTATTATGTGGGAACTTTATAAGTGGGTTTCTCTGTCTCTCACAAGAGTTCCTTGAATTATTTATAAAGAGGTTTATTTCTACCCCCTTAAGAACAACGCTTCAGTTTATTGATTTCCTTCTCCACTTGAAAACGTTTATCTTTTCAATTACTAAAAAAATTTACATTACTGATTTTATTTACACAAAATGTACTGAATTGTTCATAACTTTCAAAATGTGCAGAAAATGCAACATTCGTTTTCATTTCCACTAAGAATTTAGGTTAGTTAGTTGGAAGAAATTGGCACCTGGCAATAAGCCCACATTTATACTACTTTTTAATATAATATGTGTGGTATAATCCGCATAATATAAGAGTCCCATACAACAAATCTCCTCTCTCGAGAAATATTGTTTTTTCGGCCCCTTAAGAATTGAAATAAAAAAATGGCATAATTGAATATTCCGGTTCCTTGAAAAGCATTATAAGAGGGTTTCACTGTAGCTAAAGTATTAATAAATAAATAAAAGGTTTCTTGTTAAGGGAAGTAAAAACTGAAAATATATAATACTATATAATAACTAGACATCGGATTACATGCATTTTTTTATGAATACCGCACAAGAGTCTCTACTGCTCCCAACCATCTAGAGAAAGTGAGACTATGGCATCCCCAAATACGGTATGTTGTTAGGCTGAAGGTAGTGGGGAGAGGAAGGATATTGGTAAGAGAAAGGTTGGGAAGTACCTGGCTATTCAGATTTGGTCACCAAACACGGCTAAAGCCATTTTAACCAACGTTTCGATTCTGAATGGTGGTCTTTCACCAGGGCGATACTTAGAGTATCTACCACTCTGGAACATTATACTTTTTTATTATTTTTATATCAATGAAATGTGTTATGACACATATTAATTAAATAAAAGTTATTGGCGCACGCTGGGTTTGAACCCGCGACCTTTGGATTCGTAGTCGAGCGTCTTACCACTCGACCATGGAGGCCATGCAGAGTGTATATTTGAGTGTTTTTGAGTGTTTTTGATTGTCAATGCATAATATATGTTAGATATGCGAAAAAGTTTCCAGATTTCAGCTGTAAACCAAAGCTTCGAGTTTTGAAAAATTGTTAAAATTTTTAGCAGATTTTGGACATTTTCCTGTTTTCATTGTGTACGTAAGGCATATATGGTATTGACAATGCATTTTTCGGCATTGTTAGTGCATATAATCCGATGTCTAATAATGACGGCCTGTATGGTCGAATGGTAAGACGCTCGACTACGAATCCAGAGGTCATGGGTTCGAATCCGGCGTCCGCAAATAAAATTTATTCAATTAACACGTGCATACACATTTAATTGAAATAAAATAAAATATAGTATATTTGCGGCACGTTCCAGAGTGGTAGATACTCTAAGTATCGCCCTGGTGAAATACCACCATTCAGAATTGAAACTTTGCTTGAAATGGATTTAGCCGTGTTTGGTGACCAGAGCTGAATAGTCAGGTACTTCCCAACCTTCCCCTTCCTCTTTTCCATCCCCTCCCCACTGCCTTCAGCCTCACAACATACCCTATTTGGGGATACCATAGTCTCACTGGCTCTAGACGGTTGGGAGCAGTTGAGACTCTTGTGCGGTATTCACGTAAAAACAAAATATATATTTATAAATGAACAATCAATCATTTGCTTTGTGAGTACGTAAGTCTGTAAAAGTGTTAACTTTTTAAATTTGGAACTGATGTTAGTTAAAATCTTAGAGTATATAGAGTGGTATCTATCCAAGGCAGTGTAGTCAGTTTTTGATGATTTTTACCGGACGCGGCGGACCTGGGCGTGGCTAGGACTAAGGTTAGGGTATCTATACATCCATTCATAGCACATATCGACATAATGTTGTTGTTTATTCGTGTGACCATTTTTTCACAGTATTGATATCAACAAAAATATAGCATCTAACCTAAAAAACCGTTTAGTTGTGTCAAGTTTAGTGGCATAATAAAAAATGTAGGCGGAGTCCTGCGGTGATCCAGGAGCCTAAGATCATTGTGACAGTACATAGAAGCGGAGTATTATATTTGCTGTCTCTTTCTCTCTCATGGTGTACGATGTAAAAACCTGGAGAAAGTGATTTATGGCAAGTTTGTATCGGTTGGGTAAAAAGAATTAGCTCTCTCTCCATACATTATTTCTCCAAAAATAATAATAATATTTGGATGATTTTTATAGCGTAGTTTTGGTGAAAAATCACCTCAAGGGCGCTGTACAGATCTTGTTAAATTATAATGTTTATGTAAGATGGAATGCGGCCGCCCTAACAGATTTAGACCAACGTAGGCGAATGTCATCTGGTTGTCATCTGTAAGGGTGTCACTTGGGTGATTTGTTGGGTGCCTGGTTCGTTCGCGTTCGGGAACAGTCGGTCGAGATCGGCACTCCCCCGCCCCCCTGCCGGTTCCCGGGCGGTCGAAGGGATACATCTGGACAAGGGTCAAAGCAAGTGGCCATTCTCGGGCTATTGCACTGCATTTAAAACACTGATATTTAAAGATTAAAATATTTTCTTAAAAATCGAAATTACGGGTTAAAATTATCAAATTTAAAAATAATCTTTTCAAATCCATACCTACCTAATAAAGTACCTACCTTTAATGTTTTTTTAGTAGAGATTATTCTATATTTTAAATGTGTGGATTCAAGCATTTATAAGTAATATACTCACAAATCTGACTTCAATTGGTATTCCACTATTATTATATTTGAACATCATATTCGTGAGCCAAAAATCGCCATGATTCAGGACGTTGAACTGGTCTTCGTCGTCGGGCACCCTTCGAAGCAGCTCTATTCCTCGTTCGGTCATGCGCTCCACAAAGTCCTCGTAGAACCCGACGAACGCCTCCATGCCGCGGTGCTTGTTCATGAGCTTGGTGGCCTGCCGGACCCCGTTGCAAAAGTTGGTGGAGAGACTCTCCGGCATGCTTGGGAAGAATATGCCTTTGTTGTAGGCAGCGCGGAATTTCGGATCCTGGAAATTGAATATTAATAAACAGTTAAAGTTTGTACAACTTTACACGAAAATCAATGGAAAGTCAGCCAAATGAAACAGTTCAACCTCTGGAATGCCGGATTCCCGTAAGGTATAGGTCTCACCACGAGAGTTGGTGCCGGCCAATACTCACACAGATGCATAGCTTACGTACAGCGTGTCGAACTGAATGAATAGGACACGCTTTAAGTGCATTCATAATATCAACATAAACACTCGCTGTCCCTTTTCCACTAGTGACAATAAGTAGGCGTAAACAAGACAAAGGGCTCTTTCTTTATGACACATTGTAAATACATCCCCACTGGAGCGTATACCGATACACAATAAACCCAACGCTGTGCATGTATTGTTTGTTTCAACTTTCGTTGCGCCAGCTATACAACTTGCGTCGTAATGTGACGCTCCGACTTAAATTTCGTAATAACCTTAGAGTAACAATATAGAGAGACCGTCCTAATATGAGTCGAATCGTTGACATACTCACAAAATACAGCTCTCTCTTTACGCTCGGTTCTATAAACAAACGAGAAAAAGAGACAAGCATTTGCTGTTAAAAAGATACGATTTGGAGCGGGCTAAACGCCGTGAAAGTAATTTTTTTCGTGGACAAACTTCAGACTGATTACTTATGTGAGTCGAGCCGACAGTAAAATATGCGTAAAAATATCATACCTTAAGTGAATTTAGTGCAATCTTCAAAAAAAACGATATGGCTATATGTGCAGTTGATGGATGCTTCAACTGAAGTACAAAAGGACCAAAAAAATCAATTTTCATAGGTATCTATCAAAGAATTCGTCTTTTTTAGTTTGATCTCAAATATTTAACATCCTAACCTACAAAACAACTAGTAACTTAAACCAATATTTAATCAATCTTTGCACTATTCGTTTCAATATAATAAACTTTCGTTTGAAATGAGTTTTAATGCATTTTTAATATGTTTTACTTAGAGAGATAAACAAGATTCTCGCAAAAAAAATTAAGAACGCGAAACCCCCTTTTCGTACACGGCTTCTGAATGTATCCCGGTCTCTTTCTTTCTCAATTGTTGGTGAACAGATAAAGACGGAATAATGTTTATCTTTACGGTTTTCTTCGCCTTCCATTCACGGGCAGTTTATAGGCCACACCTCCTTGGTCAAGCTTGGTCAAATACTTGCTTCAACATTTGGCAAAATGAGGTCTCTAGGTTAGTCCAAGGTAATAACTCACTTGTATTTTAGAAATCGATGTTCCTGTCAATTATTCACAGATAATGTGTTAATATATAATCTTCCCAACAAGCCTTCCATTGACATGCTTGGTGTAACCTTAGGTGACCAGTTAAGGCACCGGGGCTCCATCGAAGTCAGAGTAAAGCTAGCCTCTCAGAAGTTGGGCGTACTGTACAGGGCCCGCAGATACTTCAATAGTACACAATTGCTGACCTTGTACAAATCGCAAGTGCGCCCCACTGTTGAATTCGGCAGCCACCTCTGGTTTGGAGCTCTTAAATACCTGAAACAAACTTTTGACTCTGTGCAGAAACGGGCGGTCCGTTTGATAGATTCTCCTATCTTAACAAACGGATTGCAAACTTTGGAGCACAGACGTCAGGTGGGAATGCTGTCCTTGTTCTACTGTTATTTCAATGGAAGATGCTACGAGGAACTTGTGTCATTGATCCCTTTGGCACCGGTGCATAGTTGAGAAACTCACGCGCACAACATTCGTACACGGTTGACATTCAAAACATGAGAACGAGTCGCTTTTACGACTCGTTTTTATGTTCAACAGCTCGGCTGTGTAACGATTTTTTGGCCTCTGTGTTTCCTTCCTCCTTCAAAATGGGCCTCTTCCAGACCCAGGTTCACTCAAAAAGACCCTCCACACAGCATCTCTAAAGATGCATAGGCCCTGAGGGAAATTATTTCCCTCAAGGCCTCCTGTGTGGAGTTAATGTTAAAAAAATAAATAAATCAAATATATTATATTTATATAATATATTTGATTGTATGTAATGGCATAAGTGGTTTTTCTGGAATAGCTACTTATTTTCGGAAAATTACTTTCTTCTTCCTTAACTCTTTCACTGCGGCGAGTGACTTTAGTCATTTCTACAAATCGTTCGCACCACGCGACGGCTGACTTAAGTCATTTTTAATTTTCGACTTCGTTTTCCGAGTATTCTGCTTCGTTTTCGCTGTATTCAGGCGAAATTTGTTTAAAAAAATATGAATATTCATTTGTGGAAATAGATCGCCTTGTCTCGTTGAAATTTACCGCGCTTGTTTATATTAACACTATTATGGCGTTATCTTAACTCGGGTTTATCTCGAGTGAATGTTTATTGATACTTTGATGTTGGAGGATGATTTTAGGGTAGAAGGGTCGTTTCAAAAATAACATTCAACCAAAAATCCGTAAACAAAAAAAGTTCCGCATAGGGACGACTGCTTTGGTATATTTATTAAGAGGTCAAAAGGTCAAGTCACTAAAAAAAAATGTGAAGTTTTTCATTTTCATCATAAAAGTGATCAGCATCAAAAAAGTAAAGCGCCCTTGAGGTGATGTTTATTTCTAAATGACCCAATACATTTTTTCTAAAGTGCTTAAAATTAAAATTGAGATAGAATAAAACTAATGTCTATCCAACCTTTTTGTTGAGGATCATAGAAGCAGCGTGCACCTGCGCCAAGAGTTTAATAGCCATCTCCGAGTGGTCTCTGTCCAGACCCAATCTTCGGTTGGGAGCGCGGAAGCCAATATTAGTCAAGTCTTCCATCACCATCATTTCGGTCGGAGTGGAGGTGTAATACAACAACCTGGAACCATACGAAATATATTTAATACAGAGCCTCAACTGCCTGCAGCCAGTGGGACTATGGCATACTCAAACTGGGGTGCGTCGTAAAGCTGGAGGAAACCCCGAACAAAGGCGATGGGAAAGGGCAGGTTGGGAAGTACCTGGCTATTCAGATTTGGTCGTTAAACACGGCTGATGCTAAGTAACGTTTTGACTAATGTCACTGAAAAAATGATTAAGAAATGTGAATGTTTTTTTGTCGTTTTATTGTATTTTTGAAAATCCATAATTTTCAGCCGTACTGACTTGTATTACTCGACTTGTACCGAACTTAACGCAATGCAAAATATCTCTCTGGATTGATTATTTTGTTGACAAGCAATTATGATTCATTTAAATATGCGAACAGGTTTTAAAGAATAAAACTCCTGGAAAGATAATGATGAATGCCCGGTGCCTATAGAACCCTCCGGCACACTAGGGGTTAAATCAATTCTTAATACTGCCATCTTACGATTTTTAGTGGAAGTTTTTTTTATTCTACGCACAGATATGACATTTGACAGTATAAGTAAGCTGACATTCGTTAAAAACAGGGTGACGTTTTAACTTTCAACTATTTCCAGTAAACTTGACATAATGCCGGTTTCTAATAAGGTTTCGGTAGCTCAATTGGCAGAGACATTACTCCCGGATAGAGTAGAGGTTTCGAGTTCGAGTCTTGGTCGCGACCTAATTATTTTTTTTTAATTAATTATCGAATATCTTATAATAAAAAAAACTTATTATTCACCGTAAATATGAAAAAGCCAGAAACTAAAAAGAATAATGGTTGCGACCGAGACTCGAACTCGGAACCTCTTCTCTATCCGGGAGTAACACCTCTGCCAATTGAGCTACCGAGACATTATATGTTTTTTTTTATGTTGTTTTAAAAAAATATATATTATTATTATTGTGTGTTACAACTTGTATTTTATTATTATTGTGACTATTTATTAATATCAATTATGAAAGGTATTGCATAGCACTACTCCTGCATACCTTCTGGAATAAAATTTTATTATTATTATTATAAGAAACTGGCATTTTAATCGATCTCATACTTCATTGATAATCATTAATGATATTTTTCAATTTCTTCTGACATAGGCTGCCATCTTTGTTATGGTGTACAAAGCTCTAAGCTCTACCCGAGCTGTTGTTTTCTGTTTCATATTTATGGTAAAGATTATTTCAATTATTAATATCAAAATAAAAATCATAAACCTTTGATCCTTATCTTGGCAGTGTAACAAATATTTTACACCAACTTTGCTATCTTTTTATTTTTTTAACAAATATTTTAACATTTACAGTAATGACTAGCGTTGGGAAAAACTTCAATGTTTTGTGAATGCTTCACGAACTGCTAGTTCTATGAAATGAACCCTTCGCAGTGAACACTTCAATTGAAGTCGAACTCGCAAAAACGAGATTTGAATTTGATTTGACAAGGAACCGGTTATTTGTCCAGTTCTTTTTGGAACCGGTTCCTTGAGATTTTTTCGAAAGGTACTAGCAAATCGGCAAAAGTTCCTCGCCAAAACAAAAGTGCTAGTCGGTAAAGATTTAAAAACGAAAAGAACTGGAACTGGTTCCTCACCGAAAAAACATTAAAAGAACGGACAAAGGATATCAAATATAAAATAAATAAATATCGACCGTTCCAGTGACTGACTGGGAACCGGTTCTTTTAAATCGAAGTACTTCTTTGTAGGCTTTGAAGTTCAACTTCCCAACAACTGAACTACCACAAAATAAAGTAGTTCTTTGTAATCTAACTTCAATTGAAATGTTTGTTCAATGAAATTAAATGAATGAAGTTTGAACTGTCAAAATGCAGTAGTTCACACGGAGCGGTCACAACGCTAAAATGAACATATGAGCCAAACTACCAACTTCAATTGAAGTATTTGTTCAATGAACAATGAAGGAAGTAGGAACTGCTGCCAAAAGAAGTAGTTCTTCATCGTCCTGTTAATTGCTGATACCTATGTTCAGTTAAAAAAGATTATGTAGTTTATAATCGTATCTTTAACCTTATATCATATTTTTTACCTCGCCAAGATAAGGGTTAAAATAAATTCAAATTTGAATGCAAATATAGTTTAATAAGGAAGTTGAGTCCATTTTTTTATTTTTTTTATCAATATCCACCTTCAAACTTAAATATAGGTATTTTTTTTTTTTTTTTTTAAGTTAGTTTTTATAGTTAAATTAATTCTCAAAGTTTGAATTTTGTACACGCCGCCAAAACGGCAATATCTCAGAGGTAAGGAGCGGGGTGGGTGCGTGACGCGTTTTGTACCTTCAGAAGGGGCACCACACGGTACTTATATTTGACATCGCACATTGTCGTTATCCAGCTGTCAGTTGCATATTTGTTATTTTGTGTTTTTTCTTCAATTTTACCGCTTTTAATTTAACAAAACCTTATAAAATGTCAGGAGATAATACGTCTTGCTATTGCATCGTACTAATGTGTAAAAATACAAGCATTACTGCAATTTACAATCATTCCAAGAAATGAAATTTTACGTAAAAAATGGTTCACCGCCATTTACTTCGCGGCATCGCATCGTACGAAAACGGTACATTTGACGTTCGACTAATATGAAGCGTTTCTATTTTATGGCGTTTTAACTAATTTTCAAGAAGGGTTTATTAATTCTGGGAATAATAATATGGAAATATACATATATATTCAGAATCTGTGTTTTTCGATCTACATGCACATATTTTTTTAAAGTCATAATATTTTTCACTCAACTTCTCTATTGTACAAACCTTGGCATGAGCTTTCCAGAAAAACCTGTTGTCGAACGGAGGACTTCCGTCAGAGCGGGCAAGGTCTCCGTGTACATGGCGATCTCCTTCTCAAAGACATTCAGCTTCTTCATCAACTTGGAGGCTTCCACTTCCTCAGAATGCATGCACTTCATGATGTAAGAAGTATTAAAGTTCTTCGAAGTAGCGTTTTCGTCAGCTATTGTTTTGAAACACAAAATCAGTCGAAGCATATCGCTGGAGTAGTTTTCTCCGTTCTTAATGGCCACTTTGCAAAAATAGTCTTCTATGATTATCGTGTCCGTCGGCAAGAATTCCGTGTGGTCTTTTCGGATGATCATTTCGAAAAATTCATTGTTCAACCACGGCCGGTCTGCCGGTCCCAGTCCCGGATGTGGTGCGGCCATTTTACAAACTTGGATCTAGTTTGGGTATATTTAATTCAGTCATAAACCTGGAAACAATATTTATTTATTTATTTTATATTAGTTACTTTGTACATTCCAGTTTACACGTAGCTAATTATGTATTACATTTTCCTTTTGACTTTATAATATTTCAACTTATATACTACTTTTTATTTGACGGCCTCCTCTTTATGTTTGCGGCACGTTCCAGAGTGGTAGATACTCTAAGTATCGCCCTGGTGAAAGACCACCATTCAGAATCGAAACGTTGCTTGAAATGGCTTTAGCCGTGTTTGGTGACCAGATCTGAATAGCCATGTGCTTCCCACCTTCCTCTTTCCCATCTCTTTCCCCTCCCCACTACCTTCAGCCTCACAACATGCCCTATTTAGGTATGCCATAGTCTCACTGGCTCTAGACGGTTGGGAGCAGTTGAGACTCTTGTGCGGAATTCATATAAAAAAATAAAAAAATATATTATTTTGATTTATATGCATTTTAAATATTTTTTACAGGCTGTTTCGAATTTATTGATAGGCACAATTTTGATGGTTTCCGGCAGCGCATTATAAGATTTCATCCCTTTATATAGTAAGCTATTTTGTGTGTTGGCTTTATTCTTTTCTGGTAGTCTAATTTCTTTGAGTGCCCTTGTATTATATTTGTGAATATCAACATTGTAGATATTTTAGTCAAAAATTATTTTGGTAACAAGTTGTTCTTCATTTTATGAATAAACACCAATGTGTTTAATTAATTATTATAATTAAGGTAAAGACATATTAGTCCCACTTATGCAACGTATGCAATACAATGTTCTCACGCCGATGTGCCACGTATGCAACGCAAATTCAAAATCAGAGACGCGTCACAAACGTAAGTTTTAGCACCACACTTATTTTATACGTGGGAAGGGACGTGTTTTTTTTTTTTGCAGTGAATACTGCATAAGAGTCCCAACTGCTCCCAACCGTCTAGAGCCAGTGAGACTATGGCATCCCCAATTGGGGTATGTGGTTAGGCTGAAGGTAGTGGAAGGAGATGAGAAAGAGGAAGGTCGGGAAGTACCTGGCTATTCAAATCTGGTCACCAAACACGACTAAAGCCATTTGAAGCAACGTTTCAATTCTGAATGGTGGTCTTTCACCAAGGCGATACTTAGAGTAATCTACCGCTCTGGAACGTGCCGCAAATATACTGTTTATTATTTTATATAATGTGTTATGACACATATTAATCAAATAAAATTTATTTGCGCACGCCGGGTTTGAACTAGCGACCTCTGGATTCGTAGTCGAGCATCTTACCACTGGACCGCGCAGGCCGTCAAGGTGAAAACACACTGGTCCCACGTACACAACGTACGCAATGCAACGTTCCATGATGTGCGCACTTGTCCCAAGTATGCAACACAAATTCAAAATCAGAGACCCGTCACAAACGCAAGTTCTAAAAACACACCTGTCTGGTATTATCATCCCCTCCGCCTTCCTACGTTCCCACGCCGATCTGGACAGGGTGGATCGGCGTCGCGTGGGACGCGTAATATTACCTTGCGTATGACAAGTGTCTATCTAAACCATCTATTTCCATAGAAAATGTATGCATTCTAAATTGTCCAGATATTTTGAGGCACAGTATGTCTTTACTTTTATTGATGTATTATTAAGCAAATAAAAGTACAATATTGATATAACGATGGAACACCCTGAAGAGATAAGACGATAAGAGATACTATAGAAAATGATAGAAGGGCGTTTTGTGGGCGTGTAACTAAAATGTCAGAGGAACTAAATTGGCTAACAGTAAAACAGATGTTAACATTAAACACATTGATGTTTATACATAAAATGAAGAACAACTTTTTACCAAAATATTTTTCTGACAAAATTATCTACAATGTTGATATTCACAAATATAATACAAGGGCATGCAAAGAAATTAGACTACCAGAAAAAGATTAAGCAAACACACAAAATAGCTTACTATATAAAGGGATGAAATCTTATAATGCTCTGCCGGAAACCATCAAAATTATGCCTATCAATAAATTCAAAATAGCCTGTAAAAATGATTTAAAATGCATATAAATGAAATAATAAGTAGTACTCGTATATAAGTTAAAATATTATAAAGTTAAAAAGAAAATGAAATAATTAGCTACTTGTAAACTTGAATGTACAAAGTAACTAATATAAAATAAATAAAAACAAAACAAAATCTATATTAATGTAACATAATCAACATTGATAGTGAAATCTTTATGTTAAGTACTTAATTACTAACGTATTCTTACTGTTTGTATGAGGAAATCATATACACCTCTATCTACAGTATAATATTATGTATCTTATATGAAAAACCCCATTTGGGGGTATATAAATAAGTTTTAATAATAACCTCAAAGTAGCCTAAAATAACAATAAAACTTTTACACAACATAAATCGATAGTCCAAAAGATCCGAGACTTGTGTCAGATTCGTATGGAACCCAAATTTGTATAATATGGCCAATTAAATCAGAAAAACTTACTTTCGACAGCTGTACAGACCGGCTTATAACCGAAAATGATAAACAACTTAGCGCAAGCGATAACCAAAGGATAGCTATGATTATTTTCTTGAAAAACTAGATAGCTCGAGTTGAAATCAAATTGAATTCACTGATAAAATTGTTCAAATTAATCTATATTTTCCCGCTGTGAGTTTCGCGTGAACATTTGGTGCTAGGTAGGGCTTATGTCAATTTTGACATGAGCATTTAAAAATATTGTTAATAAAACAATTTAAATCTGTTCAATAACTATCTAATCATAAATAGCGTACCCGAAAAAACTAATATCAAACTTTTTATTTCAATTACGATACTTGATTTCTACTATTTTTATTTTACTCCATTTTTTTAAAACTTTTTTGCCCTACAAAGAGCCAAAGAATTATTATCAAATATTTACACTTTTCCAGCTAGGTAGGTACGGACTTATCTGATATCGAGTGATATCTAAATCTGACACTTGGCCGTTGACTAGCGTTGTGACCGCTCTGAAAGAACTACTTATTTTGGCAGCAGTTCCTACTTCATTCATTGTTCATTGAATAAATACTTCAATGGAAGTTAGATTACAAAGAATTACTTCAATTTGCAGCCCTTAAGTTGTGAAGTTGAACTTCAAAGCCTATAAAGAAATACTTCATAACAAGTCAAAATACTTCAAACTTCAATTGAAGTTCGACTTTCAAAATACTTCGATCGAAAGGAACGTGATTTATTGAGAGTTCTTTTATTTTTGTACTTCCTGTTCTTTTCAATTTCAAATCGCTACCGACTAGTACGTGTTTTTCGGCGAGGAACCGGTTCCAAAAAGAACTGAACAAATAAACGGATAAATTCAAATATCTTTTTCGCGAGTTCGACTTCAATTGAAGTGTTCTCTGCGAAGGATTCGTTTTAGAGAACTAGCAATTCGTGAAGCATTCACAAAACATTGAAGTTTTCCCCAACGCTACAGTTTACTCACACCCATGCACTGTCACCGGATCACCCGATATTATTTTCGCGAGGAACCGGTTATTTATAGAGCCGGTTTCTCTTGAACTTTTATACATACAATGCATAATTTAATACAACATTTTGTAAAAATTCGAATTCAGTAAAAAAAGGTTGGTACATCCATATAGGTACTGATTCAAAGTTTATGTGAGGTGTTTATATTCTACGACGAGAGGTGAGGTTTTTATAAGATCTTGATAAATTTTTCGCTATTTTTTATTTTATTTTTTTAATTACTGAAGGTAATACGTTTGACCTAGCCGTTAGTGTTGTGTAATATCACTTCAAAAGCGCTTACAAGTCTATAAATTAGCCAACAACTATAGCTTAAGTTACCATAAAATACTAAAAACAGTGACTTAGATTTGCATTTGAAGTGATCAAATTAACTAAAAACCCTACAGCTAAATAACATTTAAAAAGTTTAAAAACTCTACCTATATCCTTCGTCCGTTTTTTTTTTGTGAGGAACCGGTTCCAGCTCTTTTCGTTTTGAGAATTGATAGCAACCCCCCCCGAAAATTCGAGAAACGTCAAGAAATATTTCAATGCATGAAGATCTCAAATAAAAATATGAATAAAATTACTACTTTGTTCATGCGATTGCGTTACCTAATTTTGTTGTTGTGTTGAATCTTCCCCCCTCTTTCCCCCGACACTCTAACTGACCGTCCGTTGACAGAGGCTATTGCTCCCATGAAGTTTGAGTGATTGATTCGAAACACTATCCGATCATTGCAACGTCCCGAACCCGGGTATTTCGACCATCAGAATTTTCCGACTGTGCCCATCACTAATCCGAATGCTGCGAAATATTGTGCATTTTCTGTTTTCTGACAGAGATGGTTGCTTAGAGTAACAATATAAAGAGACCGTACTAATTTGTGACAAATCGTTGACAAACTCGCAAAATATAGCTCTCTCTTTATGCTCGGTTCTATACGCATATGAGAAAAAGAGACAAACAATTGTTGAAACCAATACACGATTTGGGGCGTGCTGAATACCATGTCCGCGGTTAATTGATCTGGACGAACTTCATTCACGTTTGGAGTGTCAAGTGAACGGACTGTCAAAAGTGCGTAAATAGTTAAAAACTTGAGTTATTTTTTGTCCGATATCTAGCAAAACATCATGGCCATATGTGCTATACTTGGTTGCTTCAATCGAAGTACAAAAGGACCAAAAACAAACAGTTTTCACACGTATGTACCATAAAAATCGTCTTTTTTAGTTAGATCTCAAATATTTAACATTCTAACCTACAAAACAACTAGTAACTTACACCAATATGTAATTAATCTTTGGACTATTCGTTCCAATATAATAAACTTCCGTTTGAAATGAGTTTTAGTGGATTCGTAATATTTTTAACTTGGAGATATTTACTAGCTGTCACATAAGAAACCATTACATGGGGGAATCCCCATATTGTACGGCTTCTGAAAATATCCCGGTCTCTTTCTTTCTCATGATACTAACGCTAAATTGTTGGCAAACAGATAAAGACAGAATAGTGTTTATCTCTTAGTTATATTTATAATTTCGGTTACCTCCCCAGATTCAGGGCTATGCCAAAATTGGAATATTATTATTTATTTAATTATTTTTAGATTTCCAAAGGATGAAAAAAGACGAGAAAAATCTAATTTCTTTTTTTCTTTGATTTAACAAATATGTTAATATGAATTCATACGTTTCATCTGGATTTTTTATACCCTTAGCTTCTAGTTAATTGTTTTTTTTATATCTATTGATGTGCACATGCACTATTGTACCCATTTCTGAACCTGTTCTCTGATGATTTATGATAACGATCATGCATTTAGATAGTTTTAATTTTGTATACATATTATATATTGTTTTCTCCTTGTTAGTTAGAATTATTAGCTTAATTAATTAAGTATGAAGCGCACTTGACGTGAAATATCACAAAGTTCACTGTTATTATTATCTGCATTCGAAATTTCCTTACAAAATAACGCGGGACGGAAAACATCCCTACAATACTTAAAAGCGGTTTCATGTTTTGTGAAATTTTTTGTGCCTCTTTCTCTCTCATGGTGTACGACGAAAACGCAGAGAAAGTGATTTATCGCAAATTTATATAGGTAAAAAAAAAAATGATCTCTCTCCATATATTCTTACTCCAAGGTTAAGAAAATGATTTAACATCTGTTATCACCGTACATTTTTTATTTTACTTTTGTTTGTAAACTATTTTGTTGATGGAACTGAAGTTCATTTTATAAGATGTATTATAAAATGTTCTGTACTAATAATTTAATTCGTTTATATTTTTATCTATAAATAAGATTTTAATAATCTTATTGATTAATGTATCTTTGAATAAACAAAAAAATATACAACATTCATTCTTTTTAATGATTTACAACTACCTACTCACAACAAAATACCTAATTTACTTAATTTGTGACAACCCTGTTAGTGATTTTACTCTGAGTTTAGGCCACACCCTTTGGTCATTGCTTGGTCAAAAAGTGCGGACAAAATTTCGCAAAGTTAGGTCTCTACGTTACTCTAAGGACATTCAAAGAGTATATGTGCATGAACGAAACAAATCCGAAGTTCGGACCGCGTTCCATACTTGCTTGAAACGACTTCAAGCGACGCGTGACCGTTTAGTACTAAATCAGCTTAAACACCGATCACACCAACTAGCGTGATTATTGCTTACCACTTTGAGAGTGCTACAACGTGTCTATATATATATGTAACGTCATTGGTTGTCAGTACATATTTCTTTATATATTGCAAATGATTGTGAAATAAAGTACAGAGTCATAGCAATTACAATATATTTTGGATTTGTAGCGTAGGTACTTACCTACACACCTATTTTGGCTTGTGATACCAGCGGAGTAAGTGCATTATAACTACATATATTTTTATCAATTCATTGGCTGATGAAGTGATTCGCGTTGCTTGGCCAGTATTTATTTTAATTGCACCTTTATCTAAATATTGTAATAAATGATGTCATTATTCGTCCTTCTATAGGGTCCGCCAAATACCTTTTTTTTTTTCAACTAGTGCTTATTTCGTGAATGGTAACACTTAGCTCATGTCTGATTTGACAGATAATTAGTTTTATCCTTCCGCTGAGCGAATATGGTTGTGTATACGCTTGAACAACGCTGGGAAATATTGCGACATTACTTTGAAAATCATGGTAATGTTGCAGAATGTGTGCGAAAATTGCGTACGGTTTTTGGAAGAAGAGAAGCACCGTCAGCTCCGTATGTTCGTTATCTTGTGAAAAAAGTGAAAGAAACTGGCATCCTCATCGATAAACCAAAGCGTGAAAAGCCAAAAACAGTGCGTACACCCGAGAATATCGATGCTGTGGCAGAAAGTGTGCGTGAAGCGCCATCAACATCAATTCACCGTCGTTCTCAACAATTGAACATTTCGGAGACATAATTGAGACGAATTTTGCATAAAGACCTTGGTATGCCGCCATACAAAGTCCAATTGGTTCAGGAGTTGAAGCCAACTGACCATCCAATGCGTTTTCGCTTCGCTGAGTGGGCCTGCGATCGACTTACAGAAGATGCCGATTTTGCCAAAAAATCATCTTTTCGGATGAAGCTCATTTTGATCTTGGCGGGTATGTAAACAAGCAAAATTGTCGTATTTGGGGCACAGAAAACCCGCACGCATACATTGAAAAGCCGGTACACCCAAAACGAGTCACTGTTTGGTGCGGATTTTGGTCCAGAGGCATAATTGGGCCATTTTTCTTTGAAAATGAGCAAGGAGTGGCCGTTACAGTCAATGGCGATCGTTATCGGGCCATGTTGAACGAATTTTTGTTCACAAAAATTGAAGAGGAGGATATTGGCAACATTTGGTTTCAACAGGACGGCGCTACGTGCCACACAGCCGAAGCTACACTCGATGTTTTGCGCCCTTTTTTCAAAAAAAAAAAGTTATTTGGCGGACCCTATAGATGACTTCACTATAAAGTCCGACAAAGTAAGAAAACTAGACGTCTAAATGATATCATCCTTAAATCCAGCATCATAAGATATAAATAGAAAATGACAATAATCTATATTCTGGAATGCGGGGAGGTTAGTGTAAATTCCACACATCCCATAAAATATAATAGATTCAAACAAAACTAAGAAATAAATGAAAATAATGGCGAATGACAAAATAAGAAAAATTATATATCCATATTTTTTTAAATATGAGTTTGATAATATTGTTTCGGTAGCGCCTCAGGGCAATAATATCCAGGAAATATAGCGAAATAGTGTAGTCAGGATTGTTGTTTTTTTCATACTCGGGCGTGGCAAGGATTTTCATGGACACACCTTTTTACGTCCATTCATAGTACATATCGACATAATGTTTTGTTTATTTGTATAACCACTTTTTCAGAGTATTGTTATCAACAAAAATATAGGATATAACTTAAACCGCTGAGCTATGTCGCATAACAAAACGTAGTGGGCAGAGTCGCTGGAGACGCGGGAGATGGGAAACACCTATCTACCTTAAAATGTATACCTAAAAAGTGGTGCGATATTATGTGACAACTTGTCTAGTCTCTTTCTCTCTCACGGTTTACAACGTAAAAACCCGGTGAAAGTGATTTATCTTAAATTTGTATAGGTTGGTTAAAAATATTTAGTTCTCTCTCCATATATATTCTTACTCCAAGGGTAGCGCAATGGATAAAATGCGTTTCTTTCGAATGGAGAGGAAGTCCCGAATTCGAGTCTCGCTCGCGATCTAATTTTCTTTCTTTTCTGTGTATTTATCTATTTGATATTCTTTTCTTTGGATCTAAGTACCATAAATAATTAAATTAGCGATGGGAAAAGCTTCACAGATTTGTGAATGCTTCACGAATTGATACTTCTTCAAAATGAACCTTTCACGATGAACCCTTCAATTGAAGTAACATATTAATCACAGCATTTCTCGTCGGGGGGGTTGCTAGCGATAAATGTACCAAATAATAGTCACGTTTTTTTCTTAATAGTTTTATTCGGGACAGCTCTCCCAACCACATAACCCACTCCTCCATTATTGGATAACAAAAATTATACCGTGTAGAAAAACTACTTCTTTCTTTCTTCTATGTGTGTATTAATGAATTGTCTATTACTAGTTTCTTGTCTATTGTTTCTCGATGACAGCTGCCCATATGTTTTAGTTGTTGGCGGTATCATGCCTTAAAAGGAATGATGTACAATAAGTATGCATAGCCTTACAGAGAATTTGCAAAAAGCAAATGTAGTAATTGCGAAATTTTCAGTTTCTGTAAGAGCGATGTGAACGTTTTTCAGGGCTTGAAGTACAATTTGAATATTTCTTACTGTACACAGTTTGACAGTTTGCTTAGCAATAGGGTGAATATTGCGCAAATGACGATTCATATTACAGGCATTGCCTCCCTTTATGGATATAACTTTAGAACAAAAGTTGCATTTGGCCTGGTAAACCCCAACTTCCTTAAAATAAGCCCATATTTCACTTTCTCGTTGAACGGCCATCCATAATTTTAGGTAGAGATTATATAGTCCTATAGACAAAACAAGCACAGAAATCATAAGAAACTGTCACGGGTACATGCGAGGGAACGGATAACTAAAAAGATACTTCATTGCTTCATTCATTCTTCGAACTAAAATCGAAGGAAGAAGGGAATGAACAATTGAACTGTGGATGATGCAATATTTCAGTCTTTCGAATGAATGAAAAATTGAAGTTCGAAGTAGATGCCATAGATTGTTCAATCGGAAGTACCAACTTAACCAACTTCAATTGAAGTATTTGTTCAATGAAAAATGAATGAAGTTGGGACTGCTGTCAAAAGAAGTACTTCTTTGAAACAGTTCTTTCAAAACTGTCACAACGCTAAATTAAATAATCCTCAATAATTTGTTTACAATGAAGAAACGAACCTCAAAGCTAATTTTGATTTAAAAAAAAAAAACTTCACTTAGATCGGTGTTGTTCTGGCCTTTTCCACGCAAATTCTACGTGATGCAATCTGACCATGGGAGATAAAAAAACTCAATTATAACTTGAGTTTATCATTATCCTCTCTGTCTATCTTCTGACAGTTGCTTTTTTTACGTTCTGCTTAGCTGTCAGATTAGATAATTATAGGATAATATCACACCTACATAACTCAAACTTATGAAAATCGAGTATAAATTAAAGTGCACATTCTAAAAGTAATTTAGTCTCTTAGAATATTATACAATAATTGCTTGTTGTAAATTTTTATCATTGTTAGGTTTACCCCGGCCCTTTTTACAATTTTCAACGGTAAGTTTATCTGATTTAATTAGTTATATTACATAATTTCAGGTTAACATGGCTGCGATAATTTGAAATTGAACTACCAATTTATATTTATTTATTTATTTAATTATATACGCCCTCATGGGCTTTAACATAACATAAGATATAAAATAAGAGTTACATAAAAAATAACAATGATTAGCACCCAAAAACATGATGAAATTGATAGAAATATTATCATGCAAATGAACACTAGTATTTTAGAAAGAGGTATGTTATTATAGCCTTCTTGTAACTAGATTCAGTGCAGTTGAATATATCTACTATTTCAGCGATAGAATTACTCACTGCATGCAATCTAGGTACAAGCGAGTATTTAAATGACTCAGTCCTGATATTATTGTTACATTTAAAAAGAATTTTGGATCGAGTGGATCTGTTAGGTACATAGAAGGTAATTAATTATGATACAAATATAGATGTATTATAATAGCTTTATGGCTACAAAACATCTTAATGTCATTTTCGGATCATCTTGTTTAAGTTTGAGGTTATTAACTATAGATGTGATTCGAGTTTGAAATTTATGATTGAAATTAGAGATGGTTGATATTCCTGTTCCGGACAAAAGGTTCGCAAATAACGTTCTTTTCTTTGGCGAGGAACCGGTTCCAGTTTTTTTGTTTTGGAAATCAAATCTTTTCTTTTCAAATCTCTACCGACTATTACTTTTTTTTGGCGAGGAACTTTTGTCGATTTGCTAGTACTTTTCGAAAAAATCTACTTCGAAGAAGTACTTCTTTTGGCGGCAGTTCCCACTTCCTCCATTTTTCATTGAACAAATACTTCAATTGAAGTTGGTAGTTCCGTACATATGTTCATTTAGCACTGTGACCGCTCTGTGTGAACTACTTCATTTTGGCAGTTCAAACTTCATACATTTAATTTTATTAAACAAATACTTCAATTGAAGTTAGATTACAAAGAACTACTTTATTTTGCTGCAGTTCAGTTGGAAAGTTGAACTTCGAAGCCTACAAAGAAGTACTTCAATTTAAGTGTTTCAACTGAAGGTCGACTTCAAAGTACTTCGATTTAAAGGAACCGGTTCCCAGTCGGTAACTGGAACGGTCGATATCGATGTACTTTTCGAAAAAATCCCAAGGAACCGGTTCCAAAAAGAACTGGTTCATTCACAAACCATTGAAGTTTTCCCCAACGCTAGTGTGAAACTAAACGTAGTAAATCTCAGGTATGTCTCGCGGACTCGGCTTACTGCACCCAAGCGCGTTGTCTCAGTAACGTATCTACATTATTTAATTAATCTAAGGTAACGACTAGTCATTATATTTAATCAGAATCTATTTTTGCAGTAATTCTGGTACTAAATACAAAATGCACTCGTCATTGCCTAGATTACCAACATTACTAATGCAGGGAAAGAATTATGCAGCGTCAGTAGACATTTTTAATTCATCACTTAATAAATATAAAAGGTTTTTGTTTGGACATTTTTCACTCAATGACTTATTTTATTTTTATTGTGTATTTTTTGTTTTAAGTAATATTATCAGTTTTTTTTCTTCTTTTTTTATGTGTGTCTTTTGTATTACATTATTTATTATACATGGTAAAAGGAACTAATGTACCGTTGAAGTAAATAAATAATTATAATAAATAAAAGAATACTTTGTTTTAAAACCACAGAATTTATTATGATGAAGGCCTTCATCATAATAAATTCTGTGGTTTTAAAACAAAGTATTCTTTTATTTAATATAATGTCCAACCACCATGTGATTGCTTCGTACGAAAAAAAATAATTATAAACACTAAACAGAAAACACCTAGAAGTGTGATGCGTTTTGGTGACCGATTGAAGAAAGACTGATGTCGACACTTTACATAAGATTCTTTAGCGGCTTTTTATTGGAATGATTTCTCGGCCTCTGTGTTTCCTCCCTCCTACAATATGGGTATCTTCAAAACCCAGGTTTACTCCTTCCTCTCCTCAAAAAGTCCCTCCACACAGCATCCTTAAAATTGACATTGTGTGTGGAGTTAATTTAATAAATAAAACAATCAAAGAAACTATTTAAGAATAGGAAAGTTTTGCTATTTTGGGAAGTTGTTGATGAAATTTGTTGGATTTCAATAGTTGTGGCCAGAACGGAAATAAGTGGTGAAATGAGGTTAGGTTAGGTTAGGATAGGAGTATAACACACGCACTGCTAGAATACAATAATGTTTTCAGTGTATTACATTATTATTAATATTTATTTGTTAAACCTTTAAACCCTACCATTAATAATTTGACCGGTTAGTAGCCAAGTGGATATCGCGTCGGATTCCCACCCGGGCGTCGTGGGTTCAATTCCTCTGCTACTCCTCCATCTTTGCTCAAGCAACATCTTTCGCTTATTAGGATGGCAGTAGGAATTTTTCAAAAATTGTCAGGTTGTTCGTCACCCTTGAATGTTTGTCTTTATAAAATTAATAATAACTGTAATAATTATTTGTTTCAGGTTTATGACTGAATCGAATATATCAAAACAAAATACAAGTTTGTGAAATGGCCGCACCACATCCAGGACTGGGACCGGCAGACCGGCCGTGGTTGAACAATGAATTTTTTGAAACCATCATCCGAAAAGACTTCACGGCAATCAGGCCGACCGACGCGATAGTCATTGAAGACTATTTTTGCAAAAGCGCCGTGAAGACGGGAGAAAACTACTCCAGCGATATGCTGCGCTTGATTTTGAGTTTCAAAACGAAAACTGACGGAAGTGACGACTTGGAGCATCATAAGACTTCTTACGTCGTAAAGTGCATGCATCCTGATGAAGTGGAAGCCTCCAAGCTGTTGAAGGTCTTGAACGTGTTTGGGAAAGAGGTCACAATGCTCACGAAGACCTTGCCCGCTATCACAGAGGTCCTTCAGTCAGCAACAGGCTTCACTGGAAGACTCATGCCAAGGTTTGTCTAGTTATGATTTTTTTGTGTTCAACTTTGCTTCCGTCGTTTTCCGATAGATGGTTTTAGCGGTAAGTAGTGGTCGAAATAAATAGATCATAGACGTTATGCAATAAATTTAGGCATCTGTCAACATAACCCCATAGAAACATTAGTCCATTTGTGTCTGCATTAGCTTTGGGAAAAACTTCAATGTTTTGTGAATGCTTCACGAACTGCTAGTTCTTTAAAATGAACCCTTCGCAGTGAACACTTCAATTGAAGTCGAACTCGCCAGAAAAGAGATGGTCTGTAAAATTGGATGTACCTGCGGTTCCAGTTACCGGTGACCGGTGACCGGTGACCGGTGAAGAACTGGTTTTTTATTCAGTTCTTTTTGGAACCGGTTCCTGATGTTTTCTCGAAAAGTACTAGCAAATCGACAAAAGTTCCTCACCAAAACAAAAGTACTAGTCGGTAGAGATTTGAAAAAGAACTGGAACTGGTTCCACCGAACCAAACTGGTGTACCGAAAAAAAACATACATAAAAATTCCTCTCAAAAAATGAGGTGAAACTGGGGAAGAACTAGTTCTTCGCCAATTGTACTTAAAATAAAGTACTTCTTTGTAGGCTTTGAAGTCCAACTTCGCAACTGAACTGCCGCAGAATAAAGTAGTTCCCAGTAGTCTAACTTCAATTGCAGTGTTTGTTCAATGAAAAATAAATGAAGTTTGAACTGCCGCAAAATGAGGTAGTTCTTTGAAGTAGTCCTTTGAAGTAATTCTTTGAAGTAGTTCTTTGAAGTAGTTCTTTGAAGTAGTTCTTTGAAGTAGTTCTTTGAAGTAGTTCTTTGAAGTAGTTCCTTTGAAGTAGTTCTTCGAAGTAGTTATTTGAAGTAGTTCCTTTGAAGTAGTTCTTTGAAGTAGTTCCTTTGAAGTAGTTCTTTGAAGTAGTTCTTTGAAGTAATTCTTTTGGAGCGCGTCACAACGCTAGTCTGCATCATAAAGTTATTGTCCATTCAAGTGAAAGTTTACGAGCCAAATTCTTGTAATTTGCGGGAAGTTTTAATTTGTCTGCTCCCTCTGACTATCACTTGTTTTGTTCAATGGCACACGACCTGGCTGACCAGCACTTCCGGTCTAATGAAGAAGTAAAAAGTTGGATCGATTCGTGGATCGCTTCAAAAGATGACCAGTTTTTACAACGCTGGATTTGTACGCTGCCCGTAAGATGGGAGGAAGTAGTGGCCAGCGTTGGACAATACTTTGAATCATAAATGTATAACCAGTTTTTTACAATAAAGCCTCGAATTTAGCAAAGTTGTACACCTAATATTATATTTTTTTATGTGAAAACTGCACAAGAGTCCTAATTGCTCCCGACCCTCTGGAAACAGTATAGCATCCCCGTTTTGAGTATTTTATGAGATTGAGTGTAGTGAGGACGGGAAGGAGATGGGCAAGAGGAAGATTGATAAGTACCTGGCTACTCAGATCTGGTCACCAAACAAACTGCACCCAACCGTCTGGAGCCAGTATGGAATCCCCGATTGGGGTATTTTGTGAGGTTGAAGGCAGTGGGGACGGGAACAAAATGGGAAGGAGGAAGGTTGGGACGTACCTAGCTATTCAAATCTGGTCACCAAACACGGCTAAAGCCATTTCAAGCAACATTTAGATTCTGAATGGTGGTCTTTCACCTGGGCGACACTGAGAGTATCTTCCACTCTAAAACGTGCCGCAAATATCCTATATTTTGTTTGAATTGAATTAATTGTGAATTTATTTGCGCCCGCCAGGATTTGAGCCCGCGACCTCTGGATTTGTAGTTGAGGGTCTTTACCACTCGAACATGAAGGCCGGTATACACATAAATATAAATAAACACTTTAGGAAATTTTAATAATATGAAAACATAATAATATGCCTCAAGTGGTACAATTTTATAACAATATTATATTCACTATGATATATTTATCTTGAGATTTTGAACGGATAAACTCCAGTTTGTGGAATTGTACAGGTTTCAGATTATACGTTTGACTCCCTACATACGAGTAGATAGCCTCTTAATGAGTTAGTTATTAGTTATTACTAGCGATAGGAAAAGCTTCACAGATTTGTGAATGCTTCACGAATTGCTAGTTCTTCAAAATGAACAGTAACAGATCAATCGCAGAATTCGTCGGGGGGGGGGTTGCTAGCGATAAATGTTTTTTCTTGATAGTTTTATTCGGGACAGCTCTCCCTACCACATAACACACTCCTCCTTTATTATATAGCAAAAATTATACCGTGTAGAAAAACTACTTCTTTATTTCTTCTATGTGTGTGTTGATGAATTGTCTATTACTGGTTTCTTGTCTATTGTTTCTATATGACAGCTGCCCATATGTTTGAATTGTTGGCGGTATCATGCCTTAAAAGGAATGATGTACAGCAAAGCAAAATGTAGCAATGTAAAGCAAATGTAGTAATTGCGAAATTTCGAGTTTCTGTAAGAGCGATGTGAACGTTTTTCAGGGCTTGAGGTACAATTTGAATATTTCTTACTGTACAGAGTTTGACAGTTTGGTTAGCAATAGGGTGAATATTGCGCAAATGACGATTCATATTACAGGCATTGCCTCCCTTTATGGATATAACTTTAGAACAAAAGTTGCATTTGGCCTGGTAAACCCCAACTTCTTTAAAATAAGCCCATATTTCACTTTTCTTTCTCGTTGAACGGCCATCCATAATTTAGGTAGAGATTATATAGTCCTATAGACAAAACAAGCACAGAAATCATAAGCAACTGTCACGGGTACGTGCGAGGGGACGGATAACTAAAAAGATACTTCATTGCTTCATTCATTCTTCGAACTAAAATCGAAGGAAGAAGGGAATGAACAATTGAACTGTGGAAGATGCAATATTTCAGTCTTTCGAACGAATGAAAAATTGAAGTTCGAAATAGATGCCATAGATCGTTCAATCGGAAGTACCAACTTAACCAACTTCAATTGAAGTATTTGTTCAATGAAAAATGAATGAAGTTGGGACTGCTGTCAAAAGAAGTACTTCTTTGAAACAGTTCTTTCAAAACTGTCACAACGCTAGTTATTACTAGATAAGCCAAAACTGCTTTACAGCTTGAAACTCTTGCATGCAAATAAAGCGCACAAATAAATAATCGCTACGCGCATACTAGTACTGTATCAAAATATAACTGGCCGTTGGAAATAACAGCTAGATGGCGTCAACGCCCAACGCTATGGACGAAATTTTGTGCCAACAGTTGGATATCAATAGCTACAAAATAGCGTTGTGACCGCTCCGTGAGAACTACTACAAAGAACTATTTTATTTTGCGGCAGTTCAGTTGCGAAGTTGAACTTCAAAGTCTACAAAAAAGTACTTCAGATGAAGTTTGACTTTAATTTTTTGGAGAGGATTTTTTGTTTATTTGCATGGTCGATATCCTTCGTCCGTTCGTGTTTTTTGGGCGAGAAGCGGCTCCAGTTCTCCAACCCCCCCCCCTCCTTAAAAAATCATTTTAACGAAAGTAACCGGTTCCAGTTCCGGTTCTTCTCGTTCTCAGAATTTTTGGCGAGGAACCAGTTCCAGTTCTTTTCGTTTTCAAATCTCTACCGACTAGTACTTTTTTTGACGAGGAACTTTTGTCGATTTTTTTTAAGTAAGACAAACATTTCCGGGTTACGAATAACCTGACAGTATTTGAAAAACTCTTACTGCCATCATAAAAGCGGAAGATGTTGCTTGTGCAATGATGGAAGACTTAGCCAGCAGAGGAATTGAACGCACGACGCCCGGGTGGGAATCCGACGCGTTCTCCACTCAGCTACCGACCGGTCAGTCGTCAAGTATTTGCTAGTACTTTTCGAAAAAACACCAGGAACCGGTTCGAAAAAGAACTGAATAAAAAACCGGTTCCTCGCCGGTCACCGGTAACTGAAACCGCAGGTACACCCAATTCTAATATCGACCATCTCTAATTTCAAATCTCTTTTTGGCAAGTTCGACTTCAATTGAAGTGTTCACTGGGAAGAGTTCATTTTAAAGAACTGGCAGTTCGTGAAGCATTCACAAAGCATTGAAGTTTTCCCCAACACTACTTACATAAGAATATTATTCAACGCGACGCAGTCTCAACTCTCACTGAGTATGCACCTACTATTTTAGCCTTAGCTTCACACTCGTATTTATGTACGCACGTACTCACAAAGGAAATTATTTATAAATTAAATGAAAATGAAACAATAACTCTGTATATATTGACGGCCTGCATGGTCGAGTGGTAAGACGATCGACTGCGAATCCAGAGGTCGCGGGTTCGAACACGGCGTGCGCAAATAAATTTTATTCAATTAATATGTGTCATAACACATTTAATTGATTTAAAATAATATATAGTATATTTGCGGCACGTTTCAGAGTGGTAGATACGCTAAGTATCGTCTTGGTGAAAGAACACCATTTAGAATTGAAACGTTGCTTGAAATGGCTTTAGTCGTGTTTGATGACCAGATCTGAATAGCCAGGTACTTCCCAACCTTCCCCTTCCTCATCTCCTCCCCCTCCCCACTACCTTCAACCTCACAACATACCCCAATTGGGGATGCCATAGTCCCACTGGCTCTAGGCGGTTGGGAGCAGTTGAGACTTTTGTGCGGTATTCACTCTAAAAAAAAATTTAAAATAAGAACAGAGATTTTTAAAAAAATTTTATAACCTATCGGTTTCGCTTAGCCTAAAAAAAATAAATAATAACTAGCAGATAAAAACCCGCTCCCGCGGGTTATTGCCATGAGCCCCTGCGGGCAGCTTTTGGTTGGGCTGCGCCCAATTCAAGTGTTGGCGACCATTTATAAGGTTTAGCCCTATTGTAAGACAATAACAATTACAACAGTAACTACTGCCAATGCACGGTATAGCATGCTTACTTCAAATATTTAAGCATATAAAAAAAATATTCTTGTAATTAATATTCTAAATGTATTATTTTGAACACCGCAGACAATGAGAGGAGCACCCTTCACTCCAACATAAATCTCGTTCATCCATGACAACGCAAAGAATAAATTGTATTTTATTAGTAATTAATGAAAGAGAAAATGCTTTCTCTCTCTCCCATAGAATTTAATAATTCAACAGGAAAATGAAGTTGCTCATTATCATTTAAATCTTCTTGTTCATTAATGATGATATCAACAGAATGAAAAGTGTTCATTGGTCCTTCTAATCGTTAAAGTACATCCTAATTAATTGCACGAACATACAATATGGTTCGGTGAGTCTTTCATAAAGCACCAGCATCTGTATGCCTGTCGCCGTATATACATTGAATCATATTGACATTGGAAAAAAGCTCAGATGATTCTGATGTTCCTTCTACAGGAGGAACTTTTACCATCTCCTAAGGCCAAAAGCAATTAATTGTCATCGTGGGGCACGTCGACACCGGAAGTATGTGTCGAAAGTCCCCGCCAAAAGACTAAATCATTTCCAATTATATCGCGTACAGTACGGTTACTTCTAAAGCAACCCCTGGAGCCATCGGTGCTTCATCCCATATGATATTATCTGCTTCTGTTATAATTTTGGGATTCTTTGATGTCACCTTACATGTTGTATTATCCTGTAAATTGAGGGGTAAATTAAAAGCGGTATGACACGTTACGCCACCCGGTTGCAAAAGAGCTGCAATACCTGTCCAAGCGACTGATTAAACTTTTTTACCTTTATCTCTTAGGGTGTGAATCAATGTTTCGTAAAGGAACGTTTGACCTATTCCCCGAGACCATCGATAAAGAAACATTTATTGTCGTCATTTTCACCCGAAAAAAACTTATTTAAAATAGAATCGTAAGCTTGACGTTGTTCATCGTTCAGTTTTGCAGCCATCAGTTCACCTAAAGTGTTCTCGGAAATTACAGTAAAATCAGTTACTTGTCCGAAACTGCAACTTTCACAGGGTTCAGGTAAGCCCTGCATTCCGCAAGATGAATTTTCCTTCATAAGCATACCCTGTTTGTTTAAAAGACAAAAAAAATAATAGCTATTTCTTTAACATCATGATAGAAAAAATCTTCCTACATGCATTTTTTTAAATCGTTCTTCAACTGTAACGGATCTGAAGGCATACATTGTATTAATTTTAAAACAAATAGATGTCTGAGAGGTTTAGGCATCAAATACGACATTCTCCTATATCGTCAATTAGCTTCATTTAACTCGCCGCATCAGTTCGCAAAGATTCAAAGGATGTAGCTCCAGGCACTTTAGAAGGATTAGTCTTAAATGATAAAGTTCTATATTTCTTGGAGAAATCGAAGGTAATCGTCCAATAACTTTTTACCTCCCCGCTGTCGTCTTGTCCACTTTTTGTCATCTGAAAACATAAACTTATTTGGTACGTCTTGATATAGAAAAGAGCGTCCCTCTACATGTTGGTTATTCAATTGGAACCACGCTGTTAAAGAGGTGTTTCTTGTAGATGCTTCCCTGAGAGCTTCTTCTTCCCGTCCTTCTACAAAGTAAACAGACTGACTATCGGGTAAATGTAGAGGTAAAAGTAAAATTGAGTGAGATTGATCATGTAAAGGATTTTCCAGAATTCTCCATGCAGCTTCTAGGGTGCTTAGATATCGACAATTGATGTATTGCTTAATTTCATCATATTGGATAACCACATTCTCTTCTAAGTTTTCAGCTTTTTCCATCCTATCACAATCTATATGTATATATCGTGTATGGGTATAGAGTCTCGGAGTTTAAGATTATTCTTTAGAATCCAACAAATTTTAAATCTAACCTCGAATGTCATAACTGTTTTAAAAACATATTAAAAATATGTCGTTATTATACTAAAGGGTATGTAGTAAGGTAATAAACTGATTTAAAACAGCAACAAACACAACCCGCAAACAATGTAGTGATACAAATAATAGCACACTGTCCTTTAAAACGTTTGTTTTCCACCTGCTTTCGTTTTTAACCTATTTATTGGGAAGAACCAGTAAACTGTCAGATCTGACGTATGGGTATCGACGCCATTGCGTTTTATTGTTGAGTAGAGATAAAGAAGATTCCTTCTTTATCTGAAGATGCAGCGTTAGTTACTGGTTTAGTTACGACACTCATCAAAAGGAAGATATAGTGAGTATATCGTCTAAGATCGTAAACGGAAGAAAATTTCAAACTTTTTTATGCATGAACTATATTTTATCTATATTCTATGTCGCATTGGTCTATTCGATCTTGACGGAGTGTAGATATAAAGGAGGCTAGAATCTGTTTTAGTAACAACACTCAACAAAAGAAACATAGTGAATATATCGTAAGCAGACGTAATCGGAAAAAAATTTGAAACTTTTGTATATATGACCAATATTTTATCGGACGGTCGCGTTTGATCTTGACGGTGTGTAGATATAAAGGACGCTAGAATCTGTTTTAGTAACGACACTCAACAAAAGAAACATAGTGAGCATATCGTATCGCAGACGTAATCGGAAGAAAATTTCAAACTTTTGTATGCGTCGGCAATATTTTATCGGACGTGTGCAGAAGATTTCTTAACGTAATAATACTATCAGATAAATAAAAAAGATTCAAAAGAAATTTATTTATAGTTAACAGTGCTGAATTGCAAAGATTTTTTAAAATTCCATTTGTAATGATTAATTATGATGGTTTCAGGCTGCTGTATTACACCTCCACCCCGACCGAGATGATGGTGATGGAGGACTTGACCAGCATTGGCTTCAGCTCTCCCAAACGAAGAGATGGTCTGGACAAAGAACACTGCGAGTTGGCCTTAACCCGCTTGGCTCAGATGCATGCTGCCTCTATGGTGTTAAATAAAAAGGTAAAAAAGTCGTTTCATCAATGACATAAATTGAATACTTGTATTAATTAATGTGCTAAGTGCAAAAAACATTTGTACCGGTTAGTAGCTGAGTGGATAATCGCGTCGGATCTCCACCCGGGCGTCGTGAGTTCAATACCTATGCTAGCTAAGTCCTCCATCTTTGCACGAGCAACTGTATAATAAATCGCTTTCTCCGTGTTTTTACGTCGTATACCACGAGAGAGAAAGAGACAAGAAAAGTCGTCCCGTAATATTGCAACACTTCTAAGTGTGTAAGAATGTTTTCCGTACGCGCTAAATTCGACGGATGGATTTTGAGGTTATTTCCTATATTTGTGTTGATTAAAAAACTTGCAGTTGTCATACAAATAAATCAAACATGATGGTGACATGTGCTATGCGTAAATGTTCAAATAAGACCAAACAAAGATTATAAAACATCACTTTTCAGAGGTATTTCAACAGTTTTAAATATTTTGGACCGAACTTTAGAATTTTCACATTTTTAACGATATAAAGACATAAAATCAACAAAAAGCTTCCATCATTATTTAGGCAAACCTTCTGTTATTAGTGTTTGTGTGATATTTTGAATTTAAAAATCATTTGAATGGTGTATTGATGTTGTTTTGTTTAATGTGTTCAAATATGTTTATTTAAAATGTCCGAATTCCATGTGGGCGGTATTCTAATAGGCTATCCAACATCCTTTCTATCGAGTCAGTATAAAGTCAACAATACTGACTACACTGTTTCGCAAAGGTACCTCTCTTGGAGTAACAATATATGGAGAGAGAGTTAATTATTTTTACCCAACCTATGCAAATTTCAGATAAATAACTTTCTCCGAGATTTTACGTCGTACACCATGAGAGAGAAAGAGTCAGCAAAATTTCCCAAATTATCACACCGCTTTAAAGTATTGTAAGGATGTTATTCATGTCCCGCGTCTCCGTTGACTCCGCCCACACGTTTCGATATGCAACATAAATTGACACAACTAAACGGTTTTTTAGGTTATATGCTATATTTTTGTTTATAACAATTCTGTGAAAAAGTGGTTGTGCGAATAAACAAAAACATTATGTTGACATGCGCTATGAATGGATGCATATATACCCTAGCCACGCCCAGTTCTAGCCAAGTCCGGCAAAACTCATCAAAACTGACTACAGCAGCGCTCTCTCTTGTATATTATTGCTCTGAGGTACAATCGTCAAAAAAGGTTAAGTAAATAAAATTACAACTTTTTTTTCATCTGATATTTAATTTCCAGGATCCGACATTCCGCGCAGCCTACAACAAGGGCGGATTCTTCGCAGCATGCCGGAAAGCCTCTCCTCCAACTATTGCAACGGAGTCCGGCAGGCCATCCAGATCATGCACAAGCACTCCGAGATGAACAGCTTCGTCAAGTTCTACGAGGACTATGTGGAACACATGACCGAACGGGGAATAGAGTTAGTACGAAGAGTCCCCGACGATGAAGACCAGTTCAATGTCCTGAATCACGGCGATTTTTGGCTTACGAATATGATGTTTAAATATGACGATAAAGGATCACCAGTTGAAATCAGATTTGTAAGTAGACCATATATTTGATGCAGTTTACGATCTCCTCAACGACCATTCACACCAGCAATCATAGTCTTCTCCGATGATGGACACTGTAGAGCTGTCCGAAAGGTTGGCTAAAGAAGAAGAGAGCACAACACGGCATAATAACCCAAAAAAAAAACCAAGGTGTGGGCTTGGGCTCGAAAATGAACAATCTGAAACCATGTTTCCAATCGTATGTTGATTTCTGACAGTATGGAAGATCTACTGTCTCGTGTCTAGGATGAACCAAGTACTAATGCAGAATGAGTTGATGATGAATGTAAGTAAGTCCAAAGTCACGGTGTTTGAAAGAGAGAGTACGAGAATGGCGTGCGATACAGTTGTGAATGATGCATACTTGGAGCAAGTGGATGAGTTTGCGTATTTGCCAAGTGTGTTCTGGAGAGACGGAAAGGCTGATAAGGATATTGAAAGAAGGGTGAATGCAGGAAACTCCATTGATGGAGTACTGAACGATGTTGGCGCCAATAAAAAAATGTTCAAAGAAGCGAAGCTTGCAGTCCACAATGGAGTGCTTATACCAACCCTGATGTATGGCAGTGAGGCATGGAACTGGCAGAAAAAGGATGAAAGTAGACTGAATGCTGTAGAAACAAGATGCCTGAAGCGTATGTGCGTTAAAATCATGTATGACCGTGTTAACAATGTAGAGATCTGGAAAAAATGCAAGGCTGATATCAGTGTAATGAGTACGATTAAGAAAGAGACTCTTAGATGATTTGGACATGTAGAGCGTATGAACGAAGAGAAGAGTGTAAAAAGAATATATTACATGAAAGTAAATGGAAGAAGTTGGGGAGGCCCGAGGTAGACATGGCACGATCAAGTGAATCAAATATTTGAGTCGGGCCAAGCCAAGAGTCAGAATAATAGAAGAGTATGTATGAGACGATGTATGAATGTGAATGAAGTGAGGAGTGTGTGTCAAGACAGAGCCATATGGCGGTCCATCCTCTCTGCTAACTCCTGCGGAGAAACGGCATGATGGTTAGTTAGTTAGTCTTCCATCGTGATAACCAAAGTCTTGTATTCTCTCATTTATGTTCGCTATAATGAACATTTAATAATTCGGTCAGCTCTTTGCGGTAGCCAGAAAAGATGTTTCAAACTTTGTCACCATTCGACAATAAACCCCATTTTGATTTTTTAACATTCAAATGATCCCCGTTACACGCCAATCGTCTGTCCGTTTCAGGTTTATAACAAATTGCAATTTGCTTAAAAGCTAAAACGGGCCCAGAATCTATTTTTGACGGGACACATAAAAATGTAAAAATACAAAATGGCGTTCATTGTTGAATTGTAATGAAGTCAAATATGACAATGTCAAATTTGAAAATGTCAAATGTGACAATGTCAAATGTGACAATGTCAAATGTGACAAGGTCAAATGTCATAATGTCAAATGTGACAACGTCAAATGTCACCATATCAAATGTGACAATGTCAAATGTGACAAGGTCAAATGTGATAATGTCAAATGTGATAACGCCAATTGTGACAAGGTCAAATGTCACAATGTCAAATGTGATAATGATAATGTCAAATGTGACAAGGTCCAATATCACAATCTCAAGTGTGACAACGTCAAATGTGACAATGCCAAATGTGATAACGCCAATTCTGACAAGGTCAAATGTCACAATGTCAAATGTGATAATGTCAAATGTGACAATGTAAAATGTGGCAATGTCAAATGTGACAATGTCATGTGTGACAATGTCAAATGTGATAACGCCAATTGTGACAAGGTCAAATGTCTCAACGTCAAATGTGACAACGTCAAATAAATAAATATATTTTATAAATGTAAATAAAATCAGCTTTCTGAAAAGATGAATGTATTGTCGAGTGGAGAAGGAATGGGGAAGGGATAGGAAAGAAATGAACCATTGTACTGAGGCGAATAGATTTAACCTTCTTTTCAAATGTACTCGTACCAGCGACTCTTGCGAATTAATTACATTAAAAAAAAAATTCTTACATTTACAGATAGATTTCCAAATGTCCACATTCGGCAACTGCGGGCTGGACATCAACTATTTCTTTTTCACAAGTATTCAGGAACAAATCAGAGACAAATACAGGCAGCAACTTCTCAAGAGGTACCACGACACTCTGACGGACGTTCTGAAGAGTGCCAGACATGCGGGATTCGCGCCGACATTCAAGGACCTAGAAGACAAACTGTACGAAGCGAGGGACATAGGTGAGATTAGTTTTTATTATAATTATTGACAAGTAGGTGGTCTAGAGCCAGTGAGACTATGGCATCCCCAAATAGGGTAAGTTGTGAGACTGAAGGTAGTGGGGAGGGGAAGGAGATTGGGAAGAGGAAGGTTGGGAAGTACCTGGCTATTCAGATCTGGTCACCAAACACGGCTAAAACCATTTGAAGCAAAGTTTCGATTCTGAATGGTGGTCTTTCACCAGGGCGATACTTAGAGTATCTACCACTCTGGAACGTGCCGCGAATATACTTTTTATTATTTTTATATGAATTAAATGTGTTATGAGACATAATGATTAAATAAAATTTATTGGCGCACGCCGAGTTTGAACCCGCGACCTTTGGATTCGTAGTCGAGCGTCTTGGCACTCGACCATGGAGGCCATCAAATTATTGAGGGAGAGGCAGAATAATTGAGTTTTTGTAATTTTTGTATTTGATGTATCCTTTCTAATTTGTAATTTATTTAACAATGATTTTACACCAGCTGGGTTTTTATGACGGAATGTTTTTTACGTATGTGAGAACATCTCTTAAAACCCAGTATAAATAAATAAATTTTATTTTTAATTTGAATTCCTTGCTCAGAGCAATAATATACAAGAGAGAGCGCTGCTGTAATAAATTTTGATGAGTTTTGCCGGACTCGGCTAGACCTGGGCATGGCTAGGACTAGGGCTAGGGTATTTCTACATCCATTCATAGTACATGTCGATATAATGTTTTTGTTTATTCGTATAACCAATTTTTACAGTATAGTTATCAACAAAAATATATCAAATAACCTAAAAAACCGTTGACTTGTGTCAATTTATGTCGCACATGAACACGTGTTGGCGGAGTCAACGGAGACGCGGGACACGAAGAACATCCTTGCAGTACTTTAAAGCGGTGTGAAAATTTGGCAAAATTTGCTGTCTCTTTCTTTCTCATAGTGTACGACGTGAAAACCCGGAGAATTTGATTTATCCCAAATTTGTATAGGTTGGGTAAAAAGAATTAACTCTCTCTCTCTCTAAATATTGTTACTTCAAGATTCCTTATTAGGGAATGTTTTGATTGTCAAAGGTTGTTCCGAGATTGACGGTTTTTTAAATTTTGTTTTCAGCCGTCATGACGCCGTGCATCGTCTTGCCGATAGTGAAACTAGACGTACAGAGCAGCAAGACCATCTCCGTCGACAAGCTCCTGGACTATACCGACACCTCAACGGGCCTCTACACCAACCCATTTTACATTGACTCTCTGCGACATGCTCTAGAGAATTTGAAAGATATCGGGTTTATAACTACAGATTTTTAGTATCGCCCCGGTGAAATGACCACAAATGCGTTTCTATACGTATGTATTGTACATAAATATGTTTTTAAACATTTAGCTATCAATGTGATATGATTTTATGAAATGAAATAATAACCTTGTACGAGGCCTGTTCAAAAGAAAAGGTGAATTTTGAATTTTCGCTGGCTGTGTAGATTCGATTATCGTTTTTTTTTTTTGTTATGTTGGTACTCATATGTTTATCATATGTTAGCATTATCAGCCATTTCGGATTAGTGGTTTGTTTTTGACAACTGGAAAGTTTAGTTATGTTTTTGTGTGTTCTTCGAGAATAAAATCCATGATTTGTTTTTCCACAACTCCAGGACGCTCATCGTCATTAACATCTTCTCGGCCTTTTGTAAAGCGCTTGTACCACTTATAAACACTTTTTTGAGACAAAGTAGACTCGCCGAATACACAAGTCAACATTTTAAGTGCGTTGGAGCACTTTATTCCATTTTTAACGCAAAATTTAACACATGTTCTTTGATCCATTTTTTTCAAAAGTAAAAAATCGAAGAACACATAAAAACGTGACTAACCTTTCCAGTTGTTAAAAACAAACTACTAATCCAAAATGGCTGATAATGCTAACATATGATAAACATATGTGTACCAACATAACAACAACAAAAAAATCGATAATCGAATGTACACAGCCTGTGAAAATACAAAATTCACCTTTTCTTTTGAACAGGCCATGTATAAGACCACCGAATTTATTCTAATTTTTATGACCAACCGGTTTCGCTTAGCCTAAGCATCATCAGGGTACAAAATTAAACTAAACAAAACATACAAAGTGTGCGGTTATATATACAAACAGAGGGAGACACAATTTAAAGATAAAATAAGAGAACAGTGAGATAGCAATAGATTACATTTACATTATAACAAAGGAACAGAGAGAAAGATTATATTTATAGAAATTTAGTTTTTTTACCTTCTCTTACACTAACTAACTAACCATCAAGCTGTTTCTCCACAGGGATAGGCAGGTGGGATGGACCACCATACAATTCTGTCTTGGCACACACTCCTTGCATCATTCACATTCATACACACTTTTCTGTTTTTCTGACTCTTGACAAAGTCCGACTCATGATCGTGCCAAGTCTTCCTCGGCGTGTCCAACTTCTTCTTCCTTTCACTTTCGCATATATATTCTTTTCAAACTCCTTTCTTCATTCATCTCAAACATACATACATACCCAAACCAACTAAGCATCCCTTTCTTAATCCTATTCATTACGCTTACATCAGCATTGCATTTTTTTCGGATTCCATATTTTTAACACGGTCATACGTGGTTTTACAGCACACACGCCTCAGGGATCTCATTTCTACAGCATCCGCTCCTTTCATCCTTTTTCTGCCAGTTCAATGCCTCACTGTTATACATCAGAGTTGGTATAAGCACTCTACTGTGGACTGCTAGCTTCGCTTCTTTGGACATTATTTTATTTGCGCCAACAGCGTTCAGTCCTCCAATAATAGAGTTTCCTGCATTCACCCTTTTTCAAAAAACCTTATCAGCCTTTCCGTCTCTCTAGAACATACTTCTAAAGCATTCAGCCTACTTTCACCTTTCCTCTGATAGCTATTGTTTTACATATTTAATTAATATGTTAAACCACAAAGTGATAAATTTCCACCGAAAAAAATAAAAATATTATGTATAGTTTTATTATGATTGATATATTTTATTAGTGACGGTATAAACATGTATATAAACAGCCTTGTATATTTAAATATTTAAAAAAATCATATTAGTCGTAAACCAATACATCATAATATAGAATAGTGTTTTTTTTATTTATTTAAAAGTGTGTATTTGCTATATTTTTTCTTCTCTTCCATGTTTATTTTTCTTATTTTCTTTTCTTTATTATATAGCTTTTTCATCTAGTGATGAATATTAACTATTAATTATGCACGCTGTGAACATTTAAAAATAGATTGTTAACGCTGACGCACATCCCAATACGATTTTTATATATCTTATCATTTTAAACACCCTGTACATGTTTTAATATAATAAATAAATAATTATTGAAGTTATGATTCCAGCAGAACTGGGTTGAATATACAATACCCGCTCTGCCAAATAGCAAGATATACAATAGTTATTTAATAATATATATTATAAAGTAATATTATATATATTTAAATAACATTAATAATCTATAACACAAATATGAAACAGAAAAAAGCCAGGAACTAAAAAGAACAATGGTCATGACCGAGACTCGAACTCGGAACCTCTACTCTATCCGGGAGTAACGCTCTGCCAATTAGCGTTGGGAAAAACTTCAATGTTTTGTGAATGCTCCACGAATTGTTAGTTCTTTAAAATGAACCCTTCGAAGTGAACACTTCAATTGAAGTCGAACTCGCGAAAAAAGAGATTTGGATTTATCCGCTTGTTTGTTCAGTTCTTTTTGGAACCGGGAAAAAGCACGTACTAGTCGGTAGAGTTTTGAAAACGAAAAGCACTGGAACCGGTTCCTCGTCGAAAAAACACATGCTAGTCGGTAGAGTTTAAAAACTGAAAAGAACTGGAACCAGTTCCTTGCCAAAATTGAAAAGTGCTAGTCGGTAGAGATTTCAAAGTGAAAAGCACTGGAACCGGTTCCTCGCCACAAAAATTTAACTGGAACTGGTTCCTTCATTTTGAAATGTCAATGCCTTTACAACAGTACTGCTTCACATTGAAGAACTTCTTTCAATGGAATGAAGTTAATCAAATGAATGAAGGCTAAAATGAACTACCAACTTCAATAGAAGTGTTGGTTCAGTGAAATGAAGTTATTGAAATGAAGTTAATGAAATGAATGAAGGCTAAAATGAACTACCACTTTCAATTGAAATATTTGTTCAATGAAATGAAGTTATTAAAATGAATGAACGCTATAATGAACTACCGACTTCAATTGAAATATTTGTTCAATGAACAATGAATGAAGTACGAACTGTTGCCAAAAGAAGTAGTTCTTTGAAGCAGTTCTTTCAAAGCGGTCACAACGCTACTGCCAATTAAGCCATCAAGACCTCATTAGAAAGCGGATTTTTTAAACGATCTCATAATTCTATTGAAAATTATTAATATTTGAATTTCTTCCGACGTTAGGCTGCCATTATTCATATTTGTGTTTTAGATCGTTAATATTATTTAATGCTATAAAATTTATTCAAATATTAATGATATTATAAATGTGGTATACAGGATGTTGCTGATTAAAGCCTGTCGGGTACGTCTTACAACACTCTGTATCTTAGAGTAACAATGTACGGAGAGAGAGCTAATTATTTTTACACAACCTATACAAAATTGCGATAAATCACTTTCTCCAGGTTTTTATGTCGTACACCATGAGAGAGAAAGAGACAGCAAATATAATACACCGCTTCTATGTACTGTCACAATGATCTTAAGCTCCTGGGTCGCCGCGGGACTCCGCCCACATTTTTTATTATGCCACTAAACTTGACACAACTAAACGGTTTTTTAGGTTATATGCCAATTTTTTTGTTGATAAAAATACTGTGAAAATGTGGTTATACGAATAAACAAAAACATTATGTCGATATGTGATGTATAAATACCCTAGCCTTAGTCTTAACCACGCCCAGGTCCGCCGAGTCAGGTTAAAATCATTAAAAACTGACTACACTGCCTTGGATAGATACCACTCTATCTACTCTAAGCTCTGTATATAGATTACACTATGGATACTTAATTTACCGTGTTGACCACAACGCTGGTGCCAATAATTGTCACCGGGCATTCGTCACTATCTTTTCAGGAGATTTTATCCTTTAAAACCCGTTGTTCGCATATTTAAATGGACCGTAATCGCTTGTCAACAAAATAATCAATCCATAAAGATATTTCGCATTGCGTCAAGTTTCGTACAAGTCGAGTAATAAATATTTGAAGTTTGCTTACGTCAGTGCGGCAGAAAAAAATCGATTTTCAAAGTGACATTTCTGTTTGTATTTACAGGATAACCTCATGCAATTTATTTCTTATTTGGAAGTAACTTTTGTCAGCCACACGAAAATACAATAAAACTACTGAAAAATCTTCATATTTCTCAATTAATCTTATTTAATTGCTGCGAGGGAGAAAAAAACCAACTCTCCGAAAATAGCTATTCTAGGAAAACCACCAATATTTAAAAATAAAAAAATAGACAAATACAAATTATCTGAGAATATACCATTATTACGAAATAACAGTCAGCAAAGTATTAGGGAAGTTTTACCTTGCGGAAATCCAGAGGTCAAATCACCCCAAGGACGCATATTAATTAATTGTAGCTTTTTACTAGCGTTGGGAAAAACTTCAATGTTTTGTGAATGCTTCACGAATTGTTAGTTCTTTAAAATGAACCCTTCGAAGTGAACACTTCAATTGAAGTCGAACTCGCGAAAAAAAGAGATTTGGATTTATCCGCCTGTTTGTTCAGTTCTTTTTGGAACCGGTTCCTCGCCGAAAAAGCATGTACTAGTCGGTAGCTCTTTGGGACTGGAAAGCACTGGAACCGGTTCCTCGCTACAAAAATCACGTACTAGTCGGTAGACATTTCAAAACGAAAGGAACTGGAACTGGCTCCTTCATTTTGAAATGTCAATGCCTTCACAACGGTACTGCTTCAAATTGAAGTACTTCTTTCAATGGAATAAAATTAATCAAATGAATGAAAGCTAAAATGAACTACCGACTTCAATTAAAGTGTTGGTTCAGTAAAATGAAGTTATTGACATGAAGTTAATGAAATGAATGAAGGCTAAAATGAACTGCCACCTTCAATTGAAATATTTGTTCAATGAAATGAAATTATTGAAATGAATGAATGCTATAATGAACTACCGACTTCAATTGAAGTATTTGTTCAATGAACAATGAATGAAGTACGAACTGTTGCCAAAAGAAGTAGTTCTTTGAAGCAGTTCTTTCAAAGCGGTCACAACGCTACTTTTTACAAATGTATCTCTTTTTAGTGTTAGTTACAGCGGGGCGCAAGTTATTCCAGGAATATTGGCCCATGCTTTACAAGCCCTGTCCCAACTTCAGCAGTATTCATAGTATGGCACCGAATTGTAGCCGAAATAAAAACAAAGATTGTGGAAAAAAAAGTTTTTTAATCTGTTTTTCTGGATTTTAAATATACAATTTGTGTTTTGTGGTATCTGTGAAGCCAGAAACATTGTAAGTATGTATTAAAATGTTATATTTTTATTTTGCCTTATAAAACACTGTTGTTAAAAAATATATATTTATACATATATTAATAAATTATTTTAGTTAAAAGACGCCTTTTATCGTTGTCTTGAAGTTTACACCAGAACTCTGAAGAGTTTTTTTTTTGTTTTACAATAAAATTCACAAGTTTTCGGTACCTGGTTGGATTTTAAAAAAAAAAGTCAACTCAGGTAACTCAATGTTCTCACTGAGTTATCTGAAGCGACAAAAAGCAACAAAAAGCGACCAAAGTCCCAAACTTGTGTCGCTTGAGTCAAGCCTTCTCCCAAATGGTGAATATATTTTAGATGGCTGAAGGGCCACAAAAGTCTTCAGAATCAAACGAGAGTCGGAGCATTCGATGCAGAAAAAATAACTGATCAAAACTATACATTTAACTCATTTTTGGCCAAATTTGCAGCGACTATATACAGTCGCTAGGTCAACATGTTGGTAATATTTTAATAGTTATTGTTTTCTTCGATTCGGGTAAGTACTAAGCAATTTAATTATTTTTTCTTATATTGTACTTGACTGCTACAGACGCAAAATATACCTGCATTATGAATGCCTCTCCTAACCTAAACGTTTATAAAATTTGATTTCACGTATTTTATAAATATCTGTTACTCTCAATGTTAAAGAGGTGAATATCAAGGTAGATCTATAACCGGTTTCATTTGCGTTGATATCACGTAAAACTGTTGTATGTTTGTCAAACCAAGAGAACAACAGATATTTATAAAATACGTGAAATCAAATTATATAAACGTTTAGGTTGGGAGAGGCATTCATAATGCAGGTATATTTTGCGTCTGTAGCAGTCAAGTACAATTTAAGAAAAAATAATTAAATTGCTTAGTACTTACCCGAATCGAAGAAAACAATAACTATTAAAATATTACTAATACGTTGACCCGTGCAATGTTTTTTTACTGTGCATGCATTTAATATTATTCTATTTCCCTGCAACTAGTTGAGAAAATTTTCCTTGACTTGTTCTAGCATTACATGGAAAACCTGTATGACAAGTACTGGTTAAAATCTGAAGCAATCAGGCATGCATTGTCTTTTCCATTTTTTTTTATTCATATCTAGTTTTTCATTGTTTTCCGACTATTTTCCATAAAATTTCATTCGTTTTAAAAAAAATCATGATTCACATTTTGATTTTTATATAATTCAATTGAATTAAATTTAATATTATTATTATTGAGTTCTGCTATTTTAAGTTTTTTATTTTAGTTTTTAGTGACAGCTGTTTCGGCGTTTAAGGCCATTGTCAAACTGTCAAACTGGCCTTAAACGCCCAAACAGCTGTCACTAAAAACTAAAATAAAAAACTTAAAATAGCAGAACTCAATAATAATAATATTAAATTTAATTCAATTGAATTATATAAAAATTTAAATGGAGTTCTACAAATTAAACACAAAAACTATAAATAAAAAAAAAAATAAAAAAATTCACATTTTGTTTTTTAAGAAAGACTAATATTCCCGGGTTACAAATAACCTGACAATGTTTGAAAAACTCTTACTGCAATCGAAATAAGCAGAAGATGTTGCTTGCGCAATGATGAAGGACTTGGCCGGCAGGGTGGGAATCCGACGCGTTTGTCCACACAGCCACCGACCGGTCAATATTTTCCATTCACATCTGTTTTTGCCATAATTTTCTCACTATTTTCCACTATATTTCATTAGTTAAAAAAGGATGATTCACTTTTTATCTCTTTCAAAGATTAAATTAAATTTTACGGGTTACAAATAACCGGATGATTTTCGAAAAACTCCTACTGCCATCATAATAAGGGAAAGAAGTTGCTTGTACAATGATGGAGGACTTAGCTAGCAGAGGAATTGAACCCACGACGCCCGGATGGGAATCCGACGCGTTTGTCCACTCAGCTACTAACCGGTCAAACTTGGGTTGGATATCTTATCCGTAAATGCAAAACAAAAATTTGCACAAATTTGAACCCGCGACCTCTTTATTTAGAGTCATGGATCTTAACCACCCAAACACAGAGGGCACCATGGAAGACTTGCAGTAAAGTTTTGTGGTTGTAGGCTTTATAAAGCTCGGTGTAACAATTGTGTGGTGAAAATAAAAATAAAAAAAACACTCAATTATTTAAATATAATTTTGAAAAGTTGGGAAGCTTATTCGATATTTATATATAAAGAGAAACAACCTTGACCAGCGCCAGGCTCGAGACTTAGTCCTTTATACAATCATCAAATGTGTAAATACATAAATTATCGTGTAATTTGCATATTATTATAAATTTACCATAGCAATATAAATTTTGTGTTGTTTTCTATTACGTCACTTCTATATATTTTTTCTGGTTTTTTCATGTACCACTAGAGCAGACCCGTGCGAAATCACGGATATTATAATTTTTTTTTTTTTTAAATGCCTCAGCTGAGAATAAACCCCGATCGACTGCTTGAAAGGCGACTATTCTGACCACTACACCGCCAACTATTATTGCAAGAGTGGCGTCAAGTCGTTCAAAGTTTATTTAAAGGCCGCAATACGACGGCCTGCGCGAGGTCGAGCGGTAAGACGCTCGACCTCTTATCTAAAGGTCGCGGGCTCAAGCAAAAAAAAAAAAAAATTAAAAACAATTAAAAAAATAATAATAATAATAATTAAATAATAAATAAAAATAATAAAAAAAAGTAAAATTTAATTAATTAATATGTGTCATAACACTTGCGGCACGTTCCAGAGTGGTAGATACTTAAAGTATGGCCCTGGTAAAAGACCACCATTCAGAATCGAAACGTTGCTTGATTGAAATGGCTTTAGCCGGTTTTGATCAGATCTTTTTTTTTCCCAACCTTTCTCTTCCCAATCTCCTTCCCCTCCCCACTACCTTCGGCCACACAAAATACCCCAATTCGGCATGCCATAGCCTCACTGGCTCTAGACGGTTGAGAGCAGACGATATTCAAATGCTGTATTTACTAGAAAGAAAAAAAAAAGAAATGAAATTCACCGCCCTAGGCAGCTGTCCAGGTTGGCTAGGTCTGAGTGCGGCCCTGGCCAAAGATAAAGTGGTTAGTTGTGCATATTAAGTATTCGTCGGATCTCGAAACAAACAGTCTTCTGAGCGGTGCCCGTCAAACAAAGTTGTGGTTTTAAAAAAAAAAAAGTTCATTCTACGATAATAAACGGTTTTCATTATGTGGCTACAATTTTTTTCGGCGTTTGTCGTATTGGCAGTCTTCACAACAGGCAAGTAATTTTAAACCACTATATACAACCATTTGTACCTGTTCAGAAAATGACATTGATAAAATACAAAAAGGCTTATGCGACACTTTGGTTAAAATGAGTTGAACATGCAGTTTTGATCGTTTTTTTTTTTCTGCATCGAATGCTCTGACTCTCGTTTGATTCTGAAGACTTTTGTGGCCCTTCAGCCATTTGAAATATATTTACCATTTGGGAGAAGGCTCGACTCAAGCGACACAAGTTTGGACTTTTTTTAGCTTTTTGTCGCTTCAGGTAACTCAGTGAGAGCATTGAGTTTGTTGGGTTAACTTTTTTTTTCAAAATCCAACCAGGTACTGAAGACTTATGAATTTTATTGTAAAAAAAACCTTTAAGTGCTCTGGTGTAAACCCTCCAAAATGGCACTTCAGCCCTTTTTCCTTTCCGGTGACAATGTTGTCTTTTTACCAGGGTTCGAAAATATCATGATATCTGAAAGTATTAATACGCTAAGCCGTCTTCTGTTCATTGTACGTTGGATCGGCGTGCTAATGTCTGAAAAACAATACTGGTAATATTCGCTCATACGTAAAATTGTCCGAAACTATATTCCGACTACTCTGCTTTACCATTCACTCACTGTGTCCCTTTTGACGTGTGTATCAAGGCTAAACTAGTTTGTATAAATATCAAAAAGTGATAATTTTTTGTATGAATATTAACATTAAAAATGCAGGTAAAACAGGTAATTTATACAAAGTGATAATTGTTAACTTTACCCGTTTTCCAAACCGGTGTGTGGAAATAAAATAATTCACAATGTTATGTGCTGATTTACATATAAAATGTTGATAAAATATTTTTATCTTTTACCGTATATTCTACACAAACCTCCCGATTAAATTAATCGATTTAATTTGTATTTCATCGTTGATAAACCGCCATGGAATGGATGAAGAAGTCAAGGACGCCCGAGGAAGACATGGCGCAATCAAGTAAATCAAATACTAGAATCGGGTCATGTGAAGAGTCAGAATAACAAAAGAGTATGTATGAGACGATGTATGAATGTGAATGAAGCAAGGAGTGTGTGCCAAGACAGAGTTGTATAGCGGTCCGTCCTCTCTGCCTACCCCTGCAGAGAAACGGCGTGATGGTTAGTTAGTTAGTTGTAAACCGCCATTCAGATTTGAAACCTTGCTTGAAATGATTTTAGCCGTGTTTGGTGACCAGATCTGAATAGCCAGGTTCTTCCGCACCTTTCTCTTCCCTATTTGCTTCCTCCCCACTTGTTTCGGCCTCATAACATACCCCTATTGGACGTAGTTAAACAGAAAGCGTCCTACCCCAAAAATATGAAACCGAGAAAAAGGCGTTTGAATATGTTACCATACAAAAGCATAAAGCCTGATTCACACCAACGTCCGGTTCCGCTCAGTGCCGATATTGTTCCGCAAGAAAACTTATTGATATGGTATGAATATCAATCAAGGAGTATGTGCCAAGACAAATTTGTGTGGCAGTATATCCTTCTGCCCACCCTTGTGATATTTAACTACTTATTTGGTTAAATAATTATTTTGAAGTGTAAAAATACTAACATCGCAGATTTTTTTTTATCAAAAACCATTTTTTTATCACTAAATAATATTTTTATTAATTATTAAAAATATTATTTAGCGATAAAAAAATGGTTTAAAAAAAAAAATCTGCGTTGTAAGTATTTTTACACTTAAAAATAATTATTTAACTAAATAAGTAGTTAAATATCACAAGGGTGGGCAGAAGGATATACTGCCACAAAAAATGTGTCTTGGCACATACTCCTTCATTGATATTCATACCATATCAATAAGTTCTCTTGCGGAACAATATCGGCACTGAGCGGAACCGGACGTTGGTGTGAATCAGCCTTAAGCATGTAAACATGTAAAACTCGATTTCGACAAAATGTGGGTTATACCCTGTTATACCCTTTCTTCATAACTACGTCCAATTGGGGATGCCATAGTCCTGCTGGCTTTAGACGAATGGGAGCAGTTGGGACTATTGACCGGTATTCATAGTGACCAGATCTGAGTAGTTTTTTCAATAATAATCCCAACCTTCCTCTTCCCCGCTTCCTTTGCACTCACTCCCTTTAGTCCCACAACTTTACACACCTCAACAATTAGTTCTAGAGGCTCCGGACCTTGGAGTAGGAATATATATGGAGAGAAAGCTAAATACTTTTACCCAACCTATACAAATTTATGATAAATCACTTTCTCCGGGTTTTTACATCGTAAACCATGAGAGAGAAAGAGACAAGAAAAGTCGTCAGACAATATCGCACCACTTTTAAGTATGTAAGGATGTTCTCCGTCCGCGCTAACTTCACATCGTCGAGGCGTATTATTTACGTCAACGGATTTTGATGTTATTTCCTATATTTGTGTTGATTAAAAAACTTGCAGTGGTTATACAAATTAATCAGACATGATGGTGGTATGTGATTTGCGTGAATGAAATAAAGTTAATAAAAGAACATTTTTCAGAGGTATTTCAACAGTTTTAAATATTTTAGACCAAACTTTAGAATTTTCACATTTTCAATGATATAAAGACATAAAATCAACATTAAAGCTTCCATCATTATTTAGGCAAACCTTCTGTTATTAGTGTTTGTGTGATATTTTGACTTTATAAATCATTTGAATGGTGTAATTGTTTTGTTTAATGTGTTCAAATATGTTTATTAAAAATGTCCGGATTCCGTGTGGGCGGTAACTAACATCCTTTAGTATATCTTTGTGATTTGATTTTTTGATTTTACGGATTCTTTCGTAATCCTCTGCTAACTAGCTGGGGCTTATACAAATACCCCTCATAATGTCTATCTAACTAGTACTGCGGCTCATTAGGCCTTATTACTATCACCATCTGATGGTTTTATTTACTTGACTGAGTTTATTTTTACATTAGTGTTTTCTTAGGGAAAAGATCTTTACTGGATTAAAAACCCTAAGCGAGGAAAAGATAAAAAGAAATACATAAGTTCTGAACTTGCTACTGTTTGAAAAATTTTATTTGACTGAAGTTAAATATTTCATTTATGAGATCTTTCCTAAAGAAAAAAGAGGCGTGGAGTGGGAATGGGATGGGATTTTACCTAGCCGATGTGATATAAGTCATACGTCTCGTGCACCATTTCGGTTTCCTCGGCTTCTCCCTGGCTGTCCTCACGGAAGGTCATAATAATATGTATATCTTTGTCTATTTCTATCGAGTTGGTATGGAGTCAACAATACTGACTACACTATTTCGTAAATGTACATCTCCATGTATATTCTGACTCCAAGGCTCCATGCGGTCACCTAATGAACTCCTCTGTTACAGATGCAGTACTAGGAGCACCAAGCAACGAATCACTAGGGTAAGGAAAAAAATACTTGAACATTTGTCTTTCTCGCCCTCACCTTCATGCAATTCCGCGTTAGAAGCAATGTTGAACGGATTCAATATGATGAATATGAACGGTGTAGAAGGGAAATATATTTATATGTTTGTTTTTATTAATCGAGTCCTTAGGTTAGGCTAGCTTATCTGAGTGTTAGGTTAAGTTAGGTGAGGTTAGGTTTGCTCTCCGTGCAATTCCGCGTAAGAAGCGATGTTGTACAGATTCATTATGATGAATATGAACAGTATGGAAAGGAGACCAAATGACACTGGCATATAAGGGCGAACTAATGAGCAGTAAAGAGTTAGTTTGATTAACTTAAAAAAAATAAATTAGTAAGACAACACCGAGTAACGACGATTTTGGGACAAGTATTATTGAACTGACTCTTTGAATTTTGCAATTGGACATTTAACGCTAGAATTTTTTAAAGAAAGACAAACATTCCCAGATTACGAATAACCTGACAATATTTCAAAAACTCCTTATGCTTTAAAACCTCTTGTTCGCACATTTAAATTAACCGTTATCGCTTGTCAACAAAATAATCAATTCATGGGGATATTTTGGATCGCATTCATCATTATCTTTTCAGGAGTTTTTATGATTTAAAACCTTTCGTTCGCACATTTAAATTAACCGTAATTGCTTGTCAACAAAATAATCAATTCGTAGGGATATTTTGAATTGCATTCATCATTATCTTTTCAGGAGTTTTTATGCTTTAAAACCTTTCGTTCGCACATTTAAATTTACCGTTATCCCTTGTCAACAAAATAATCAATTCAGAGGGATATTTTGGATTGCATTCATCATTATCTTTTCAGGAGTTTTTAAGTTTTAAAACCTTTAGTTCGCACATTCAAATTAACCGTTATCGCTTGTCAACAAAATAATCAATTCATATGGATATTTTGGAATGCATTCATCACTATCTTTTCAGGAGTTATTATGCTTTAAAACCTTTCGTTCGCACATTTAAATTAACCGTAATTGCTTGTCAACAAAATCATCAATTCATAGGGATATTTTGGATTGCATTCATCATTATCTTTTCAGGAGTTTTAATGCTTTAAAACTTTTCGTTGGCACATTTAAATTAACTGTTATCGCTTGTCAACAAAATAATCGATTCATAGGGATATTTTGGATTGCATTCCTCATTATCTTTTTAGGAGTTTTTATGCTTAAAAACCTTTCGTTCGCACATTTAAATTAACCATTATCGCTTGTCAACAAAATAATCAATTCAAAGAGATATTTTGGATTGCATCAAGTTTGCCACAAGATTAATAATAAATATTTAAAGTTTGCTTACATCAGAATGACTAAAAAAAAACGATTCTCAAAGTGATATTACTGTTTGTACTTACAGGAAAACCTCATGCAATTTTATTTTTATTTGGAAGGAAATTTGTTCAGCCACACGAAAATACAATAAAACTAGAAAAAATCTTCACATTTCTTAATCAAACTTTTTTTAGTGACATGTTATATTTTGTTGACAGTTAAGTCGATATCCCAGAAAAACCATTTATACCATTAACATACAATTTGAAAAAAATAATAAACACATTATCTGAGAAGATAGCATAATTAACAAAAACATAATTTTGTAAAACACAAGCGAGTTATTACGAAATTACAAGATACGGCGGTTGTTGTACCTTACTGAAATCCGGCATAACAGGTTAAACCATTTTGTTATTGGCATGCAGGTTCATCGATGTGTCAAAGAAAATCTACAAAGCGTCGAAGGCTGTCCGTGTGCCCGAAGTAAGCTCAATTTGTCCTTACTTCTCCTGAAATAGACCAAACACTTTTAGCAAATCACGGTGACAATTAAAATTTAAGTTTCAAAAACCCTTGTCTGAGTATCAACATTATTCTTAACATTAGACAGAATATAAATTACGCAAAATATAAATTAAACCCTACGATTTGGATCACCAGCCAAGACAGATCAAACCTCAAAGCAATGATATACAGGATGGATAGCTTTCCGAAACAGTGTAGTCAGGATTGTTGATTTTTTCCTGACTGGTTAGAGTTTTCATGGACACACCTTTTTACATCCATTCATAGCATATGTCAACATAATGTTCTGTATATTCTTTAACCACTTTTTCACAGTATTGTGACCAACAAAAATATAGGATATAACCCCGAAAACCGTTGAACTCTGTCGCATAACAAAACGTAGTGGGCGGAGTCGCTGGAGGTGCGAGAGACGGAAAACATGCTTTCATACCTAAAAGTGGTGCCATATTATGTGACCACCTATCTCGTCTCTTTCTTACTCACGGTTCACGGCGTAAAAACACGGAGAGAGTGGTTTATCGTAAATTTGTATAGCTTGGGTAAAAATATCTCTCTCTCTCTCCATATATATTCTTGCTCTGGTTTTCTGTATAGATGTCCGATGGCCGCATCCCTCAGCGTGGATTTCACGTGCAGGAACTTGGACATCGAGATTGTCTGCCCCGAGCTGCTACCTCGTGGGGCCGTGATCTATTCCAGGTGCAAGGCCGGGCACTCCAGTCCCAACGAAGACCTTGAGGATCTGAGATGCAGCCACGGCGGGAATTGGGACCAACCTATTCCAAATTGTAAACCAGGTATTATTGCATTGTATTGTGTGCAGCGCATTTTATGCAAAAAAAAAATTATCATTATTTTTTTCGTAGAAAGCAATCACTTGTGGTTTGACATATTTAATAAAAACGAAATTATGACTTTGTATAAGACCACAGATTTTGTTTTATTTTTTATGACCGACCGGTTTCGCTTAGCCTAAGCATCATCAGGGTACAACATTAAACCAAAAAGAAAATACAAAGTGCGCGGTTATATACGAGGCCTGTTCAAAAGAAAAGGTGAATTTTGAATTTTCGCGGGCTGTGTACATTCGATTATCGATTTTTTGTTGTTGTTATGTTGGTACACATATGTTTATCATATGTTAGCATTATCAGCCATTTTGGATTAGTGGTTTGTTTTTGACAACTGGAAAGGTTAGTCACAAAAAAAATCGATAATCGAATGTACACAGCCCGCGAAAATTTAAAATTCACCTTTTATTTTGAACAGGCTATGTACTTAAATAAATTTTTTTTTTAAAAAAAACCTCATTACATACCTCGATTGGGGATGCCATGGTATTCACTAAAAAATAAAAAATAAATCTGTGTCTTCTAAAAAATTCTCTCAAAAATTAAATTTCATATTTGGTTATCGAAAGTTATTTTGCCCATAATTTCAATAAAATCACTAATAACTTTGACTTATTCCAGATTGCGGCTTGGAAAATAATATTGATTTCCCGGCGAAAAATAAACCTTTACCTTGGCACATGGTGATCTATAAATGGGACGAAGAAAAAAATACCATCACTCAGATTTGCCAAGGATCCCTTATATATTCTAATCTTGTCATTAGTGGTAAGTGTTAGAGCTAGATTCCCCACACTCTTCTCCGATCCTTTCAAACTTTACCCTCTTCCTTTCAACCAGTCCACTTCTTCCTCGTGTCGATGACAATGACGATATACTCGTATGTAAAGCAGAAAAATATAACGGTCGCGACGGAGACTCGAACTCGGAACCTCTACTCTATCCGGGAGTAATGCTTCTGCCAATTGAGCCACCGAGACCTTATAAGAAACCGGCATTGTAAATCGATCTCATTCTTTATTTGAAAATTATTGATGTAATTTTACTAAATAATAATAATATTTGGATGATTTTTATAGCGCCGTTCTTGTTAAATTGTAGTGTTTATGTAAGATGCAATGCGGCCGCCCCAACAGATTTAGACCAACGTGGGCAAATGTCATATGGCTGTCGTAAGGGTGTCACTTGGATGATTTGTTGGATGCCTGATTCGCTCGCGTTCGGGAACAGTCGGTCGAGATCGGCACTCCCCCGGCCCCCCTGCCGGTTCCCGGGTCGGCGGTCGAAGGGACACATCTGGACAAGGGCCAAAGCAAGTGACCATTCTGGGCTATGGCACTGCATTTAAAACACTGATATTTAAAGATTAAAATATTTTCTTAAAAATCGAAATTACGTCGAAACTAGTCACTTTAAAATTATTTAGAGTTTATTCACTTAACCTATACACAACAACGGTTATTTTAGTGTAATTTTAAATAAGTAATTTGTGAAATATCCTACTTATTTGGCGAAAAATAACAAGAAAGACTAAAACACGTCAGGCAGCTGCGAAAGCGCCACGACTATCTTCTATAAAATAAAAATGGATGGTTTGTCCAAGACACCATCTAGGTATATAATATGTGCTCGAGTTGAGCTTTGCATATCATACAAAGATGGCAGCTAAATCGGAAGAAAAATGAAATACATGATATTAATAATTTTCAAATGAATTTGACTGTCATCTTTGTGTGGTTTACAAAGTTATTTCCGAACACGTATTATATACCTAGATGGTGTCTTGAATAAACCATCCGTTTTTTTACAGAATTGAGTTATAATTTTCAACTGAAGAATGAGATCGATTGAAAATGCCGGTTTCTTATAAGGTCTCGGTGGCTCAATTGGTAAAAGCGTGACTCCCGGATAGAGAAGAGGTTCCGAGTTCGAGTCTCGGTCACGACCGTTTTATTTTTTCTGTTTTATATTTATGTTGAAGAAAATTTAAATTATTAATATAAAAGTAAGCTTTAAAGTTAATTTTAATTTAACATATGTATTTGAAAAATACTCTCTGCTTCAACACTTGTATGTATTTTCAGCCGCCCGCTGCTTTTATGACCCAATTCGCCTGGAAGGCATAGATGCCAAGTATTTCAAGGTGGCCGCTGGGAAGTTCCTCAAGTCCTGGGACAATGATTTGCCCGAAAACACCAAAATCATCCAGAAATCAGACGTTGGTCAAATTACTTATTGTATATATATTTTTGTTGTTAGGATGGAAAGCGAATTTCGACTTTATATTTAAGATCTCCCACCTGAGGCTAGAAAATAAATCTGATGTGTAGCAGCTAAAATATCACTTAAAAATATATACGAGGCCTGTTCAAAAGAATAGGTGAATTTTGAATTTTCGCGGGCTGTGCACATTCGATTATCGATATTTTTTTTTGTTATGTTGGTACACATATGTTTATCATATGTAAGCATTATCAGCCATTTTGGATTAGTTGTTTGTTTTCGACAACTGGAAAGGTTAGTCACGTTTTTGTGTGTTCTTCGATTTTTACTTTTGAAAAAAATGGATCAAAGAATATGTATGAAATTTTGCGTTAAAAATGGAATAAAGTGCTCCAACGCACTTAAAATGTTGACTGTGGCATTCGGCGAGTCTACTTTGTCTCAAAAAAGTGTTTATAAGTGGTACAAGCGCTTTACAGAAGGCCGAGAAGGTGTTAATGACGATGAGCGTCCTGAAGTTGGGGATAAACAAATCATGGATTTTATTTTTTGATCCATTATCCACACAAAAACGTGACTAACCTTTCCAGTTGTCAAAAACAAACCACTATTCCAAAATGGCTGATAATGCTAACATATGATAAACATATGTGTACCAACATAAACAAACAAAATATGATAATCGAATGTACACAGCCCGCGAAAATTCAAAATTCACCTTTTCTTTTTGAACAGGCTATGTATATATATATTTTTTAAATTTCGCAAGAAACAATCACATGATGGTTAGACATTATAAAAATACTATGGCGTTCCCAATCGGGGTATGTTGCGAGGCTCAAGGTAGTGGGGAGGGGAAGGAGATGGAGAAGAGAAAGGTCGGGAATTACCTGGCTATTCAGATCTGGTCACCAAGCACGGCTAAAGCCATTTCATTTAGACTTGTGGTATTTTTTTTACCAGCGAGATACTTAGAGTATCTACCACTCTGGAACGTGCCTCAAATATATTACTATACATTATATTATATGAATTAAATGTGTAATGACACATATCTGACGGCCTCCGTGGTCGAGCGGTAAGACGCTCGACTACGAACCCAAAGGTCGCGATAATAACTTTTATAAAAATATGTGTCATAACACATTTAATTAATAAAAAACAATATAATATTTATTTGCGGCACGTTGCAGAGTGGTAGATACACTAAGTATCGCCCTGGTGAAAGACCACCATTCAGAATCGAAACGTTGTTTAAAAATGGCGTTAGCCGTGTTTGGTGACCAGATCTGAATAGCCAGGTACTTGACAACGTTTCTCTTCCCCATCTCCTTCTCCTCCCCACTACCTCAAGCCTCACAACATACCATAATTAGGGATGCCATAGTCTCACTGGCTCTAGACGGTTGGGAGCAGTTGGGACTCTTGTGCGGTATTTCGTGTAAAAAAAATAGAAAATTCATGTGACCTCTCGATTCGTAGTCGAGCGTCTTACCACTAGACCACGGAGGCCGTCAGATATTTATTTATTTATTTCATTATATACGCCTTTATAGGTTTTTACATAACAGTGTAATATATAACATAAAATAATAGTTTCATAAAAATAACATAGAGTAAATGATTAGCACCCAAACATATAAATAAGTTAATAGAAATATTATAATGCAATAAATAAACAGTAATATTTTTGAAAGAGGTATGCTATTATAGCCGTCTTGTAACTAGATTCAGTGCAGTTGAATATATCTACTATTTCAGCGAAAGAATTACCCACTGCATGCAATCTAGGTACAAGCGAGTATCTAAATGACTCAGTCCTGATATTATTGTTACATTTAAAAAGAATTTTGGATCGAGTGGTTCTGTTAGGTACATGGAAAGTAATTGCTAAGCAAATCAGGGCTGTCTATAATACCATTAACAATTTTAAAAATAAAAGTCAAGTCGGAAACAAGCCTCCTGTCTGAGAGTATTAGTAATTTTAATTATTTCATTAAATAATTATAATTTATGGTTTCAGCAGGTAGACTCAGTTTGTAGTTAATGTATCTTAGAAATTTATGTTGCAATTTTTCTATAAACGGAAACAAGCCGGTTACTAATTTCTATTAATTTAGGTTCATTTTAAATTTTGAAAAAAAAAAACAATTTCGAGAGAGGGCGACAGTTCTGTTATTAAAGTTGAACATGTGTAGATATCAAGAATTCATCTTCCCCCGACTTATGGCGGAGAAGAGCTGCACCAGCAACATGACCTGGCCCTCCTGCAGCTTGCGTCGCCCTTCAAGCTGGACCACTCTGTCCGGGCTGTTTGCTACAATATTCTAGACGAGGCATTCGACACCTTTCAAACATCACCAGGAAACATCGGCAAGGTAATGTTCCAACCTTGAAGTAAAAATATACGAGGCCTGTTCAAAAGAAAAGGTGAATTTTGAAATTTCGCGGGCTGTGTACATTGGATTATCGTTTTTTTTTGTTGTTATGTTGGTACACATATGTTTTTCATATGTTAGCATTATCAGCCATTTTGGAATAGTGGTTTGTTTTTGACAACTGGAAAGGTTAGTCAAGTTTTTGTGTGTTCTTCGATTTTTTACTTTTTGAAAAAAATGGATCAAAGAATAAAATCCATGATTTATTTTTCCACAACTCCAGGACGCTCATCGTCATCAACATCTTCCCGGCCTTCTGTAAAGCGCTTGTGCCACTTATAAACACTTTTTTGAGACAAAGTAGACTCGCCGAACGCCACAGTCAACATTTTAAGTGCGTTGGAGCACTTTATTCCATTTTTAACGTAAAATTTAATGTATCGAAGGAAGCAATCACTTTGTAGCTTGGCATTATAATTTAAATAAAAATATTTTTAAGCCACTTTATTTATGCACATGTAACATTCGACCGGTTTCGGTTAAACCTTCTTCAGGAACGTATGTATATACGTAGTTTATATATATATATACGTTCCTGAAGAAGTAAGATTTAACCGAAACCAAATGTGTATAAATAAAGTGGCTTAAAACTAAAATATTTTTTATTTAAATTAAAATTTAATACATATTCTTTGATCCATTTTTTTCAAAAGTAAAAAATCGAAGAACACAAAAACGTGACTTACCTTTCCAGTTGTCAAAAACAAACGACTAATCCAAAATGGCTGATAATACTAACATATGTGTACCAACATAACAAAAAAAACGACAGTCGAATGTACACAGCCCGCGAAAATTCAAAATTCACCTTTTCTTTTGAACAGGGCATGTATATGGAGAGAGAGCTAAATATTTTTACCCAACCTATACAAATTTTAGATAAATCACTTTCTCCGGGTTTTTACGTCGTACACCATGAGAGAGAAAGCGACAAGAAAAGTCGTCACATAATATTGCAGCACTTCTAAGTATGTAAAATGTTCTCCGTCCGCGCTAACTTCACATCGTCGATTCGCATAGCTTACGTCAACGGGTTTTAAGGGTTTTTTTAAAAATTTATTTATTTATTTTTGTACAAAATGAACATTTTTTTACATAATACTAACAGTAGGTATAATATAAATTGAATACAATCTACAATTTCTAGTTTCTAGTTAATGATAATTACCTCCCTAGTTGAGAAAGTTCTCGTGATTATGGAGGAAGTACTATCATAGATTTCTTCAAATTATTTTTGAATGATTGAAAATTAATATTATATGAACATAATAATTTCTAGATTATTTTAGTGAAAAGTGTATTTTGAATTTCTTTTTTAATGTTTCATAGTTGTTTTCGTTTATTATGTCACTAGGAATTTTGTTGAATATCTCAATTGCTGAGTAGGTCACAAATTGGTCACATGCTTTGATGACCATCGGCCACATGTTTCGTCCCGACCGCCGGCCCGGGAACCGGCAGGGGGGCGGGGGAGTGCCGTTCTCGACCGACTGTTCCCGAACGCGAGCGATGTTTTCAACAAATGTTTTTTTTACTGAGAGAGGCGGCCTTTTTTGTCAATTCAATACAATCATCATTACAATATTTTTTATTTGTTCGTTAGTTCTTCTTCTTGCCTGCGCATATAACCTGATAGATATGTCGTGGCGCTTTGCAGCTGCCTGACGTGTTTTAGTCTTTCTTGTTATTTTTCGCCAAATAAGTAGGATATTTCACAAATTACTTCTTTAAAATTCCTGTACTGTATGACAAATTCAGAAAGTCCATTCTTTTAATTTCGCTCCCATGCCCTAAATCGAAAAAAAAAAACAAAATTAAAAATAATAATCATAATTTTAAGTTAATAATTGTGTCTATCTGATGGGACCTGCCAGGTAAGTATGTTCCTGTATATTTTCTTATTAAAACTAGGAATTAATATGAAATGATAGAAAGTAAGATCTGTACAGCGCCCCTGAGGTGATTTTTCACAAAAACGGCGCTATACAAATCGTCCAAATATTATTATTATTATTAGGAATAGTAATGTTGTGCTGTTGTTGTATCGAGTTTCGGGGCAACTATTTGGTCTAACGTTCTTGGTCTGGTGCTCACTGATTCCAATTTGCTTTTTTCTTTGTAGATTTGTTGTAATGTATTTTTGATGTATGATTTTTTCAAATCTAAAACTTGGAATTCTTTAAATAATTCGCCAGTAGAGTTATCTAATGGCTTTTTAAAGATTATTTTTATTAGTCTTCTATGAACTATTTCGAGTTATTTCGAAGTTATTACTTGTATTTGTGCTTATTAAAAAAATTGCAGTGGTTATAAAAAAAAATCAAACATCATGGTGATATTCGCTATGCGTGAATATTCAATTATGACCAAACAAAGATTATAAAACATAGCTTTTCAGAGGTATTTCAACAGTTTTAAATATTTTTGACTGAACTTTAGAATTTTAACATTTTAATGATATAAAGACATAATATCAACAAAAAGCTTCCATCATTATTTGGGAAAACATTCTATTATAAGTTTTCTGTGATATTTTGACTTTATAAATCATTTTAATAGTGTATTGATTTTGATTTGTTCAATGTGTTCAAATATGTTTATTAAAAATGTCCTAATTCCATGTGGGCGGTAACCAATAGGCTATCCAACATCTTTTAATATATCTTTGTCTCTTTTTATCGAGTCAGTATAAAGTCAACCGATCTGACTACACTGTTTCACAAAGGTACTTCTTTATATATTCTTACTCTATGGTTGCAAGAAGTTTTTATAACAATATTTACGTAATGTGAAAGAAAGTTTGCCCACCGATAGAATTAATAAAAAGTACTATTGAAATTATAATTTACTTTAAAGTATTAATGCTTATTTTTTAAAATATTTGAATAATATCAAAAACACAAATATGAAACAGAAAAAACTAAAAAATAAAAAGACAATGGTCACAATCGAGAATAATGTGCCCAGGTAGAGCTTTGTTTAACATTACATAGATGGCAGTCAAATCGGAGAAAAATTAAAAAAACAATATCAAAATCTTCAATGAAAAAAAAAAGTATGAGATCGATTAAAAATATCGGTTAATAAATATTAACAATGGCTGAATTGCTTAAAGCGTTACTCCCGGATAGAGTGGAGGATCCGAGTTCGTGTCTCGGTTGTGACCATTGTTTTTTTTTTCTGGCTTTTTCTGTTTCATATTTGTGTTGTTAATTATTAATATTATACAAATATTTTTTTTAATAATACTTAACATTTTTCCAATTAAACCTGTATTTCAACCAACTACTTCATTTTATATTTTGATTGTACTTCTTATGGAGGCTAAATGAATGGTGCAAATAACTAACCTAAAAACCACTTAAGCAATTTCTAATTGTACTTTGTTCTAGTATGCAATAACCGCAACCTGCCCTAATTCATTAAGAACAACTAATCAGCCCTTGCATTTTTGTACCATTCAACCGCCTTGTTGACAACACCTCCACCTACCTGGAGAGATAGCTTTGCGAAACAGTGTAGTCAAGATTGTTGATTTTTTCCCGACTCGGGCGTGGCTAGGGTTTTCACGGACACACCTTTTTACAGCCATTCTTAGCGCATGTCGACACAATGTAACGTTTATTTGTATAACCACTTTTTCGCAGTATTGTCAACAAATAAAATATAGGATATAACCTGAAAACTGTTGAGTTATGTCGCATAACAAAACGTAGTGCGCATAGTCACCGGAGACGCGGGAGACGCGGTAGACTGAAAACATGCTTACACACCGAATGGTGGTGCTATATAATGTGAGAACTTGTCGCGTCTCTTTCTCTCTCACGGTTTACGATGTAAAAACCAGGATAAAGCGATTTATTGTAAATTTGTATAGGTTGGGTAAAACTATTTAGCTCTCTCTCCATATATATTCATACTCCAAGCCACTAACACTTAGTAAATTATGATTGAGTCGATAGTTCGTGTTATAAATACAACTACTTTGTACTTCTGTGTTTTACAAAGTTTATTGTTTTATTTAATATACAACTACTTTACATTGGTATCAGTAGACTTCATAATTTAATCACTAACCAAAATAGGTTCCTTATAATTAGACCGCAATTATTAAACATTTTTTGTATAGTCTTACAAAAATTACATATTGGCAAGTAAAAGTTTTAAAGATGTAAAGACATTTAACAACAGGTTTACAAAAATGATGAATATCGAACAAAGACTTTCCAGAAACCCGCTGTATGGATGTTCCCACTATCAAACTGCCGTACAGTAGCTGGTTACAAATCCTACAAGTCAACTGGGCAACTCGTCAGGAGTGCCCCAGGGCCCCATTTTGGGACCATTACTAAATTGCATAAAATCACCTTGCAGGTAGCTGGCTGGAGAACGACAGAGTCCGAAGAGCCATCAGAGGAGCTGAAGACTTTCGACCTGCCAGTCATCAGCTACGGAGAGTGCCGCATAGAGCTGGCTAAGTACAGGTTCACCAGATACCTCACCGTGGATAAGCTGTGTGCTGGACACCTCAATGGTAAATGGTGAAATAGAACGTACTATAAAGACCTGAAACGTATCGTCACCGGACGGGCAAAAGGAATGAAGCGCCATTTTGGGAAGTTCACACCAGAGCACCTTAATTTTTTTTTTCTTTTTACAATAAAAATCATAAGTTTTCAGTACCTGGTTGGATATTGAAAAAAAAGTTGATTCAGGTAACGCAATGCTCTCACTTTTCTCTCGAGTTCCCTGAAGCGACACAAAACTAAAAAAACGTCATAAACTTGTGTCACTCGAGTCAAGCCTTCTCTTAAATGGTAAATATATTTTAGATGGCTGAAAGGCCACAAAAGTCTTCATAAAAAAACTGATCAAAACATTAAACTCATTTTTTACCTTTTCTCTTTTGCCTTTCCAACAACGATTTATGAAGAAAAAAAACCTTAGGGCAAGATGGCATCTATGTTTTACTATTTGTATTTTAATTTTGTAATTTATATTTACTAAGAACTTGTTAATGAAAATCTTAAAATTTACCTAATTCAGTCGGCCAAGATGTTCGTTTGAGGTATTTAGCGAAATATAATATTAAATTCGGAAAAAAATAGAAAATAGATTGTAATCTGGCTTGGATCTTCAATTGATTTTTAAATTGTGCAATATTTCGCAACAATTATAAAAGGGCCGAGCTATGAATAGTTCACCTATGAATTTCAATTTATAATATTTTTATCGAATCATTTCTTAATATTGTGTACTTTCTTTTTTTAGGAAGTGTGTGCCAGGGCGACAGTGGTGGAGGCTTGGTCTTCCCTTCAATAGATAAGGCAGGCCTCACCCGCTGGTACCTGCGCGGGGTGGTGAGCAGCAGCCCCTTCGATGATGACAAAACTACCTGCCAAACCAACACCTTCACGGTTTTCACCAACATCTTCAAGATGAGGGACTGGTTGAGGAAGACCATAAGAATTGCGACACGATCCTTTAACACTAACCAATAGTCAGTTATAAAATGCGACCATGCCAATAAATGAACAGGAAGTAAACGCACCACCCACCAAATAAAAATGGGCATCACCAATAAAGATTAATCTTTATGTGACTGACTTTTCGGTTTTCAAAATAGTTTTTTTTTAATGTTCCAGTAATTCTAACCGGCTGAAACTTCCCGACTTGTCCACAATAGTGAAAATGAACAATTGAACATAACCGTTGGATATGTGGAGGGTGGTATGTTAGCGGAAAACGCAGAAGTATAATTTACAACTTCCGATGGCTGAAAGAGTACCCTCATGTGTTTTATATGGAGTTTGAAGCTTGTCCGTATTTACGAATCATTTTGTCTTATTTTAAGTGATAAATATGATCTACTATTATGTTCAAAGTATATCACATTAATACTATTTTTAATCACCTATTTAATTGAAAAACTCCAAGAAAAGATGGTAGTGGGTGAAATTTCTATCCACGTCCCCAAGTATTGAACCGAGTCGAAATATATTACGTCATAAAAGTGGTGCAACAAACTTCAGCAAATGATATAAAGAAACCTTCATATCAATTTTAAAAAGTGTGGTTTTCTTCAGTCACATAAGGGTTAAATAGTTTTTAATCAAATGAATCTTGTAGGCAGATAGAAGTGTTCTCAGATTGTACAATTTATTGTTGTTAACGATGGTGGAATGATTTATTCAGATATTAAACCTTTTCGTCGTTTTTTCCAAGGGTGAGTTAATTTGGCAGATTTTTGTTGTTTTCAAGTCGGTCAAAAATATTAATTCTGCAAATCGCCAGGTCTTTTCAAATGAACCACACGCAATGGAATATTTGATTTGCTTTCGCTTCGCCATCACTTTTTATTTTGTTCGTATATCTGTATAACTGATACCATAAAAAATGTTTATTAATGTGCATGACTTTTTAACACAGCGTTTCCGAACAAGAAACGTTTTTTTGTTATTTTTTATGTTTCAATTGTGACATATTTCTGAGTAAGTTTCTTTCAACTACTTCTGCAATCTTCTTTTGGCGTTTAGCCTAATTTCGTCTGTTTGTATTAGACATTTTAACCTTTTCCACTCTGACCATTTTTTAGAACCAATTTGCTACTCTGATTAAAAGTTAATGTTATATTTTTGATATATAAAAAATACTCTTTTTACTTATCGGAAATAATAGTTCGTAGAATGTACTTAGGTGCATAGAAATTGGTGATTAAATTTATACTTGCGCCGGGCCAGACCCTCTGGCCGACAGAGCTGCCTACCAAAATCGTATGGGCCAGAATGTGTGGCCTACAGAGTGGAAAAGGTTAAGAGCATAGAGCATTCATTTATTTTTCAGCTGATTCCTCAGGGATGCCTTTTGGGACCACCTTTAACTTGTAACATTAACAATAATAATAATAATATTTGAATAGCGCCGTTTTTGTGAAAAATCACCTCAAGGGCGCTGTACAAATCTTAATTTATACTTAATATCAATTCTTAGTTTTTATAAATATACAGCAACATACTTACCTGGCAGGTCACTTCTGGCAGGACACAATCACCATATCAAAATAACTTAAAATTTATTTGCCAAACAAACTATTTAGGTTATTCTCTGCGCAAATTATTTTAGTCAGCTGGATTATTAAATCTAAATATGAAATTTGTAAAAACACATGTTTATACTTAAAAAAAATAGCCTTATACAAAAACATATAATACACTCTTAGTATGACTAGCGACCGCTAGTTGTTACGATAGGCCTTACTGGCAACTTGTGGGATTTCCTGTTGAATATATGCTGAATTTAAATAAAACGACCAATTTTTTTAATGAAATGTATTTTTTTGTTTATTTATGATGGTAAAAAAAACTAAAACACTCTGAATGGTGGTCTTTCACCAGGGCAATACTGACTGTATCTATCAATCTAAAACTCTGCCTCAAATAAAAAAAATTTAAAAAATGAATCAAATTTACTTGCGCACGCCGGAAAGTGAACCCGTGACCTCCGAATTCGGAGCCGAGGATCATAACGGCTCGGCCGCAGAGGTTGTAATTTCAAGGTTCTTTATAAGTGTGGAAGCAAGACAGTGGTAAGGAATTAAAAGAAGATGAATGCTTTAGGCTATTGATTTACAATAAAACCTTTTTAATTATTTTATTTTGATATGATTAAGTATTATTATTATTTTGGAAGATTAGGAAATCATTACCAATTACAATTGTGAATAAAATTTTGACAAAAAACTATCTGTTATCGTTTTAAGGTATCGCCCATCTCCACATATATGTTATTCTTCGTTCCACTTGAGGTGAGATATCGCAAAACTGCACTTCATAAACGCAATATTACTATCATTATATTCCATGATAAAACAGAATAACATTGATGAAACGGAACATGACCAAATAAAAGAACATTGATAAAACAGAAGATGTTAAAAAAATAACATAGTAAAACAGAAAATTAAATGGTTTGGGCATGTAAAGCGAACGAACGAAGAAATGAGTGTGAAAAAAATGAATAAATGGAAGAAGAAGTCGGGGACGCCCGAGGAAGACTTGACACGATTGAGTAAAGAGTAAGAATAATAGATGTATGAATGTGAATGAAGCAAGGAGTGTGTGCCAAGACACAGTTGTATGGCGGTACCCCTGCGGGGAGACGGCGTGATAATTAGTTAGTTAAGTTGTATCAATTTAATCATTTATTTTAATGACAAGCAATCACTTTGTCGTTTGACATTATATAAAAATTTAAAAAAAAAAACACTATGTTAAAACCACGAATTGATTGTGTTTTAACACCATTTTCGCTTAGATCTCGCTCCGTCAGGGCAATTTCAATTATTCAATGTTCAATTATTTCACTGTTTCGTTTGTTCCGTGGACGAGGCCTGTTCACAAGAAAAGGTAAATTTTGAATTTTCGCGTGCTATGTACATTCGAATATCGATTTTTTTTTGTTATGTTGGTACACATATATTTATCATATGTTAGCACTATCAGCCATTTTGGATTAGTGTTTCGTTAGGAATATATATTAAATTTTGCGTTAAAAATGGAATAAAGTGCTCCAACGCACTTAAAATGTTGACTGTGGCATTCGGCGAGTCTACTTTGTCTCAAAAAAGAGTTTATAAGTGGTTCAAGCGCTTTACAGAAGGCCGAGAAGATGTTATTGACGACGAGCGTTCTGGAGTTGTGGAAATACAAATCATGGATTTTATTCTCGAAGAACACACAAAAACGTGACTAACCTTTCCAGTTGTCAAAAACAAACCACTATTCCAAAATGGCTAATAATGCTAACATATGATAAACACATGTGTACCAACATAACAAAAAAAAAACGATAATCGAATATACACAGCCCGCGAAAATTCAAAATCCACCTTTTCTTTTGAACAGGCCATGTATGTTGTATGTATCATAGTGATGTTGCGGTGGAGCGGCGCGCGTTCACGACATGAGGAGCAACTGTTCCCGCAGCCAGTCTCCGGCCGAGTGGAGGGTGAAGAAGATGGTGTGCGTGTGGAACAGGCAGGCGACGTCGATGCCGATCGGCCTGTGGTTGACGACGGCCCTCAGGTACCAGCGCGCCTGCTGCTCCAAGTCCACGTAGGGCATCATCAGCCCCGCCCCGGTATCATGAAAGCACGGGGAAGAATCTAAGACGAAAACATTCATCGATAAGGGTGGGTAGGTCTGTAAGCACAAACATTCATTGATAAGGGTGGGTAGGTGGTCTGTAGGCACAAACATTCATTGATGAAACTAGTCCGAGCATTGTCTTATAGAGCTGGATTGTCCACTTTACTTGACGACTATCAGAAGCGTTTGGAATATTTTAAAATTGAAACATTGAAAGAACGTCGAGACAAAAATGACGTCAAATTTCTTTACAAAATTATAAATAACCACGTAGAATCTTCCCTTTTATCCACAATTAAATTTAATTCTAATCCCCGTCATTTAAGAAACCCCGAAACTTTTTACATTCCTTTCAAAAAAACTAATTTAACCTTCTCTCAACCTCTTATGCGAATGTGTCGATTGTATAACATCCACTGTAGTGGCAAGATTAACGAACATGGTATGATCAACGAAATTGATATATTCTGCAACTCACCTTTTAGGTTTAATCAAATCTTAAATACTATTTTTACTTAAAACATAAAACAGAAAAAGGTACACACAAATAAACTTATTAAGATAATTTTATGTGTTATAATATTTTTTTCCTAAATTTAAACATGTGTTGATATTTCTTTTTATAAACGGTTGTTTTCTTTATTTTTCTATTGTTTTTATTAGTGTAATACAGTGTATTCCTAATTGCATGATGTGAACATTTTGGAAATGGATTGATGACCTACCATTTATTTTGTATCTATCAGTATGTATGTAATGTTGTCACTCTGTCAAATGTTCCAAATAAATAAATAAATAAATAAAGGGTGGGTAGGTCTGTAGGCACAAACATTCATTGATAAGGGTGGGTAGGTCTGTAGGCACAAACATTCATTGAAAGGGTTGGTAGGTCTGTAGGCACAAACATTCATTGATAAGGGTGGGTAGGTCTGTAGGCACAAACATTCATTGATAAGGGTGGGTAGGTCTGTGGGCACAAACTCACAAACAATGAGGAAACCTAACCTCTCCCAAAATAACCGCTAAGATTTGCTAGTACTTTTCTAAAAAACATCAGGAACCGGTTTCAAAAAGAACTGGATAAATAACCGGTTCTTCGGTGGTCACCGGTAACTGGAACCGCGAACGCGACAGATGGTAAGTAATAAAAATTGGGGAAGGGGGCTCTAGAAAAAAAAAATCTCAAAGTGGGCGGTGGGCAAAAGAAGGTTGAGAATCTATGCTATGAATGAATACGAGGTTTATATCTGCAGAAAACATCGAAGTCCCAAATGAAATAGATTTTTCATAATTCATTTTTTTACCAACGCACAGCAGATATTTGACTCAAATTGAAGTTTAAATACATTGAAACGAAGGGTAACATAGATAATACTTATAATAAAAATAATAATAATAATAAATATATAAAAATTACCTATTAATAATAATGCTCAAAAATACAAACACTGATATATACAATGTTTTCTTTACAAATATCGATTACGCATATTGATGCTTTTGTATAGTGAAATTTTCTAACGCCCCTTTCTCGATTTCATCCTTTTGGGGTTGGATGCTTTCGGCATAACTACGTCCAACTTAAATATATTATTATATAGTATTTCCCTTTAATTTCTTTTTTCCTTTATTTTTGTGCACAACCTAAAAAATATCTATAAAATGCATCCTTCAAGTAATAACTTTATTCTAATTTCATTTCAAGTATGTATGCAAAATGAGTTGATGATGAATGTAAGTAAGTCCAAAGTGATGGTGTTTGAAAGAGAGAGTACGAGAACAGCGTGCAATATAGTTGTGAATGATGAATACTTGGAGCAAGTGGATGAGTTTGTTTATTTAGGAAGTATGTTTACAAGAGACGGAAAGGCTGATAAGGATATTGAAAGAAGGGTGAATGCAGGAAACTCCATTAATGGAGGACTGAACGCTGTTGGGGCAAATAAGAAATTGTCCAAAGAAGCGAAACTAGCAGTCCACAATGGATTGCTTATACCAACCCTGATGTATGGCAGTGAGGCATGGAACTGGCAGAGGAAGGATGAAAGTAGACTGAATGCTGTGGAAATAAGATCTTTGAGACGGATGTGCGGTAAAACCATGTATGACCGTATTACAAATGTGGATATCCGGAAAGAATGCAAGGCTGATATGAGCATAATGGATAGGATTAAGAAAGGGACGCTTAGATGGTTTGGGCATGTAGAGCGAATGAACGAAGAAAGGAGTGTGAAAAGAATATATGATGCGAAAGTGAATGGAAGAAGAAGTCGAGGACGCCCGAGAAAGACATGGCACGATCAAGTAAATCAAATACTTGAATCGGGTCGTGTGAAGAGTCAGAATAACAGAAGAGTATGTATGAGACGATGTATGAATGTAAATGAAGCAAGAAGTGTGTGCCAAAACAGAGTTGTATGGCGGTCCGTCCTCTCTGCCTACCCCTGCGGGGAAACGGCGTGATGGTTAGTTAGTTAGTTAGTCTAATTTCATTTAATTTCATCATTCATTTATTTTCTTCTTTCTCCTTTTTATCTATTTTTATTTTATCTTTATTAATATTTACATTTAATATTGTATAATTTATGTACACTACATCTGTCTCGATACAGGAATATCCTAGTGAGAAAGACATGGATCTAAAACCCATGTATTTTTTAAATATTTTAGCAAGAATAAATAAATAAATGTCAGGGAGCTAATTTATTTTTTTGTGTGACCAAGGGTCCTATAAGCTTAAAGCGAGTGGGATTATGGCATCCCCATTTGGAGTATTTTAAAAAGCTGAAGGAAGGGATGCGTGGAAAGAGGTTGTCGCGAAGAAGGTCGGAAAGTACCTGGCAATTCAGATCTAGTCACCAAACACAGCTAATGCCATTTCGAGCGACGTTTGATTCAAAATGGCGGTGTTTCACCTACCGCTCTTGAACGTATCGCAAATATACAATAAATTATTTTACATTATAAATAAAACACATAAACTTTGTTTATAACCACTTTAAAGTGGTTATAGACAAAGCCACTTTTAGTGGTTATACACTTAAGTGGTTACACTTAAGTGGTTATAAACAAAGCCACTTTAAAGTGGTTATAAACAAAGTTCATGTGTTTTATTTATAAATATGGCAAGCCACAAAGTGAATGCTCTTTACGAATATGTATTTTACATTAATTTCGTGTTTGATCACACGTATAAATTGACGGCCTCCATAGTCGAGGGGTAAGATGCTCGACTACGAATCCAAAGGTCTCGGGTTCAAGCCCGGCGTGCGCCAGTAACTTTTATTTAATTAATATGTGTCACAACGAGGTCATAACACATGTAATTCTTATAAAAATAATGTAAAGCTTATGTGCGGCACGTTCCAGATACTGAGTGGTAGATACTCTAAGCATCGCCCTGGAGAAAGACCACCATTCAGATTCGAAACGTTGCTAGAATGGCTTATGTCGTGTTTGGTGAATAGTTGAGTACTTCCCACCATCCTCTTCCTCTTCCCCATCTCCTTCCCACTACATCCAGCCTCAAAACCTACTCCGATTGGAGACGCCACAGTCTCACTGGCTCCAGACGGTTGAGAGCTTAGAGTATACAAGAGGTAGCCCAAGCCAAAGCCAGTGAAGTCAGTTTTGGACTTGTTTTTGATGATTTTAACATGACTCGGCGCAAATGGGCGTGGCTAAGACTAAGGCTACGGTATTTATACATCCATTCATATCACATATCGAAATAATGTTTTTGTGTATTCGTATTGCCACTTTTTCACAGTATTTTTATCAACAAAAATATAGCATCTAACCTAAAAAACCGTTTAGTTGTGTCAAGTTTAGTGGCGAAATAAAAAATGTGGGCGGAGTCCCGCCGTTAACCAGCGAAAATAACCAGCTTAAGAACATTACGACAGTATATAGAAGCCGTCCAAGAAATTTGTTGTCTCTTTCTCTCTCATGGTGTACGATGTAAAAACACGGAAACAGTGATTTATTACAATTTCGGATGGGTTGGGTAAAACAAATTAGCTATCCCTCCATATATTGTTCCTTCAAGGTTGAGAGCAACACAAAAAATAAGTATTCGTAAAAAACAAACCGTTAGTGAATCCGGCGCACAGCATGTTGCCAGTGTCAAACGAGCCGTTGGACGGAGACTTGAGCAGGTCAGTCAAGCATTTTTCTCGTTCAACGATCGGAAAGGTCCGAGTCATCGGCGATTCTGAAAAGCCTCCCGTCTCTGTTCGACCCCATCCTGAAACCTGCAATTAAAAATATTAACTATTTACTTATTTATAAATTAACGGACTACAGTCCAATTACAAAAAATACACATAAAGCACATAGATAATAATAAATGAAGCGATGACAAAAACAGGACAAAATAAACATAAGAGAGAACATTCAAGCCATGGTCTAGTCAAAGTTTTGGTAGAGTCGTTAAGAATGACAAAAACCATTTACCAGGGGTGTTAGTTGAAGTTTGCCGGTTTTTTCACAAAGAAAACGCTTAATTCTCAAGGAAATCTCAAAAAAAATTATTCAAAGTATTGACCAACGGATTCTATACATTTTGCCCATCTTTGAGGCAAATCATGGATACCATTCCAAAAAAAAAATTCTCTTTCGAGGCAAACCATTTGACGAGCCATTTTTCGACTTTTTCAAAATTGGCGAAGCGCTGCTCTGCGAGTGAGTGTCCCATCGATGCGAAAAGGTGATAGTCGGACGGGACAAGGTCTGGAGAATACGGCGGGTGCAATAATATTTCCCAATTCAATGCTTTGAGAGTGTTCTTCACTACTTTAGCTGTATGAGGCATTTCACAAATGGTTTTTCGATTTTCGATTTGTCTCTCGTTCATTTGGTGTGGTACCCATTTTCCATACTTTTGGATCTTTCCCATGGCTTTTAAACGTTGGAAAATTGCTCCTCGGGTCACATTAAGTGTTTGGGCCAATTTTTGTTGCGATTGGGTTGGGTCTTCATCCAATAACGCCTGCAATTCCTCGTCTTCGAACTTTTTCGTAGCACCAGGATGTTCATTGTCTGTTAAATCGAAATCTCCACTTTTAAATTGTCGAAACCATGTCTCACATGTTCTAATCACTGGAGAATGCTCACCATAAGTTTCTACCAGCAACCGATGAGCTTCAACTGCTTTTTTTCTTTTGATGAAATAAGAAAAGCAACAAATGCCGCAAATGCGGTTTACTTGGAACGAAACTCGTCATATTCACTGAGGTAAACAACTATGACACTATTATTTTGGCAGAATGTAACTTGTGTATTTTTAAAGTTTGATGTCCATATAAAAATATGACATAGATGCCAAATCATAGAAATATATACATATCTCTAGCGAAATCTATGAGTAAAACCGGCAAACTTCAACTAACACCCCTGGTAGACTGCTACCAAAAATTTCAAGACCATGGCTTGAGTTAACAAGTCTGGACATTCTAGAGAATTATACCCATAATTTGCATTGTGATAATTGAGGAACAGCAAATCATTGTTTATATACTATGTTTCATTTGCCCTTTCTTAGGTTGAAGCCACTGGGATCGCACTGGCATCTGAAGTATATCGTTGCCGGAAAGGCAAAAGGGCTGAAGCGCCATAGATACAAACAACTTGCCTGTAAAAAAAATTCATTTGGCTATCAGGTTTTTTTTGGTTTTTGTTTCATACATTTGTTGAAAAAATAAAAAAGAAAAGATTACAAAAAAGGAACACCAATTAAAAAGAAAAAACAATATCGTAAAGAGTAAAGAAAAACCAACTAACATTTCCCCGCAGGGGTAGGCAGAGAGAACGGACCGCCATACAACTCTGTCTTGACACACACATATTCATACGAGTACATCGTCTCATATATACTCTTCTGTTATTCATGACTCTTCACATGGCCCGACTCAAGTATTTGATTTACTTGATCGCGCCACATCTTTCTTGGGCGTCCCCGACTTCAACTTACATTCGCTTTCGCGTCATATATTATTTTCACACTCCCTTCTACATTAATTTGCTCTACATGCCATTATATTTTAACTAATTAACTAACTAACCACCACGCCATTTCCTCGCAGAAGTACGCAGAAAGGACGGACCACCATACAACTCTGTCTTAGCATACACTCCTTGCTTCATTCACATTCATACATCGTCTCATACATACTCTTCGGTCGTAAAGATAAGAAATAACAAAATATGCAAAAACAATCTAGACATAATAAAAATCCAACAGTGCGTGCGTATACTAATACAAATCAACAGTAGGCTCTCTATAGCAATGTAATAAATAAATAAACAGTATATAATTACAATCAAAATACTTTTTTTCAAAATTGCAGCAGATAAGTTAGTTTTTTTTTTAAATTAGCAGTTATAGTATGAGAGGTTGGTATCTTTTGTTTTTATCCAATTTTTTATTAAATTTTTGTATGTATTTAAAGATGTGTTTGAACATTTAAAATGTAAGGAAAGTGAATTATATTTTTTGGGGGCATTGAGATATGCATGTCTCTGCGCAAGTTAAGTTTTACAGAGAGGGACCTCCAGTACATTATTAATTCTGTTTCTGTAACGATTTTAATTTTTTGCAAATAGTTTACTTCTCGAAAATATATATTTAAGGCATTGTATTCAATATATTTTTTCTTTTATTTAAGATATCAGCTTCTTGGAATAATGGAATAATAAAATGTATGGGTTAGAAGTTAGAACGTACCTTGCCCAGGGAGCCCACGCTAGTTTGAATGGTGTTGAACTTTTGGTTTTGCAGGTTGATACAGGCTGGGCGAATAGAGTTGGACAGTTTGAAAGGCGTCACGAGTCTCAGTATTGCTAAATGTCCGGAGAGAGACGAACCGTTGAAACTGTCATGGATCGTGATTTCAGCTACCTGAAAAAATGTTTTTACGATCAATTCCAAGCAACACCCGTAAGGGATGTGATACATTGAACACAATAATACACGGGGAAACGGTTTTAACGGTGTAAACAGTGGACACATATACACAGGGAAAACGGTAGAAACAGTAAACACGGTAAAACCCAAGGAAATGGTGAAAACAGTGAACACAGTTAAACACATAGATATGGTTGAAACAGTAAAATACGAGGAAACGGTTGAAACAGTGAACACAGTAATACACGGGGAAACGGTGGAAATAGTGAACACAGTAAAACACAAGAAAACGGTAGAAACAATGAACACGGTAAAACCCGGAAAAATGGTGGAAACAGTGAGCACAGTAAAACACAGGGAAGGATAGAAAGAGAGAGAAAGACAGAAAGAAAGAAAGAAAGAAAGAAAGAAAGAAAGAAAGAAAGAAAGAAAGAAAGAAAGAAAGAAAGAAAGAAAGAAAGAAAGAAAGAAAGAAAGAAAGAAAGAAAGAAAGAAAGAAAAGAAAGAAAGAAAGAAAGAAAGAAAGAAATAGTGTAAGACAGAATCCCGTGGCAGGAAAAGCATAAAATAACCAGGGCAACTTTGGTACATCTCCAAACAGCAGAAATAACGTGAATGTTGACAAAAGCATTTTAAATAAGTTAATAATATTGTTTTTAAGTCACCTTTGATCTCAGTATATAACCAAATTGTTTGTTATCTTGTCTCCTCCAATTTCTGTACAGCTGCCCGGCGGCGAGTCTAAAATAGCGGACTGGTATTAGCGTGTTGCTCCGGAAGTCATAGAAACAGAAGGCAGCTGAAATGAAATACACATATGTTATAAATAAAGTCAGCAAATTCATAGTCATTCCGCAAGGCCTGGGGGATGATATCATCGCCAAAAGGCAAAAGGGCTGAAGCGCCACTAGGGGAAGCTTACACCAGAGCACTTTGAAGTTTTTTTGTAGTTTTACAATAAAATTCATAAGTCTTCAGTACCTGGTTGGATTTAAAAAAAAAAAGCTTTAACTCAGTTAACTTAATGCTGACTGAATTAAATAAAGAGACGAAAGCTAAAAAAAGTCCCTTAACTGTGTCGCTTAAGTCGATCTTTCTCCCAAATGATGAATTTATTTTAGATGGCTGAAGGGCCACAAAAGTCTTTAGAATCAAAAAAGAGAGTCAGCCTGCATGTTCAACCAAATTTCGACCAAAGTGTCGCTTAAGCTATTTTGCCTTTCCAGCGAAGATATTTATTTTTGATTATTGTGACGCCAATTTATTATAAAATAAGATATTTCGACTCCCAGGGCCCGGACAGGCTAATAAAATTGATTTTCTGTTCAAAATTTTCAATCATTTTCACTAGAAGTGAGGTAGAACTGAGCTAACTTTGGGCACACAGACACGCCCACATCACGACGGCCTCCGCAGTCCGAGTCGTAAGGCGCTCGAATACGAATCCAGAGGTCGCGGGTTCAAGCCCGGCGTGCGCGAATATTTTAATTTGAAAAATATGTGTCAACACATTTAATTAATACAAAATTGTATATAGTTTATTTGCGGCACGTTCCAGAGCGGTAGATATTTTAAGGAGTAGATACTATACGGTAGTGTTAAAAAACACCATTGGGGACCAGATTTGAATAGCCAAGTACTTCCCGACCTTCCTCTTTCCCATCTCCTTCCCCTCCCCCCTACCTTCAGCCTCACAACATACCCCGATTGGGAATGCCATAGTCTCACTGGCTCTAGACGATTGGGAGCAGTTGGGACTCTTGTACGGTATAAGCTATAAAAAAAAACAAAAAAACACTTCTATCAGTTTTTCCCTTCGGTGATAGATATTTACTATGTATACTTACAGCTGATGACGATGTTGGATGTAACCAGTGTGCCGCTGCATTTGAGCGTCGGCGGATTGGCGCTGTCTATTTGGTACACTCCAACGTGCCAAGGAAAGGAGACTCTTTTAGCAACTGTGCCGCTGCCCGTCCGTGCGGGCAGTGTACTCCCCAGGCCGCAATCTAGAATCACACCAATCTTCCTGCTTCAAATTTAAAGTTGTATCGGATGCTTGAGTCTCCACCGGCTGCTAATTAGGCTTAAAATATAGAATTAAATATGTTTAGCATTAAGTTTATATTAATTAGTTTTCTATTATATTTTTGTTGTTCCCGAGCTAAATACTGCCCGGAAACTATGTTTACACCGCTCGGCCGAAGTCATTTGACATGCTGAACGGTGTGAGACGGCATATTTACGTCTCATCCCCTCCACAACAATCGAAAGCTATACGACCGCTCGATACGAGTGAGCTCCGATCCTGTCCGGAACGGAGCTGTGAACGTATGACGCTCCGGCGGCCTTTTGCGGCACAATCCCACTGGGCACGCAGTATTTACGCTCCACCCCCTCCACAGCGCTCGGAGGCTGAGTCTTTCGGCAAATGGACCAATCCATCAGCCAATGAGCGCTAAGCAGGGATTGTGAGAATCTCAGAAAATAATTACGGAGAAATTAGGGCTAGGTATTTCATTGTTAATTGATAGCGGGAATCCAGCCGTTGGTACCAGAAATAAAAGTATCAATTTTCGACGGTTGAATTTCCGTCTACATAAATGTATAATTCTAAACCTTGTAATTATTAATTTTAAGTAGTTATAAGAGAAAGAATACCTTCCCACTGCCAATATAACCCCCGTAATTATTTATAAATGTAAAATTGTGAGATTAATAAAAATGCTGGGAAGAAGTGGTTTTTATGAAGCGAGAGATCATAAAGAGAGCTGATGCTGTAATATTTTGCTTTCCCGCTAGAAAAATGCTAGCGGGAGCTATGAGCCCTCAAAGAGGTGAACTCATACGAAACCGGGTGGTTTGTGCGCCTGAATCTCGGGCTCAGCGGATGCTGGGCCGGGTATATAAATACAAGGCCCAAACCAGTCCAAACCAGAACACCCTCAGCATCCCGACCGGCATCTACTCTCCTGACTCTAGGCTTCTGACTGCTTCTTCCCGCCTGGACTCTACAACTTCGTTTGACTTTGCATCTCCCTGGAACATCCACCTTCTCCCGCCTTTTGGAACTTCGACTTGCTGCAACCGCCCCAGGCCCGCTTCGCTGATTGACTGGAAGAAACTGGCCCTTTCAAAATGTATTGTCAATGTGCTGACTGGACGTCTGGTGCAAAAGTGTTTTCATTATTTGACTCTAATTCTGCCATATATGGCAAATGCAAGGTCACAACTAGATTTCGCCTCAATAATTTGGAATCCTCGATTTCAGATCTAGTCAGAACTGCAGGTTACGGGGGGTGAAAGCCGCCGAGAACGAGTACGCCCAAAGCTTGTGAGGAGGCGGAATGTGTTTTGCGGGTCTGACCTGGTGAACACCTCGGCGTAGCCCTGTCCCAGAACCCCTCCCGGCAAGTGAGGACTTCCAGAGTTTCCGCGGTGACGTGGCCGGCCTTGCACCTGGACTCGACGGTGGTACCACTCGGCAGCTTGGTCGCGCATTCGATTGGCTGGCCCTCGGCGCCACGGCAGGCCATCTCCACGGTGTACGAGGTCGGCATGTCACACGGCTCTGAAATAAGTTAGACGAGAGATGATCACTGTCAGACATCTTCGAATATGTACCGAAATTCTTCTCGAACAGAAAATCAATTGCCTGCCTGCGATCTAAGACTATAAAGGTGTTATTTTTATCAAATACGAAAAACTTAACAAATGTTCTAACCTCAAAGCAAGAATATACGAAGCCTGTTCAAAAGAAAATATAAATTTTGAATTTTCGCGGGCTGTGTACATTCGATTAACGATTTTTTTGTTGTTGTTATGTTGGTACACATATGTTTATCATATGTTAGCATTATCAGCCATTTTGGATTAGTGGTTTGTTTTTGACAACTGGTCACGTTTTGTGTGTCCTTCGATTTTTTACTTTAAAATAAAAGGATGGAATATGTATTAAATTTTACGTTAAAAATGGAATATAGTGCTCCAACGCACTTAAATTGTTGACTGTGGCATTCGGCGAGTCTACTTTGTGTCAATAAAGTGTTTATAAGTGGTACAAGCGCTTTACAGAATGCCTAGAAGATGTTAATGACGATGAGCGTCCTGGAGTTGTGGGAAAACAAATCATGGGTTTTGATCCATTTTTTTTTCAAAAGTAAAAAATGGAAGAACACACAAAAACGTGACTTACCTTTCCAGTTGTCAAAAACAAACCACTAATCCAAAATGACTGATAAAGCTAACATATGATAAACATATGTGTACCAACATAACAACTTTTCACTTTTCTTTTTTTTTCTTTTGAACAGGCCATGTATATGGAGAAAGAGCTAAATATTTTAAAATTTTAAATAAAACTAACTTTGTTTTGACACCACTTTATTAGATACATATACCAACCGGTTTCGGCTCTACCTGAACCTTCTTCAGGGTTGAACAAGTATGTATAGTACATATTTTTTAATAACTCACTCGCGTTTTACAAAATGATGTTTTTCTCAATTATGCCAATATTGAAGAAGGTACAGGTAGAGCCAAAACCGGTTGATATATGTATCCAATAAAGGGGTGTCAAAACAAAGCTACTTTTATTTATAATTTAATTATGTCTTACCACAAAGTGAGTGCTTCATGCCAAAGTTTAAATATTTTTACCCAACCTATATGAATTTACGATAAATGACTTTCTCAGGGTTTTTACGTCGCAAACCATGAGAGAGAAACAGAGAAGACAAGTCGTCACATAATACCGCACCACTTTTAGGTGTGTAGGCATGTTTTACGTCTCCCACGTCTCCGGCGACTCCTCCCACTTGTTATGCCACAAAACTCCACGGTTTTTGAGGTTATATCCTATATTTTTGTTGATAACAATACTGTGAAAAAGTGGTAATACAAATAAACAAAAAAATGTGTCGACACGTGCTATGAATGGATTTTAAAGGTGTGTCCATGAAAACCCTAGTCACGCCCGAGTCAGGAAAAAATCAACAATCCTGACTACCTAAGCTATCCCTCCTGGTATATTGTTGCTCTGAGGTGCTTACCGTCTTTGAGAAAACATTTCAGGGGGCTCACTAAACATTATTTCTTTATTTAGTTATCTAAAAGTACCCCTAACTTGCCCCTTAAACTGTAGTGTGCTGGAGGTGCCAATAGTCACAGTGCATTTTTAATTATCTTTTCAGGAGTTTTGATCGCTAAAACCTGTTGTTCGCATATTTAAATGAAACACAATCGCTTGTCAACAAAATAATCAATCCATAGAGATATTTTGCATCGCGTTAAATTTGCTACGAGTCGAGTAAAAAGTATTTAAAATTTGCTTACGTCAGAAAAAAATCGATTTCAAAGTGACATTACTGTTTTTATGTACAAGCAAACCTCTTGCAGTTTAATTCGTGAAAGGAAATGTATTCAGCCACACGAAAATACAATAAAACGACTAAACAACTTCACATTTCTTGTTCAAACTTTGTTTAGTGACACGAGAAAGAAAAATCCAATTCTACGAATATAATTATTTAAAAAAAAAAAAACACCTTTTGATGAACTTTGAAAAAATTCGTTAATAATTATTTGAGAAGATAATTATTTTCGTATTAGCATAATTGACAAAAACATCTTTTTGCTAAACGCAAGTGAGTTATTAAAAAAATACAGTCAGCAAGGTACGACGGAGGTTGTCCTAAAATAGTCCTAAAATTACACGCGAGTGTGAAACAAGACAACTTAAGCGTCAAAGAAGAGTACCCTCACGGGAATATATCAAAACAGCTGGAAATGCGTTGACAGCCTTCTTTACCGGAGTGATCAGAAGCAAGTTGGAGTACGCTAGCACTGTCTGGGCTCCACATCAAACCAAATATAGTACATGCGTTCGCACGAAACATACCCTACGTTCATGCATCACATGGAACTACTCGAGGAGACAAATTATCAAAGCTTACTAGGCGCAATGCTGGTCTCGTGAAAATAGGCTTTAAGATTATACACCACTTGATCGACTGTCCATACCTCTTGGCATGCTACTGCTTATTCGTGCCTGACAAATACTGCCGCAGCAGAAATCATGCCATCTTTAGCATACCCTATGCTCGGGCAGATGCTTTGGCACAGCATAGCATGACAAGATGTATAATTCTATTCTACAAATCATGTATAATAATAAATATATTTACATATGTTCAAAATACTTATTAATTTTAAAATGTTTACTTGTAAAAAAATTATTTTTCTTTTCCATTGTACTGTAATTTATAAAAAAAATTGAGGCAATTTGGAAATGGCGATGAAATTTGGACAAAGATTACTCACTGCTGCACGCGGGGGAATTGGACCAATTCTTGTCTTGGCCGCAGACGGCAAAGCTTTCCGAGACCACGAACCCTTCATCACAGAAGTAGATCAGCAGAGAGTTCACGGGCACCCTCTCCCCCGGGACCGCGGCCCCCGTGTTGTCGGAGATGGAGTACTTCCCGTGATACGGGAAAGCTGGCAGCGGACAGCCGGAGCTAAGAGGGTATTGATTAAGAGCTTTTGTACAATCCCCAGATCGAATATTCCACTTTTTATAAAGAAATCTCAATTTGTCGCTACTCTTTTTGATATTTTTTCATTTTAAAATGTTGCCTTTTCGGTCTCCTCACTAGCAGTGGAGAGTACAAATTTTATGATCAAAGTAGACAGTAGTAAAAACAGCGGATTAATTGATAATAGAGATAAGTACCAACAGGACCGGTTCTGTGCAGGGGCAATTGGAGCGGTCCGTTCCAGGCGGCGGATCGCCAATGCGCTAATAGCACTTAATTTCAACGCTTTTTGACTTGCCCAGCATCTATTAAAGTTATATGAAATAAATAAGATAAAAACATACTATTAACATACGATGAACGGCATTCGAATTTTTATGTTTCTGGTACGCAGGCGTGAATAAAAACCTGCACCTCTTGTGTAATACTTGATACGAGTTGATACAAATCTTCTGTTTAAGTTGGTTCCAAACCTCCGAATGATAGAAGATCAACTTCCGCCCAAGAAAAAGCTGGCAAATGAACTACTACAACTAGGCGACAAACGTAAAACAAAAACCACAAAGTTAGAATAAAATGTGACGGGCCAGTTTAGTTGAAAACTATTTATTCCCAGAACTGAATGTTTTGCCACTGTATCGGGTGTGAGGACGTAATATTAATATCTATCTTAATAAGGATAAGGTGACAAGAACTACACATGGAAATTGATTGATTGAAACATACCTAGACATATCTTTGGGCTTGGAAGGCTGTGTAGGTTCTGTAAAAGACAAAGATTTACAGATTACTTAAAAATTGAAAGATTAATTGAAAATATCAATATGGAAGTCGGCAGAAGAAGGAAATCTAGAAAAATACAAACAAAATGGAAGTGAATGAATTATCATGGCGGCGCTACAACTATATTAGATATACAACTTTGCTTCCGCCGTCTTTTTCCAAAATTCGAGGCTTAATTGTAAAAAACTGGTTTGACATTTATGATTTAAATTATCTTCCATCACTGGTCACTACTTTTTCCATCTTTTGGGCAGCGTACGAATCCCGCGTTGAAAAAACTGGTCATCTTTTGAAGCGATTCACTAATCGATCAATTTTTTTTACTTCTTCGTGAGACCGGAAGTGCTGGTCAGCCAGGTCGTGTGCCGTTGATCGGAACAAGTGATAGTCAGAGGGAACAACGTCTAAAAAATACGGCGGGGGGAGTAGGATTTCCCATTTCAACGTTTCCAAGTATGTCCTGACCACTTTCGCAACATGGGGTCGAGCATTGTCAATTAAAACCTGCCGCAAATTTGGCTCGTTAACTGAAATTTTCAATCGAGAATAACATTATGATGCAGACATAAATTGACTAAAATTTCTATGAGGTTATGTTGACAAATGCCTACGTTTATTGCAAAACGTCTATGATCTATTTATTACGATCACTACTCAAGCTAAAGTTATCTATAGGAAAACAGCGGAAGCAAAGTTGTACACCTAATATTTTTCAAACAAGGTGAATTTGAACGCAATTTTAGAAATTTTCTTAACCTCAGAAATTCATCTTTAAAGCAATAATGTTATTATATTGCTCTCAGTGGCCAATAATGGATCAAATTAAATACAGATTTCCTCTGTTGATTAAAAATATATATATATATATACAAATACTACATTTCACAGTTGGAATGCACAAGAAAATGAAATAATTTTTTAAAGATTATTAGTGAATCAGGTTTTTAAAAGCTAATGAAACGCTGTAAATTATGTTCAACATACAAAAACACACAATGAAATTTCGTAATACAACAAATATTTCATCACTATAATTCCTGATTTTTTCTGTGTGGATGAGACCTTTCTCATCATGGACAGTCCAAGAAATTTGGCCATGTTGTCCAAAACATAATCCACCTAAGTTGCAAATGTGACGTTTTAGATGTTCAGTTGGAAAGATTTTAGTAAGGCTTCTCATGTCAACGGCTGAGTTTTCACCTCATGTTTGTTGCATCAAAGTATTTGTGCATAGACTGAAAAGCCACGGTGATATTACACGGTATTGCTTGACTTTTCCAATCTCTCCTTATCAAATTAAATTTAAAACTCAACTAAAAGGTACATAATGGAAAGAAGATACATGATAAGAGAATAATTCAAAGGAAAGAAAAAAAGAGAGTTTTTTATTTGAATTCCGCACAAGAGTTTTAACTGTAGCCAGTGGGACTAAGGTAGCCCCAATCGGGGTATGTTGTGAGCCTGAAGGAAGTGGGGAGCAAAGGGAGACGAGGAAGAGGAAGAGGAAGAGGAAGAGGAAGAGGAAGAGGAAGAGGAAGAGGAAGAGGAAGAGGAAGAGGAAGAGGAAGAGGAAGAGGAAGAGGAAGAGGAAGAGGAAGAAGAGGAAGAGGAAGAGGAAGAGGAAGAGGAAGAGGAAGAGGAAGAGGAAGAGGAAGAGGAAGAGGAAGAGGAAGAGGAAGAGGAAGAGGAAGAGGAAGAGGAAGAGGAAGAGGAAGAGGAAGAGGAAGAGGAAAAGTACCCGGCTATTCAAATTTAGTCACCAAGCATGACTCTTGTCATTTCCAGCAACGTTTCGATTCCGAATGGAGGCCTTTCGCCTGAGAGTATCAACCACTCTAGAATGTGCGGCAAATATTCTACACAACATCGTTTTATATTAATTGTATGTGAAATCGTTTTTTTGCGTAGTCGAGGATCTTAACCGCACAATAAAAGAAAATAGCAGAAGAGAATATAATCGAAAACGAAGATATTTCAAAATGACAAAAGCGTTAAAAAGTGTAAGAATCAACTTAACTATTGTTTCGCACGGTAGTAAAACAATATTATTAGTATCGCCTTCAGATGTCACTGATTGCTATTGTATTATAACTGTAAATGCAGTGTCTAAACACTGACAAAGATACTAACATAACGAGCCACTTGAACGCGTACACAGCTTACAACCTTGGAGAAACAATGTATGGAGAGAGAGCTAATTTTTTTTACCCAACCTATACAAACTTGCGATAAATCACTTTCTCCGGGTTTTTATGTCGTACACCATGAGAGAGAAAGAGACAGCAAATATAATACTCCGCTTCTACGTACTGTCACAATGATCTTGGGTCCTAGATCACTGCGGGACTTCGCCCACATTTTTTATTATGCCACTAAACTTGACAGAACTAAACGATTTTTTAGGTTAGATGCCATATTTTTGTTGATATCAGTACTGTGAAAAAGTGGTTTTACGAATAAAGAAAAACATTATGTCGATATGTGATATGAACGGATGTATAAATATCATAGCCTTGGTCTTAGCCACGCCCAGGTCCGCCGAGTCAGGTAAAAATCATCAAAAACTGACTACACTGCCTTGGATTAATACCACTCTGTATACTTTAAGCTCACAACATACATACATATTTTGTGTAGTCTAGTAAGCATGGAGTAATCTACCCTGACGTTGGTGGCGTTTGGGCATATGTAGTTACTGCTTTAGACGCCTTATAGTAGGACGGTCGGTGGGGCGCTCGCTGCGGCGCGATTAAGTTGAAGTTCGCGCGTATTTTTTAAAGGGTGAATGGGCCATCCGACATCCTATAACGTATCCTTGTCTCTTTCTGTTAAGTCAACAAAACTGACCTCACTGTTTCGCAAAGATATCTGTCCATGTTTGCGAGGTTCGGACTCTTGGGCAGAACTCGCACTGAAACAAAGTAAATTGGAAAGTTGATCGCACCCGCGTACAGCTCGCGTTGCAGAGAGATTTGGTTCAGCTCCGCCAGCAGCCAGGCGTTCAGCGCGAAGATCCTTGTGTAAGCAGTGTAGGTCTTCTCCTGGCATATGCTTTCTGCGCCTCGGCCCCTCGACGGCGCGATGCTGACTATTCCGCGCAGGTACCAGAACAGTGCGTACCTCTTCTCGGGGAAGACGAGGCCGGCGCCGCTGTCTCCGTTGCACACGGCCCTACCTGCGACACAATCCGAAGTTTTGAGGTAGCACTACACGATCGTCCGACCGTCCAACTCCGAGTCGAGACAATCGTGTAGTGCTAGCATAATGCGATTTTTTTTATTATTTATTTTTTATTAATGATATCTTGCTAACATATATAGCAATCCCGATGAGTTATAAAAACTCACTCTGGGACAATGGAAATTAAAGAAATACATCAGTTACAACAGAGTACAGAGATCAAACCAACATAAATCAAACAATATAATACAATATAACATAATAAGAAATACAGTGTAAAAAAATAAATTAGGTACTTAGTGTTAATATAAGGTACAAAATTATAAATAGAAACAAAGGAGAACAAAATAAAATCCTCTTGTGCAGTAAATGAGGATGTTTTTACGCTGCCGGGAAAAGAAAACTGATTTCTAAATTAGGCATTTTCATCTTTAAAAGAATTTTTAAAAATATATTTTAGAGAATTATTTTGGATTTTTTTATTAAGTTGACTATTTTTATATTTATCTGGAAGCGAGTTATATAATGTATAGACAATGCATTCCAAAGATTTTATCCCATACTTTGTGGTGTGTGTAAGTGGAATTTTATTGTTATTTCATGTGTTATGTTGGCGGATGTCTTGATTGTAAAGGGGTTTTATGTTAGTGTGCGTTGTTTGCTGAGTAATTTGTAGAATGGTGCTTGTGATTTCATATTTGGGGAGGATTTTGATTGAAAGGATGCGGGTATTTGAATAAATGTCCTTGACACGAGTGTCCCATGGAAGACCAAGGACATTTCTGAGAGCTCGGTTCTGGACCACCTGGAGGTCAGAGATCATTTTCTTGGAGGCAAAGCCCCAGATACAGCAGAGATAAGATAGGTGTGAGTGAATCATGGTATAATAAACCGTAGTGAGTAATGCAGTGGGAAGTAATCCTTGCAACCTATATAGCACACCAGTTATGGGGGTAGTTTTCTCCTTTACATAGTTTGTGTGGAGATCCCACGAGAGCTGTAAATCAATGATAAGTCCCAAATATCTGGTGCTCGATTTCTTTTCAAGGTAATTTTCTCCGATTTTGATGTTGAGACTGTAATTTTTCTTACTACCGAATATTAGGTAATGTGTTTTTTTACGTTAATGGTTAATTTATCAATTCTCAACCATCTTGCGAGGTGAAATACATCGTCATTCATTTTTGTTGCAAGCTGGGTGAACTCGTTCAACAACACCATGACTTTGGACTTACTCACATTCACCACTATCTCATGATCAGCTATTCCCCGTAAATGTGAAAGATGTACAAACCGTCCGTGTAGCCCGCGCAGAACTTGTCGACGGTCATATCACTGGTGAAGCGGTATTTTTGAAATTCACTTCTGCATTTGCTCTCCTCGATAACAGGCACGCTCAAGACTCGAAGTTTTTCAGAGGACCTTCCGCTCTCGTCAATTCCCCATCCTGCTACCTGGATATTCAAAGGGTTGCACACAATGTTAATGCTTTACGTGTCCATGGCCAGTTCCACTACATCTCTCACCCTGTGCAGCTAATACCGATTGCGTCCCCCTCTGCTTCTCAAGAAAGCATGGGCATACGAATTGGTTGTTGAATTTCGATGGCAACCATTTTAACGTATCATACACCATAATAAAGAAAAACAAACTATATGTCCAAATAACTATTATGCAATTTTTAAAAAAATTGCCGTGATGACACTGACAAAAGAGGACAGGGGTAAATGCAAATTGACCAGATTGACAAAAGAGGGTAAAGGTGAAGTAAATTTACCAAGCATGACAAAAGAGTGCAATGTGAAAAAAAATTGACAAGAATGACAAAAGAGGGCAAAATTGAATGATATTTACAATGAAAAAATTTGACATGGGTGAATGGAAATTGACAAGGATGACAAAAATGGGCAAAGGCGAATAAAATTTGACAAGAATTTCAAAAGATGACAAGGTGAATGAAATTGACAGGGGTGATAATATACGACAAACATGAATGGGAATGGCAAAATTGACGAAAAGGGCAAAGGTGGATGAAATTAGACAAGAATGACGAAAGAGGGCAAAGTTGAAAGAAATTTGACAGTGACAAAATATGACATGGGTAAATGGAAATTGACAAGGATGACGAAAGTAAGCTAAGGGGAATAAAATTTGACTAGAGTTTTTAAAGACGATGAAGTGAATGGAAAATGACAAAGGTGATAAAAATGCGACAAGGGTGAATGGAAATTGATAAGAATAACGAAAAGGAAGGTGGATGAAATCTAACAAGAATGACAAAAGGTGACAATGGTGAATGGAAATTGACAAGAATGACAAAATAGGGCAAGGTGTATAAAAGAGGGCAAAAATAAATTAAATTTGACAAGAATGAAAATAATATGTCAAGGGTGAATGGAAATTGAAAAGGATGACAAAATCTGGCAAAGGTGAATAAAATTTACCAAAAATGTAAAAAAACGTTCAGAATGACGAAAGAGGGCAAAGGTGAATAAAATTTGACAAGAATGATAAAAGACGATATGGTAAATGAAAATTGATGAAAACAACAAAAAATGACAAATGTGAATGATATTTGACAAAGATCATAAGGGTGAATAGAAATTGACCACAATGACAAAGAAGACAAGAGGTTTTATTTTTCATTTAATTTGACAAAAAACGTCAAACGGTAACTTAAATTGACAAGAATGACAAAATAGGGCAAAGTTTAATAAAATTTGATGAGAATGACAATATATGACAAGGGTGAGTGGAAATAGACAAGGATGATAAAGTGGGCAAAGGTGAATAAAATTTGACATGAATGACAAAAGACGACCAGAATGACGAAAGAGGGCAAAGGTGAATGAAATTTGACAAGAATGTTTAAAGACGACAAGGGTGAATGGAAATGGAAAGGTTGATAAAATACAACAAGGGTGGATGAAATTCGACAAGAATGACAAAAAGTGACAAAGGTGAATAGAAATCGACAAGAATGACAAAATAGGGTAAGGTGACAGAAACGATAAGAGAGGGTGAAAATAAATTAAATTTAACAAGAATGAAAAAAAATATGTCTAGGGTGGATGGAAATTGACAAGGGTGATGAAATACAACAAGGGGGAATGGGAATTGAAAAGAATGACATAAGAGGACAAAGGCGAATGAAATGATTTTTGGTTATTTATTTTTGTTATTAGGGTACATTAAAGTAAATTTTAATAAGTTCTTTATTTTCTCGGCGCCACTTCAGAGATGGCGCCTACGTTTTTTACACAGTTTGAACGTATGATTGATCTGGTGCTGTGCGTGTTGATATGTGGTAGTAGTAAACTCGTGGATAGGAAGGAGTGAACCTGGGTCTTGAAGAGGCCTATGCTGAAGAAGGGAGGAAACATAGAGGCCGGCAAATCGTTCCACAACCGAGCTGCTGAACACAAGAACGAGTCGTAAAAGCGACCCGGCGAGTTTCTCGACTATGCACCGGTGCCGAAGGGGTCATTTACGCAAGTTCCTCGGAGCATTCGGTAGAACAAGCCCAGCACTCCCACCAAAAACTGCAATCCGTTTGTCAAGATGGGAGAATCTACCAAACGGACCGCCCGTTCTGCACGCTGCCTTAAATGGCTTCAGCCGTGTTTGGTGGCCGATCTGAATTTCCCGAAACTTCGCCACTTTCCTCTATTATATTTCCCTTTCCCACTTCTTTGAGCCTCACAGCAAAGCCATAGTTTGTAAATTCCATAATCTCACTGGCGGTGAAAATAATCCCTCAGCAAATGTTCTAGGATGGAATTCACGAATGTTTCACAAGCATGAAAGACACTGAGCTCTGAGTAATATGATGAGTGCGACTCCATTTTATATTTTAGCACAAATCGTAGTTTAGATCTTCGAAGAAATTTTAGAATACCTTGAGGTGATTTTTCACAAAAACGGCGCTATTCAAATTATCCAAATATTGTAAAATTATACTTTTATAAAAATTCGCTCGCCAGTGTGAACCATTCATGAAACTATATACGACAGTGTTACAAATGTGGTTAATAGAGTGGACAAACGCCTCGGATTCCCATCCGGGAGTCGTGGGTTCAATTCCTCTGCAGGCTAAGTCCAGCAACATCTTCCGCTTATTATAATGGCAGTAGGAGTTTTTCAAATATTTTTAGGTTATTCGTAACCCGAGAATGTTTGTCTTTCTTTAAAAAAAAAATTCAAGGATGATTCGAGTAAACGGGCAATGTGAAGAGTCAAACCAACAGAAGAGTATGTACGATACGACGTATGGATGTGAATAAAGCAAGGAGTGTGTGCCAAGACAGAGTTGTATGGCGGTCCGTCCTCTCTGCCTACTCCTGCGGCGATGGTTAGTTAGTTAGTTAGTTTTTTTTTTTTTTTAAGAAATACAAACATTTCGTGGGAACGAATAATTTGACGATATATAACAGTGATAGAGGACTTAGCTCGCAGAGGGTTGTACATATACCGCATGCGTCGCACGCAGTGGCGGCTCGTGACTTTTTAGTGCGCATGTATGCGAGTGGTTAGATTGAAAAAAAAACGTCATTATTGATGTTGTTATAGCCGAAAACAATTTATTTATTTAAAAAATTTCAATTTTTTGTATGAAGATTTTTCAGAAATCTGAAAATGTTTGTTTAAAAAAAAAACTAAAAATCATTTTCGGCTACAACAACACTAACAATGCTGTCTTTTTCAATCTTAGCACTCTCACTCTAGCACACTAAAAACTTACGAGCCGCCAATGACTTGCTCAGGACGTCTCGTGACGAATTGTTGGAGCCATGGGTCCCCGACCCGAATAGGACAAGGGAAAGAAGATGAAATGAGATGAGTGATTATCTCCGAAAGAATTTTCAGTTTCAGATTTAAAAAAATGATTGCAGATACCTTGCCCGTTCTGTTGGAAGCAAGTTGTTGATTGTCGAAGGGCTCACTGACAAGGTCATAGCAGATTGGACGCACAGATTCTGACAACTTAAACGGTGTTTTAACGACAAGCAAAGCCACATCACACGCTAGTCTCAGCTCTTGACCTCTGAATTTGGGATGCAGACGAATCTCCTTTATCTGAAAACACACGGAATGATTTTAAATTGTATTTCCAAGGTTTAACACACAGCAACGAACCAAAAACACACAGCAACGAAAAAATATTTAGGCTTAACTCTTTCTCTGAAGCCCCTTTCGCTCACCTTCTTTATTGCAACTCATCCAGTTCAACATTCCTTGCCACAGACGCAGAAACAATGAATTGCTGTTCCTCAATCATCACTATACTAATTATGGGTATCATTCTCCCCTGTCCAGAATAACGAGACTTGTTAACTCAAGCCACGGTCTTGACATTTTTGGTACTAGTCTAAATGATTTTTGTCATTCTTTACGACTCTACTAAAACTTTGACTTGACCTTGGATTTGACTTGAATGTTCTTTCTAATGTATATTTTTATAATTGGTTTATGATAATATTACTAGTTTAGTTTTGATACACATATCAAAAGGGACATAGTGAGTAAATCGTGAAGTAGCGTAGTCGGAATAAAATATTAAACTTTTTTACGTATGAACGAAAAATACCAGTATTTTTTGCATACATTAGTACCGAATCATGTACAAAAGACAGCTAAGCGTATTAATACTATCAGATGTATGTTCTGCTCTTTCTTTGTCGCTCTTTGTTCGCATTTCATGTTTTGTATGTTTTTTGTTACTGGGCAATAGTCTGTTAGTTTATAAATAAATAGTGTTGTTTGTATTGACTGCATTATTGTAACGTATAATGTATTCAGGTAGCTGATGAAATTGTATTTGATTAGGTTTGAGGTAGGTCCTATCTAAAATACAAGTTATAAGCTAGTTATTTTGGGGTGGAATAAATTTTTTCCATGGAGACTAACATTGGTAAGGCAGAAACTTTGGCGTCATTTTTCAGATTGATACGCCGTGTCTAGACTGTACTATAAACTGCTCTTGGTCGATGCCCCGAAATCATTAATTCTTCAAATCTTCACTCCCGAAATAAAGATAATGATGTCAAGCAAATACGTAGTTGAAAAAAGCCACACTGTTAAAAGCTGAAAGGGCATTCGGTGGCAGAATTAGTAAATGCACCCGTCCGGCAAACGGCAGATTCCGTGCTTGATTCTCGATGGCACCCAATTATTGGTTGTTATTTTGTTTTTTGATAAATTAGAATTTCTTTTTTTTTCATCAATTTCACCAAAAGTAGGTAAAAAATAAGTTATTTCGGACACGCGAACACGCTCATAACACACTGCTTTCACTTTATCTATTCATATCATAAGGCTATAAAAGGTTTCCTACGAACCTCCGATGTTTGTTCGGCGCTATCGTCTTCGTGGCGCCACTGGCGGTGAAGTTTGTTGGCAGCAACGCGGTACAGAGACTCCATTCTGGCTTCCATTCTGGCTTCATCGTAAAAACAATGAGCGGCTAGAAAAGTTAACAATCCACAAATATTAGTTAAAGATTTTGTACACTGGGTCACTAACCATTGGGTTAGGTGCCAAATCTAGGCTACATTACCAGATTGAAAGAAGAAAGGATAAAATAAAAGAAAGATGATGATTAACAAGTGTTGCACAGCTCCAGGTTCGGTCCTGTTCAGGCGCTATTGAAGTAGTCCGCTTCGGGCCACGAATCTCCAAGGTACCCTTTTTTTACAATACATGAATCATAATATTACTCTGCAAATTAAACAGAACAAAACATTTAAACTTTTACAAATATGTAATTTGTAACTGTGTTTGTGATCTGTGCGTTTATATTCAGTTACTTTCAGAGGGAAAGCTTGCCAAAAACGAGTGGTTAACAGTGATGACGTTTTATACAAAGGTTATCCTTTTTGTATAGGTCCAAGCTGAATATAAGTATTACACAATAAGACGTAGAAAAATAGTTTTTAGAAAATTTTAGTGTTTAAATTTAGGTTTTGACAAAGGGCGCCCAAAATTTAACCTGCGCCGGGCGTTTGGTTCGGGCCTGCATAACTACACAGCTACATATGATACGATGAAATAATAAGGTCAAAACTTCAAAGCGTTTGTATTTTGAAAATATTTGGACTTTGTACGAACAGTTATATAGTTTCAAAACTTGCCACTGATTATAACGCGGGAGGTGAGGATGGATCCTCCACATATTTGGTCAAATGTGTCATCTGCTTGTATGAATATGGCGACATTCCAGGGTACAGTGTCCCTCTCGGCTGCCTGTCCATTCACAATGAGAGGGGTAGCTTGCGACTTCTCTAATCCACATTCTATAAAGTTATACATAAACAGTTGTTCAGTAAAAGCATCTACAGCGAGTGATAAGTGATTATAACAAGCCAGGAATACAAATAATATGAAATGTTTAAATTTGTTAAAAGATTAGCGCCATTATCAGTGTCTATTCACAACTGAAAAGTTACCATACTTAGTAAATAAATATATATTGATAAAACCTGGTTGACAATCGGGTAACGGGATACTCCATGCGCCATCCTCGCGGCATTTCATGGTGCCCAATGCTTGCGTTCCAGACAGCACATGTCCTGTTTTACATGTGAAGTGAACGGAAGAGCGATAGATCATTTTTCTTTGGCAAGGAATTTGGCTCATCTCGGGAGAGAAGCACTCGAAATCCAAGGTGTACGAGGAGTACAGAGTGCAAGTTCCTGGAAATAAAATAAATAAATGATGAGGCATAAACTAGATACATACGATGTTTGGTTCGTTGACTTTGTGGGTAGTAATCCGTGTCTCGATTCCTACTCTCTCTTGAGTCAACTTTTTGATAGGTTTGGTTCAGTGAATAAATATTGAAATTTAAAAAAATTAATAAATTTTGAATTTTTTCGAATTAAAAAAAAAAAAAAAATTTTGACGTTACGAAAGTTTTTAAATTTTGAAATATTAGAAATTTTGAAACTGTTGAAATTTGTAAAATTTTTTGAAACTTTTGAAAAGTTAAAATTTTTGAAAATTTGAAATTTTTGGAAATTTGAAATTTTTGAAAATTTGAAATTTTTGGAAATTTGAAATTTTTGAAATTTTGAAAACTTGGAAAACTTTTGAAATTTTGAAAACCTGGAAAATTTGAAAATTTTGAAAATGTTGAAATTTACTTACTGTAGCAAACTGGAGGCGTTGTCCAAAGGCCATTTTTTTCACACACGGAGTAGCTGCTCTTGGAACTGAGCTGATAGTTGACGTCTGTGCAGGAGTAAGTCAGCAATGTAGATGCTTTCACCAACTCTCCCGGTGCAACCGGCTTCTCGCCGTCGTAAAAGGAGTATGTTGTTCCGAGGCTAGGAATGGGCGGAAGGGGACAACTGGAGCTGTGTAATGTTAACCACAATATTACTTTGTAAATTTACCAATGGCCTTTGCCCACTTTTCAAACGTTCGCAAAGCAGTTCCCGAGGGGTGGTTTTCAGTGAGATTTTTTTTCGCATTTCGATATCTAAGATTTGAACCGGTTATTCATAGGACACGGGGCATAGATTAACCTCTAGTGCGCTTTAGGTGCCGATAGTCACCGGGCATTCATCGTTATCTTTTCGGGAGTTTTTATCCTTTAAGACCTGTCGTTCGCATTAAATGAATCACAATCGCGTGTTAGCAAAATAATCAACTCATAGAGATATTTTGCACTACGTTATATTTGGTACAAGTTATTTCTTAATCAAACTTTTTTTAGTGACATTAGAAAGAAAAAATCAATTCTCCGAATATAATTAGATATTCTAGAAAAAACACTTATACCATAGGCATGCAATTAAAAAAAAATACGTAAACATATTATCTGGACCAATATAAAGTTAGGTACGTATTGCATCGTTTGATTGGCTTACAATCTGCAAGTTTAGTGATTATAATGTGGTGTTTATCTATTACTTTCCCTGACGATGACATGAACATATTGTCGCTAGAAAGGCAAAATGGCTTAAGCGACACTTTAGTCAAAAATGTGTTTTGATCAATTAGTTTTTCTCTATCGAATGCTCTGACTCTCTTTTGGTTCTTAGGACTTTTGTAACTCTTCGGCCATATAAAATATATTTACCATTTGGGAGAAGGCTTGACTCGAGCGACAGAAGTTTGGAACTTTTTTAGCTTTTTGTCGCTTCAGGCAATTCAGTGAGAGCATTGAGTTGTTAACCTGAGTTAACTTTGTTTTTGAAAAACCAACCGGGTATTAAAATATTTTGAAGTGCTCTAAATTTCCCAAAATGGTGCTTCACACCGTTTTCCTTTACGGCAACGATATAGTGAAATATACTAGTAAAAAACTTAACATAAAACAAATGTTTTATGACATATATAATAAAATAAACAAAGTCACTTGTGTTTTATTTTTGAAATATTAGCTGTGTGAGGGATTTTTATAAGGAATGCATTACTTTTTGTAAGTTTCAATTTTGATTTGAATGAAGGCCGATCTCATTGATGATAGCCAACCTACAATCGAATAGAACACAAGAAGAAAATATAGCATATCTTCTTACCTTGTGTTTTCTTGAGACGAAGCAGTGCCCACGCAACCTAGAAATATTTAGAACCATTTTTATGTGAAGCCCGCTCAATAGTTCCAACTGTCCGGAGCCAGTAGGACTATGGCATCTCCAGTTGAGGAATGCTGTGAGGCTAAAGGAAGGGTGGAGGGGAGGTTAATGGGGAAGAGGAAGATTGGTGAGCACTTTGGCTATTCAGATCTGGCCACCTAATACGGCTAGCACCATATCGATCTCTGAGGTGAAACGTCTAAGATCCTCGACTACGAAGGCCTCTGGAGGCCTCGGGCTCAAATCCCGCAGTGTGGTAGAATATTTGTTTTAATTAAAAGCCAGATATTTTTCCTTCTTAATTTCCCCAATTCGTTCCCCTCCTCCTTAAGCCTCACGAATGTAAATATTCCGATTGGGGGTGCCATAGTCCTACTGGCTCGGGACAGTCAGGAGCAGTTCTTTTTACATTTATTAGAGAAGTTGTCTTGATTTTAGGCTTCCCAAAACAAAACTTGCGTGTACTCAAAACAGCGTGTTTTACAAAGGTCAAAAACATTTTTAACAGTCTTCCAAATGCCTTAAAAGAATATGTTAAAAAAACCCTATGATTCTTAATATTACTAAGATTTCAATGTATATCTACTGTATTGGAACCTTATGTGTTTTGTTCTATTATTGTGAAATGTATAAATGTTTTTCTTACTAGATGTGTGAAAAAAATATTTGCATACATCTAAATAAAAATACAAAAACAAACTCCACACAGCAGGCCTTGAGGGAAATAATTTTCCTCAAGGCCTATGTCGTCTTAGAGGATGTTGTGTGGAGGGTATTTTTGAGCTAAATAAGGAACAAATCTGGGTCTTGAAGAGACCCATATGGAGGGAGGGAACCACAGAGACCAGAGTCGAGCTTTTGAACATAAGAACGAACCTAAAAGCGATCCATTCTCAGTTAGGACTCTTGTGCGGTATTAACATAAAAAATAAAAACAAAAAAATTGCAAAACTCGAATGGCGGTCTTTCACCAAGGCGATACTAAAGGTATCTACCACTCTGAACAGCGGGATTTAAAAGTGTATGTACAATAAGGCTTTTTATCAGTTTTGTATTCTATTCACTATGTTCTGATTTTTTTTCTTCAAAAATACAACAAACGACAAAAAAAACTTCATATTTTATCAAACTTTTTTTAGTGACATGAGAACCAACGTAAAATTGATAAAATACATAAACACATTATCTGAAAAGATTACACAATTGACAAAAACATCATTTTGTAGAACACAAGTGAGTTATTTATTATAAAATGACTGTCAGCAAGGTACGACGGAAGTTGTACCTTGCAGGAATCCGGCATTCTAGAGGTTAAAACAATTTAATCGAAGCAACTGAAAAGGTCAAACCGAATGAATAGGACACGCTATAAGTGCGTTTACAATATCAACATAAACACTCGCTGTCCCTTTTTCACTAGTGACAATAAGTAGGTGTACACACATTGAGATATACAAATGGAGTAAACATTAGCGTTCAAAAGATGGGCCACTAAGTTGCGGCCAATTGGCATCTCTGAGCTTTCGTTGGCTTCAGTCGGTTACAAGCGCTTGCCGTGTATAAATCTCCTGCGGAAACTGCAAAATGCCTACATGTACGCTAAGATACTGCACAAGTCGTTCTGGAAAAGATGGAAAAAGCAATGGTGGATCTTTTCATCAATAACTAGAGTGTTTTCATTATCAATTTTAGCGACAATCAGCTCTTTTAATGTTAATAAACTAATTCATATTTTGCCGTAAGCTATCTCTGTTGTGCTCATTCGGCCGACCGTAGTGTAAAAGAGACAGAACCGGGGCTGCCACAATCAACGCAACATATTAAAATATTTATATTTTATTTATTATTAACTTATAATATAATTCATTTATATTTTATTTCTTATTAACATTATCTCTTTGCTTGTACCAATGAATGTTGAAAATAATTCCAAATATATTTTTACACAACATAAACTTTCACATAGATTAATTTAACAAAAAAACTAACTAACATCGCCGTTATTAGCATAAAAAATGTAAAGTTAGAAAAAAACTATGTATTTTTGTCACAACTAATTTTTGTTTTTAGTTATTTAATTTAAGATTCCTCCGCCCAGTTCATGAAAAGAGTGAAGATTGGATCAAATTTGTTTAAAATAATCGCAGTGAAGAGTGTTAATTACCTAACAAAAATACATATATCTGATCTCTTCATTTTAGATATGTATCACAAAAAACAAGGGCGACGTTACTTAAAGAAATGTGTAATTTTGTTGCCCATTTCATGTGTTTTGTCTTGTATTATTACTAAATATATTTTTACTAAATCTCTATATACCAGTAAAAAATATAATTCTTCTATTATTTGCTCTTATCCACTTCTCTATTCATATTATTAAGCCTGCAAAGCTTTTATCTAAATCTTCTGTAAACCTTCATTAAATTGGTATTTTATAACCTTATATTTAATAATGTATGTACTACATATTTTTTGACACGGGAACTTCTTACAGTGAGGTATTCAAAAACAATTAATATTTATTATCAATATAAGTAAAGAATAAAAAATAATTACACCCGAAAAATTTTTTTTTTCGCAACAATAATCAATTGTAATTTTTATGTAAGATGGAATGCGGCAGCCCTAACAGATTTTGACACTCGGGTGATTTGTCGAATGCCTGGTTCGTTCGCGTTCGGCAAAAGTCGGTCGAGATCGGCACTCCCCCGACCCCTGCCGATTTCCTGGGTTAGAACAATATTTTAGACGAACTTTACAAGGAACGTTGACTCTATTTATATACCTCAATGTGTACACAAGACAAAGGGCTCTTTCTTTACGACGCATCGTAAATACATCGCCACTGCAGCGTATACCGATACACAATACACCCAACGCTATGCATGTATTGTTTGTTTCATCTTCAGTTGTACCAGCTATACTCCTCACGCAATAAGGGTGATTTTAAAATTTAACAGATTGCAAATCACGAGAAAGCACTAGAGAACTAATTATAAATAGAAATATGAGATTAAATTACAATCAACTTACCTAAACACAGGATCGAGAATATTAACAACATCTTAACGCAGCGCTTAGCGTATAACGGAGTCCGTATGTTTTCATACAAAATTAAAACATACTAATATAAAAAAAGGCAACGGTCGTAGGGATGGTTGATATCGGAAATTGGGTGTACCTGCGGTTCCAGTTACCGGCGACTGGCGAGGAACCGGTTATTTATCCAGGTCTTTTTGGAGCCGGTTCTTGGTGCCAGAAAAGTTCCGCGAAGAAGATTTATATATTATCTTGAAGGAACAATATATGGAGGGATAGCTAATTTGTTTTACCCAACCCATCCGAAATTGTAATAAATCACTTTTTCCGAGTTTTTACATCGTACACCATGAGAGAGAAAGAGACAACAAATTTCTTGGACTGCTTCTATATACTGTCGTAATGATCTTAAGCTGGTTATTTTCGCTGGTTAACGGCGGGACTCCGCCCACATTTTTTATTTTGCCACTAAACTTGACACAACTAAACGGTTTTTTAGGTTAGATGCTATATTTTTGTTGATAAAAATACTGTGAAAAAGTGGCTATACGAATACACAAAAACATTATGTCGATATGTGATATGAATGGATGTATAAATACCGTAGCCTTAGTCTTAGCCACGCCCATTTGCGCCGAGTCATGTTAAAATCATCAAAAACAAGTCCAAAACTGACTTCACTGGCTTTGGCTTGGGCTACCTCTTGTATACTCTAAGTATATTATCAAGAAAGGATTCTTCGCCGACTGATTTAATTTTTAATTTTTTTTTGCCAAAAAAAGGAACCGGTACCTCGGAGTAATAATATCGACGGTTCCAGTGACCGGCTTGGAACCGGTTCCATTTAACCGAGACAGGAATATCGACCATTTTTACAACGGTGTTGTTTTCAATGATAAGTTTTAAAATGTTAATCAGCATTTTTTTATGACGCATTAGGTCATTTTCGGATAACCCAGTCCCAAATCGCAGAGGCATTACATTTACATGTAAAATGTCTCAGGTTATAATAGAAATGATCGTATTTGCTTATGAATTAAAAACAAAACAGAATATTCTCCGTTTATTTTAAGAAATTGTCCAAAGAAGCAAAGCTAGCAGTCCACAATGGAGTGCTTATACCAACCCTGATGTATGGCAGTGAGGCATGGAACTGGCAGAGGAAGGATGAAAGTAGACTGAATGCTGTGGAAATGAGATCTTTGAGACGGATGTGCGGTAAAACCATGTATGACCGTATTACAAATGTGGATATCCGGAAAGAATGCAAGGCTGATATGAGCGTAATGGATAGGATTAAGAAAGGGACGCTTAGATGGTTTGGGCATGTAGAGCGAATGAACGAAGAAAGGTGTGTGAAAAGAATATATGATGCGAAAGTGAATGGAAGAAGAAGTCGAGGACGCCCGAGAAAGACATGGCACGATCAAGTAAATCAAATACTTGAATCGGGTCGTGTGAAGAGTCAGAATAACAGAAGAGTATGTATGAGACGATGTATGAATGTAAATGAAGCAAGAAGTGTGTGCCAAGACAGAGTTGTATGGCGGTCCGTCCTCTCTGCCTACCCTTGCGGGGAAACGGCGTGATGGTTAGTTAGTTAGTTATTTAATTAACATTTATATAAATTTATAGATCGGATATTTGCGGCACCTTTCAGAATAGTTAATACTCTCAGTATCACCCGGGCGAAAGACCACTATTTTGAATCGAAACGTTGCTTAAAATGGCTTTAGCGCGTTTGGTGACCAGATCTGAATATCCAGGTGCTTACTAACCTTCATCTTCCTCGTATCCGCCCCTTCCACACTACCTCCAGCCTCACAACATACCCCGATCGGATACATTATACAGTACACCGAAGTATATCTACGGATCGTTTTTTATTCCTCAAAAGTTTAACAAACATCATAGAACTTGACGGCTTCCGCGGTCGAGCGGTGAAGACGCTTGACTACGGATCCGGAGGTCACGGGTTCAAATCCAGACGTGCGTTATCATAAAATTTTATTCAATTAATTTATGTTCTTTCACATTGAAATTAATATAAAGTACATTTGCGGCACGTTCCAGAATGGTAGATTCTCCAAGTATTTTCCTGGTGAAAGACAACCATTTAGGATTGAAACGTTGCATTAAATGGCTTTAGCCGTGTTTGGTGACCAGATCTGAACAGCCAGGTACTTCCCGACCTTCTTCTTCTCCAGTTCCTTTCCTTCCCCACTACCTTCAGCCTCACAACACACCCCACCGGGGATGACAAAGTCCCATTTTCTCCAGATGGTTGGGACTTCAATACGATATATTTACATTATTTTTAATTTTTTCAACTGTATTAAAAATAAATATAGTGCATTTGTAGCATGTTCCTGAATGTTAGATACTCTCAGTATCGCCCTGGTGAAATATCTCCATTCAGAATCGAAACTTTCGTTGAAATAGCTTTAGCCATGTTTGGTGACCCGATCTGAATAGCCAGGTACTTCCCAACCTCCGTCTCCCCAACTCCTTCCCTTCTCCACTTTATTCAGCCTCCCACTGGCTCCAGACAGTTGAGACTTTTGTGCGGTATTGACTTAAAAATAATTATGTTCTCGCCCATCCGAATCCCGTACTTGTCTTCAAATCGCCTGCAACTCTCTTCTGTGGGTGGCCTTTGCCTCTCTTCCTCAACCAAGGAGACGCCATCCAGTGACGTTGTGGTTCCAACGGCCATCTGTAAGTCCTGCCACATGTCCAGCACAGTTCCACTTGAGGCTTGAGATCGCGGTGGAAATGTCGGCTATCTTAGATTCACCTTTCTACCTCGTAAGGAAATACCTAGCGTTGCTCTTTGTATGGTGACTATTTTCCTAACAACGTTCTAGGTTTGAGTCCATATTTACGCTGCAAATGTTAATGCTGGGAGTATACACTTGTTAAATACATTCGTCGGGAGGTTTCGAGGTTACCTTTCTGTTGTTTGGGACATGGGAAAGTTTGCTAAAGGCTACCCGTTCGAATTTTCTGGTTCCCTCAATTTCATTGGTATGATTTTCTTTGCGTTCAACATTTACTAAAGATGTTCGTCTGAAGCTTATTTCTGGTCTTGGGAGCATATGACTTTGGTTTCCTCAGGGTTCACCTTTGGTACCTACGTTATTTTTAGACTGTTTTTCATTGTGTTTGCAGCTGGCAACAATCAAGTTAGCAAAGCCATTACCAGCTAGCTTATGGATGTCGACGACATCGACAGACAAAGGCGAGAACTCGGTGTGAAATCAAATATCCTCAGTAGAAGATTTTGGGTCTGTAGTCCACCAGTAAAAATGACACTCTTTCTGGCGTTCTGTACTACCCTATACACGTGCGAGCTCTGGACCAATTTTAAGAAGAGTAGCATGGAAAGGCTTCGGGTTCAGTACAACAGCGCCTACCGCATGATGTTCAGTCTTCCCAGGCACTGCAGTGCTTCCGGTATGTTTACCGAGGGGCGAGTTCCCGGATTTGCAGCCCTTGTGAGAATTAGGGTAGCAGGAATGAGGGAAAGGATCAACAATTCTAGAAATGACCTCATCATCTGTCAGGATGGATTCCCTCTTGGTAAGATCTAATATCGTCCATTAATATTTTTTTACATTTTTTTCTACATTATTGTGTGTATTACAACTTTTATTATATTTTATGTCTCATTATCAGTTATATATTATTTTATTGCATTGCATTTCTGGAATAAAACTTGTATTGTTAATAAAGGTACTTGAATTTTTTTCTTGCACGGCTCTGTGTTCGTTCGGGAAGTATTGGTTTGAGTCCATATTTACGCTAGTTTACCTACACATTTGTTCGGGAGGTGTTCTGGTATATTCCCGTTTTTTAGAACAATGCTAAGTTTTCTTAAAGCTACCCATCAAAATCATCACTTCTCTCAATTCCGCTGGTCTGGTTGTCCTTGCCTTCTTTCAAATAGCACAGAGCCACTGAATATGGTTAATTCCTAGAATTGCTAAACGAGCATTGGGACCTTTGGCGATTCGACGAATGATTCTCACCGCTGATAGCTACGTTGTAACCTCTCTCTCATTCTCATCAACGATGAATGTAACAGAGAGAGAGGTTAAACAAACTACTGTTAATGGTAATATTCAATTGACTCAGTAATTGACTTATTTGCTGGGACAAAATCCCATAATTCCAGGAAATTCCCAGAAAACCCAAGCAGTTCCACATTCTATATAATGAGTCATAATTTATTTCCCGTTAGGTAGGTCACTACGCCAGGTGTGTTAAAGAGACGGCCCGCGGGCATTCAGAGTTGCGGCCCACGAATTCAATTAAATAATTCTAGATTATCAACAAATATTTTTATTTTTTTTAAATATGCGAATACCGCACATAATATATGATAGCATTCCCAATTGTGGTGTTTTGTGAGGCTGAATTAAGTAGGTGTAGAAATATATAGGCATGGTGAGGGTTCATAAGAACCTGGATATTAACTTTTAATTTACAAATAAAACACATAAACCTTGTTTATAACCACTTTTAGAATTAATTAACTTTTATCAATAAAGTGGTTATAAACAAAGTTTATGTGTTTTATTTATAAATATGGCAAGCTACAAAGTTTATGTGTTTTATTTATAAATATGGCAAGCTACAAAGTTTATGTGTTTTATTTATAAATATAGCAAGCTACAAAGTAAATGCTTTTTACGAATATTTTTGATTTATTTTTATAGTGAATACCGCACAAGAGTCACAACTGCAGCCTGCATCCTCAATTGGGATATGTTGTGAGGCTAAAAGTATTGGGGAGGGGAAGGAGATGAAGAAGATGAAGGTTGGGAAGTACCTGGCTATTCAGATGGGTTACCAAACATGACTAAAGCCATTTCAAGCAACGTTTCGATTCTGACTGGTGGTCTTTCATGTAAGCAAATTCATAATCCAAATGGTGGTCTTTCACTAGGGCAATTCCAAAAGGATCTGCCCTTCTAAAACGTTCCGGGAATAAACTATGCATTATTTTATAATATACTCGTATATGAGGTTACAAACCCGCAACCTTTTTGGATCCGTCAAATAACAAAAGATTTTTAATATAAGTTCTGAGATATTTCAAATTTCCGGCCGACTGGCAACCTATTTTGAAAAATAATGGCCCTTTGAGGGATAGAGTTGAACACCCCAGCCCTACCCCTAAAGGTAAGTAATTAAAATTCGATTAAATTCAGGCGATGCAGCCTGGACTTGAAATATCCCATCATTGTCTTTCTAACAACCGTAAGAGAAAGAGCTACTGTGATTTGTGACACGTATCTTAATATCATCGACTTAACGTTTTTAAAAGCTTTTACCGAAGAGCCTTTTACAGAGTTTAAACCCAAAGTGCACTGAACAGATTCCGACTCCTAGGTCCTAGACACGCTCACAGCGTCGGTTTATTTTGTTCAGTATTAAAGTGAATATAAGCCTAGTGAAATACTAATGCTTTTCCACCGTAGATAAATTAAAACCTTTTGATCAAGTGCAAGTTAACACCTGTAGAGTGGGCGCCTCTAAACACCATTATTTTGATCAACCACAAAGGTGGTAACTTTCTCGACCAAAGGGGCGCTATAAAAAAAACGAATGTTTAAAGTTTGGCGAAGTTTTCAGTTCGATATGTGTAATTTATTTTACTGTCGTCTTGTGTGCACTTTTTTGGTAGTGTTTATGTGTATCGTCGAATTTGTGTGCCTGCAAATTGTGCACGGCCTCATTGCCGTCACGTATGCCATTGAAGTCGTCGTTGTGATGCTGTCCAACCGTCGATTCCCCATGGCCGAGGCTGCGCCCTACTTCATGTGAAAGACTGATACCTTAGAAGTTCGAGACTCGGTGGAAATTCCACCCTTAAAACAAACAAAATGGTGAGCATTCCCTTTTTTATGGTGGCTTACAAAGTACCTACCCGGAAAATGTTCTCTTAAAATGGTGGAATATAATGTTTATATCACGGAAAAACACTGTGTACCTACGCACTAAATAGCAAAAATGGCTACGGGGGCTGATCCTTCCGAAGGATTTGTTTTGGTTTTTTTTTAAATTTATATTTTCATATAACAATAAATTGACAACTTTATGTGGCGCCGTTTAGTGATTGGATTATCTCAAATATGCCTTACATCGGTATTTATATCACTAAAAACATTGGGTACCTACGCACTAAATAGCAAAAATAGCTGCGGGGGCTGATCCTTCCGAAGGATTTGTTTTGGTTTTTTTTAATTTCATATAACAATAAATTGTCAACTTTATGTGGCGCCGTTTAGTGATTCGATTATCTCAAATATGCCTTACATCGGCTATTTCTGTTTACTGAGGCGTATGTGTGGTGAAACCGTGTATTATCGCAGGAATTACGAAAGTGGTGATCTGCAAAGAATGCAAGGCTGATGTAAGCGTAATAAATAAGATTAAGAAAGGGACAATTAGATAGATTTTTACGTACAAACACAGTTTTTTATACATTCTGTGTGTTTAATAATTTTAAATTGATATGTATATTGCGACGACTTTGGTGGTCGAGCGGTTAAAATCCTTGACTAAACACAAAGAAATGTAATTAAATTAATGTGTCATTTCACATTAAATGTATACAAAATAATATATTTGCGGCATGTTTCACAGTGGAAGATACTCTGAGTATCGCCCTGGTGAAAGACTACCATTCAGAATCGAAACGTTCCTTGAAATGACTTTAGCCGCGCTTGGTGACCAGATCTGAATAGCCAGGTACTTTCCAACATTCATCTTACTTATATCCTTTCCCTTCTCCCTCCATTTAACCTTACTCATATTGTAAGGTTAAAGGGGGTCTGGAGGAAAAGGATATGGTGAAAGGGGAGGTTTTTTTAGTATCTGGCTATTCAGATTTAGTCAATATTCATAATAACATAATCAAATAGCCATGTTTTGTGACAAGATCTGAATAGCAAGGTACTTTCCAATCTACCTCATCTTTTTCCCACTTCTTCTTCCAGGGTTCCATAGTTCCACCGGCTCCAGGCAGTTAGGATTCTTCTGACGTGCTGATAAGAAAAATCAAAATAAAAAATGACAAATTATCCAATACATGTATGGTGTGGATTTTGTGGTTCTAAAATAAACAGTTTTATTTTGTTGTTCATTTGGCCCCTGCAAAGTTAAGTGTGTCAAACAAAAAAAAAATCATTTGAGGATGAACCGACACACCACTCTTTCTTGGCACACTCTTCTTGCATCGTCTCACACATACTTTTCTGTTATTATGACTTTTGACATGACCTGACTCAATTAGGTATTTGATTCGTCCATGTCTTTCTCAGGCGTCCCCGATTTCTTCTGCCTTCAATACGCGTCCAAACAATCTACGTGTCCCTCTCTTAATCTTGCCAATTACAATTTCTTTAATAATATTGAATGAAGGTTTGAATACTATTTGAAAACTAATGATTTTTTTTCAGAATCCAAGTTTTGCGGAGATGCTACCCTCAACTTCCCGACAACACGCTCCTTCCGCAACAACAACCAACAACGATAACAGCGATAACAACTACAATAACCGCAACAACAACAAACACCAACAGCAGCTACAGTAATAAAAGCAACACTAGTTATGGCAATAACAACTACACCAGCAACAGCATTGACGAAATGGACACCCAGGATCTTAGTCCAACTCCTGAAGAGAGGGCTGTGGAACCGTCCATCTACGACTATCTACCGCAATCCAGAGCGAAGAAAAAAAAGCAATACGCTCACTGGAAAATGTTAAAAGACGAGAAAAACATGCAATCTTGCCTGAACAAGTTGAAACAATGCAATCTTCAGGAAGACAACCAAATCAAACGCGTTTCAACGTCAAAAGATTCTTCAGGCAGTCGATTGAAGAGGAGCACAGCTCAAAAAAAGAGAGACAGCATCGTAAATAGCATCGCATCAACCAGGAGGGTCCGGCAGCATAGCTTTGGTGAACGTCAACCGTCATCATCGTCAGCCGCGGTCTGTCCGCTGCACGATGAAGTCCTGCCAAATCTGCTTCCGCTCTTCTCAACATTTAAGATATCGAATGCTGCTGACGCGCCTGTTCACTTCGTCGACGATCTAGACGATAGTCGTTCAGAATAAGTGTTCTCGAGATCGAGCCTATCGGAGGTGGGCAACCGTCTCGCAGGCTACCCTGCGGTCTGGAGCGACCCGGTGGAACTCTACTCTGTCGCATAAGTTCCCAAAAGTCACTGAAACGGCGTTTTTATCTACTACGACCTCCGTGAATCTTTCCCTGTATTGTGTACATATTTCAGTTATTCGTTTGAGTGGTACAAAGCTATGGGTTCACACGCACTTCAATCCTCTACTAGCTAAGTCCTCCATCATTGCAAAAGCATTTTTTTCTTACTTTACTGACGATAGTTGAAGGAATTCAAATATTGACAGGTTTTTCATAACTTAGGATTATTTGACTTATTATGTGAACTCTTAAACATAATATTTAAATAGTAAATGTAGGTTTATCTAGAACGTCTTTATCAATTAACATATTAGTCCAAAGTATTTTGAGGTTAAGTTTATTTCTTCACATTTCAAAGGCTTCTGTATTTCGTGCTAATGTTTGATGTAATGTCCAGGTTTTAAAGCCATATAGTATAACATTGTAAACATCTTAACCATTCTGATTAATAATTACTTTGCAATCCGTGCATTACAGGTTGATATACCTATCTGTACAGTTTATAGCGTAGCTGCTTGACCCATAAGCGCCGGTGCTCAAACTCAATGTACGTCAGTAGACCACCAGTTCACAGTTGATGTTGGCTTTATAAAAACAGGTTATTTCTCAAAGTCGACTCGTATGTGGAACGAGCTACCAGCTTCTGTCTTTCCTCCTTCATTTAATCTGGGCCCTTTCGTGGGTCGCATCAACCAATCCCTTCCCTCAGCCCCTTCTTTGACCAGATAGAGACGCTCTCGTGAAGCATCACAAAAAATGTATTAATAAACTTTTCAAAAAATGCTTATTGCTATAAAAAATGTGTGTTTATAAGTGCTTTTTTATTGACTGCACACATAAGTTTTGTAGTCATTTATTAATTCATGATCTTTATTACTCTTTTCTCCCTTTCTTAAGCGAGGTTGTTTCATTCAAAATTTGTGATTTATTCAAATTTGTGATTTATCTAAATTTTGGATTCATCCAAATTTATGATTTATTCAAATTTGTGATTTGTCCAAATTTATGCAAATTTGAAATTTATCCAAATTTGTGATTTATTCAAATTCACAAATTTTAATGAATCAAAAATTAGGATTTTTTAGAAAAAAAATTTGAACTGTCATTTAAAACTAAGCACAATCTATGCTTAGTGAGAAATAATTCATTTGATTGATATAAATAGTTTTGCCAAATGTGAATTTGTCTAATTTAGCTTCGAAGTGAAACAACTCGACCTAAGCGAGATAAAATATTACGAAATATGTAACAACAAACCGTTTTGACTCTATTTTATAAAATATTTTATGTATTCATGATATCCACTGAACTGATAATCCGTAGAAATGTGGTCTACACTAATTTGAAAAAAACTGTTATCATCAGCTTATCTTTCACCTTCTAGGCCGACGAAATTAATAATCTGCCCTAGAAATAATAAGAAAATGTTTGATCAATTTCACTAAAGAATAATTCAGGTTAATTCGAGCACACTTCTATCAGGTAATCTATTCAGTGATGGCTTCATATTAATTTAGCATAAGCTAATAATAACTGGATCTGGATAACCTGGTTCTTTCTTCTCAGCGTTCCCCTTTCGACACTAACTTAGTTTTAAGGATGACATAGACAACATGCTCAGGCAACATAACTATGTGTGTACATATTAAAAAAAAACATTTCTGCCAATATGTAAAGGGTGATAGTTTATTGTGACATTATATTAATGTTATTTATGAAAAAAAATTATGCATTTATTAAAAAAATATACATCTTGTTCAAATTGAATATAATATAATTTTTATTTTTTATTTAATCTTTTATTTAATGATTTTGTTTGTCCTAGTTATCACTTGGTCGCACCACCTCTTCCTCGGGCGTCCCCGACTTCTTCCATCATTCATTATGCATTCGTAAAACGTCATAAAGACATACTGCTTGTAGCTCTGTTATAACACCTCCCTCTTATCAAAGGACGATGCGTGTTAAAAAGAGAGATTTGAATGGAGCTCTCAGCGGATGGACTATAGTAGATGCGTTTTTAATGCATTATGTATTCCAGGGTTCAATCCCCGAATTTTTGCTTACTTCGGAATGTGGGGAGGTTAGTGCAACCTTCCATATGACGGCCTCCGTCGTCGAGTGGTAAAACGCTCGACTACGAATCGAAAATTGAGGTAACTGGTTCAAACCTGGCGTGCGCAAATAAATTTTATTCAATTAATATGTGTCATAACACATTTAATTCATATACAATGATATATAGTATGATTGCGGCACGTTCCAGAGTGGTAGATACTCTAAGTGTCGCCTTGGATAAAGACCACCATTTAAAATTAAAACGTCGCTTGAAATGGCTTTGGCCGTGTTTGGTGACCAGATCTGAATAGCCAGGTACTTCACAACCTTCCTCTTTCCAATCTCCTGTCCCTCCACACTACCTTCAGTCTCACAACATACCCTAATTGGGGATGCTGCAGTTCACTGGCTCTAGACGGTTGGGAGCAGTTGGGACTCTTACGCAGTATTTATATATATATTGGGTATAAACTTGGAAGAAACTATCAACAATCGCATTCAAATGAGCGACAGTTTCTGTCAAAGTCAATTTAAACTTCAATAACTCGCGCCGCCATCTTAGTCTCATTTTGAAGATGACAGATGAAAGTTACTTCGACATTCATGGCGGCCGGAATTCGTAAATTGCTCACGTGAATAGTAAACCCTTTTTTATGTGACCTGCTCGAAGCCAGGGTGACATCCTTGATCGGAGTATCTTGTGAGGTTAAGGGGAGTAGGAAAGGAAAGGAGATTGTGAAAATGAAGGTTTAAAGGTACTTTTAGCTATTTAAATCTGGTCAACGAACACAGCTTAAAGCCATTTCAAGCAAAGTTTCGATTATAAATAATGGTCTTTCACCAGGGAGATACTAAGAGTATCTACATCTTAATCTCTGTTAGAACATGTAATAAAAACCTTGCTAAATATTTTATTTAATTAAAAATTGGGCAAAATTTTAAATCTCCTTTATTTTTTTGTTACATCAATTTAAAAAAAAACTTATAAATTTCATATTATACTGTAAAATTGTCTCTCTTTATTTCATTATCAAATGAGGTAAGTAGGTATACAATTATTTAGTTAGGAAAATGCATTTTATTTATTTTGAAAAACTCGTTACATTATGTTTAATGTTTAAAATTATATTCACAAGGAGAAAGGTCCTATACTAAAAAAATGTTGTCAACAACTAAAACTACGTATTTGTTTATTCGTTCAGGAAGATCCTAAATTAAAGGCTTAAAAGTAAACAATAATGCAATCATAAAAATAAGAAACTAGGTAATTAATTATTGGAATAATATGTCTTATAACAAAATGTCACTTATATTATATGAAGCTTTTTAAAAAAGTTTTTTACAAATTGAATTTACATCCCTAGTTGATCATACTTTGAGCCACACATAATACAAAGGTGAGATATATCAGAAGATCGGTCAATGCAGGTCAGTTATTCCAGGTAAACTATTACAGGTCAATTATTTCAGGTAAACTATTACAGGTCAATTATTTTGGCGCAATATTAACAGAAACATTGTGTGGTCAGCAGTTAATTTACCTTGGCGATGCATACTCTTAAATGGTGTTGAAATTCGAGTGCAAGTAATAGGTGATCAACGCTGTGTTATTTATTTAAAAAACCTGAAATACTGACTTCTAGATTTCCACAAAATTTATTAACACTTTTTTTACAATTTTTGTTTTAAATGTTCGCAAAAGCAGTTTCCACGAATTCTAAATGCTTAAAAAATAAGGTATTTTAAGAAAATTTCTAATTCTTGAAGTTGAATCAAATTCGATGATATAACAGAATTTTTATGTAAACAAATAAATTTTCTAGAATGTTTTTAATTTATGTGAATTCCAAAATGCATCACTAGGTTTAGGAACATTTGTAGATGTTAACTTTTCGTCTGCATTTTGCTCATTTTTTATAGTTGAATCTCTTCAAAACACCATCAGCATTTTTTTCGCGTTGACTACTTCAAAACACCATCAGCAAAACAAGACTGCTTCAATTTTGGCCGTTTCGGATCGTTTTAAAATTAACCATTCGAAATGAAAATATCAAAATAAGTCCATTTTTGTAAAACTATCAGAAGCAGAAAAAAATATGTGAAAATACCCTATTATTTTTTTTTAATGATGTAAAGTTAATAGTTCAAAATATAACTTATGGCGGCCACAGTTTGACAGTTGTCTGTAATTTGTGATAATAATTCAACAAACACTAAATAGCAGCCACAGGTTGACAGAGGATTAAAATTTAAAATCATTAATAATTTAGCAAATTGTGTCGACCTTACAATGGCCGACACAATTTTAAGGTTGGTTCTGATAATCTAGCAAAATATGTTGACCCTACAATGGCGGCCACAGTTTAACGGTAAATTAACATTATTTGGTTGTGATAATTTAGCAAAATGTGTTGACCCTACAGTGGCGGCCACAGGTTGGCGTTTGGTTGTGATAATTTAGCAAAATGTGTTGACCCTACAATGGCGGCCACAGGTTGGCGTTTAGTTAAAATATTTGGTTGTGATAATTTAGCAAAATGTGTTGACCCTACAATGGCGGCCACAGGTTGGCGTTTAGTTAAAATATTTGGTTGTGATAATTTAGCAAAATGTGTTGACCCTACAATGGCGGCCACAGGTTGGCGTTTAGTTAAAATATTTGGTTGTGATAATTAAGCAAAATGTGTTGACCCTACAATAGCGGCCACAGTTTGACGGTTAATAAACATTATTCGGTTGTGATAATTTAGCAAAATGTGTTGACCCTACAATGGTGGCCACACTGTGATGTTTGAGTAAAATGGCGCAGTGACTACGCGCACACTTTCAGGGAGCAGAATGCACTCTTTCCATCGGCAGAGCAAGTGCAATCGTTGCAATCGTCCTTGAACTGGTCTCCCGGAGTGCAGCGAAAGCCAGGACCATTGACAGCTGCAATGAGAAAATTAAATCAAATTAATACATTGTTGAGAAATATTTAAAATATTTCTAACCACAGCCACAATTTATGTTTTATAGCCGTTCTTGGAGTGAAGTCATACAAGATTATAGGAGATCAAGTAAGAAGCTCAATGATCCAAAGGGTGTTATGGATCTAACTCAGCGAGGGAAGACATTCTAAGTACCAGGCTATTCAGATCTGATCACCAAACTTGGGTAAAGCCATTTCAAGCAACGTTTCGATTCTGAATGGAGTTCTCTCACCAGGGCGATACTTGGAGTATCTACCAATTGGGAACGTGCTGCAGTTAGTCTGAAGGTAGTGGGGTGGGAAAGGAGATGAAGAAGAGGAAGGTTAGAAATTACCTGGCTATTAAAGTCTGGTCACAAAACAAGGCTAAAGCTGTTTCAAGCAACGTTTCGATTCTGAATGGTGGTCTTTCACCAGGGCGATACTTGGAGTATCTACCACTCTGGAGCGTGCCGCAAATATACGATATATTATTTTATATTTATTTATTTATAAATTAACGGACTAAAGCCCAATTACAAAAAGACATATAAAACACGAAATGGGAAAAAAGAGCAACAAAGAAAGAATAGCACATACATAATAATAAATGAAGCGATGACAAAAATAGGACAAAATAAACATAAGAGAGAACATTCAAGCCATGGTCTAGTCAAAGTTTTGGTAGAGTCGTAAAGAATGACAAAAATCATTTAGACTGCTACCAAAAATTTCAAGACCATGGCTTGAGTTGACAAGTCTTGACATTCTGGACATTGGAGAATTATACCCATAATTAGTATAGTGATGATTGAAGAACAGCAATTCGTTGTTTCTGAGTCTACGGCAAGGAATGTTGAACTGGATGAGTTGCAACAGAGAAGGTGAGTCTATACAACAATTAATAACTTTGTAAATGCAAATTAAATCAAAGTCTTTCCTGCGCTTTTCTAATCAAGACATTATCAATAATTAGCATAAATGAATTAGATGTGTTGTGACTTTTAATTTATTTGAGCACGCCGGGTTTGAACCCGCGACCTCTGGATTCGTAGTCGAGCGTCCCAACACTGGACTGACCAACCTGAATTGGACAAGGGGAAGAAGATGTTTATGATGATGGTGTTGAGGCATGCCCTATGCAGAAAGCTTGGAGCTTTTCGTATTTACCTCGCTTCTTCCTATCGGAGGGTGGACAAGCCATCATCGTGCACCTGGCGAGCTTTCCGTTAGCAGAACAACTGCAGGTGTTACAATCATCCTTGAAAGTTTCTCCGGGAGTACAGCTAAAATCTGGACCGTTCACATCTACAGAACAAATCATCACATCAACTCCTGACATCATCGCCAAACTCAAACTGAGTTAGAATTTTTTCGAGAAATTAAAAAAGGCCTTAAAAGAATTTACGGTCGGTAGCTGAGTGGGAAAACGCGTCGGATTCCCAAACAAAAAATTCCTCTGCTGGCTAAGTCCTGCATCATTGCACAAGCAACGTCTTCCGCTTCTTGTGACGGCAGTAGGAGTTTTTCAAATATTGTCAGGTTATACGTAACCCGGGAATGTTTGTCTTTCTTTTAAAAAAATATTATGAGCAAAGTCATATCCAATTTTTTTTTTGTGAATACCGCACAAGAGTCCCGACTGCCTCATACCGTCTGGAGCCAGCGGGACTATGGCATCCCCAACTGGGGCATGCTGTGGGGCTGTTGGTAGTGGGGAGGGGAAGGAAATAGAGAAGAGGAAGGTTGGAGAGTACCTGGCTCTTCTGATCTGGTAACCGAACACGGCTAAAGCCATTTCAAGCAACGTTTCGATTCTGAATGGTAATCTTTCACGAGGGCGATACTATGAGTATCTACTACTCTGTAACTTGCGGCAAACATACTATATATTATTTTATATGAATTAAATGTGAAATAACACATTTTAATTAAAAGAAATTTAAATAATATTAATAATCTAAAACACAAATATGAAACAGAAAAAAAGTTAGAAACTAAAAAGAACAATGGTCATGACCGAGGCTCGAACTCGGATCCTCTACTCTATCCAGGATTTTTTTCTGTTTAATATTATTTAATAATAAATAAACAATAATGCTTTATAGTTAATTCCAATTTTAATAAACAATTTTTTTTGCGCGCGCCGGTATTTGAGCCCACGACCTCTGAATTCGTAGTCAAGCGTCTTAATCACTCGACCACGGAGGCCGTCAGTATGAACTAAAATCAACTACTGTAAAAAAATAACAGGCAAGTAGTATAGGTTGCGCAAATAGATTTAATCCAAGCAACACAAACTTAAAATTGTGGGTAGCGGTGTATATGTATACACTTTCGACAGTGATGACCTTGTCAAACGTCACTGAGAAACAAACAGCTTTCTTGCTTATACCTTCGATGTTCGAATTTGGATATTCAAAAAGTTGTACGATAATATGTTCTTTCACTGTATGTATTTAAAATATTTATTTTTTTAAAGTTTGAAACATGTTGTATGCAAGCAATGCATCTGTGTGAATACTATGTTCGCATCAACGCTGGCTGCAATACCTTTAAGGGTGGTAGGAATCTCAAGATGTATAGGGTGTTCAGATTCATTATTTGGAAAGTCACAATTTGACGTTAAGGGTCAGCACTCAAATATGACACTAAAGTTACTTTGTAGCATTCTAATTCAAACAATACTACAAACGATTTAAATGCATTTTTTCTATGGGTAGTTATAAAAGCGTTTGAGGATTCTAGTGAATACATTTTTTTAACTGTAATCTTTTAAATTCTTAAAAATATACTGATATGTTGGTAAAAGGTGCAGTTCAAAAACCAGCAAAGGCATTTTTAAACGTTTTATCTAAAATTCTAGTATACATTTAACAAAGAATTTAAAAGATTACTACTTCAGATTTGTATTTACTAGAAACCTTAGACATTTTTCTAAATATCCTTATGGAATTAACAGATAAATAGTTTTTAGCTTTGCTTGTACTAGAAAGCCAAAAAGTGTATATTTTTGGGTGCTGACTCAAAACTAGGTGTTGATATAAATGCATGCTGTACAGATAACTTTGAGCGTTTTGCATTTACATCGCTTCTTCCTGTTGGAGGGCGGGCACGCCATCATCGTGCAGCTCGCGAGAGTTCCATCGGCAGAGCACCTGCAGGTATTACAATCATCCTTGAAAGATTTTCCAGGAGTACAGCTAAAGTCTGGGCCGTTCACATCTACAGAAAAAATCATCACATCAATTTCTGACATCATCGCCAAACTCAGACTGAGTAAGGATTTCTCGGGAAAGTCAATAAAACCATGATTTTTTTATATTCAACACGGAGCAAAGTTATTTCCATCGAGAAATATCCATTTAACCCTCCGCATGCCTGGTAGGATCTGTCAGACCCGGAGCAATTCAAAACAGCTGTCACTGTTTCAGATTGCACGGGAATATCAAATGTAGGGAATAAAGAAGTTATCTTTTATGATTTTTAGTGTTTATTTATTAAAACATATATGTACGAAAGAACGAAAAAAACCTTATTATATACTAATAAATAAAATTGATTTGGTATCGCCGGGTCCCACAGACCCTACCAGGCATAACTCGTAGTACAATTTCATCAGACATGCGGATGGTTAATAAATATGTTAATTTTATTTAGCTGTCAAATAAGACGTCATGTTGATTAATTTGATTTTGACGCCATGTTAATTTTTCGACTCTCAAATTATCATTCAAATTTCAGAAAAGCCGGGTAGTAAGGCAAATATCATATAAAGCAGAGGAAACGTTAGTGATATTTCATGGGAAAATGTTATTAGTTCCTCGCAGATTACCGAAAAATTGGTTATTATCATTTTTAGGTTAGGTCGTTAAAATTTCATGCACGACAGAGAATTCAATAAAGAATATTAAGCATAGTTAGATTGTTAAAATATTGCATTCGTCAGAGAGAAACGTTAAATATTTCGCCTTTCTTTTAACCTTTGGAATGCCAGATTCCCGCAAGGTACAGCTTCCGTCGTACCTTGCTGAGTGAAATTTCATAATAACTCACTTGCCTTTTACAAAACGATATACTCGTAATAAGTGTATGCTGATGGCATAAGCGATTTATCTGTGATAGTTGTTTTTATTCAGAAAATTGTTTTTTTCTCCCTCGTGTCGCTAAAAAACGTTTGGTTAAGAACTGTGAAGATTTTTTGGTCGTTTTATGTATTTTCGTGTGGCTGAATAAATTTCCTTCCAAATAAAAATTGTATTAAATGAGGTTTTCATGTAAATAGAAACAGTAATTTCACTTTGAAAATTGATTTTTTTCAGCCGTACTGACGTTAGCAAACTTCAAATATTTATTACTTGACTTGTATCAAATTTAACGCAATGCAAAATATTTCTACGGATTGATAATTTTGTTGACAAGCGATTGCAATTTATTTAAATATGCGAACAGCAAGTTTTAAGGGATAAAAACTCCTGAAAAGATAATGATGAATGCCCGTTGCCTATGGGACCCTCCGGCACACTAGAGGTTAGAGGATTTCGTACATTACAGCAAAATATTTTATGTTTTGTCTTTCAGTACCTCGTCTGTATCGGCGAGAAGGGGGGCACAGCTTGAAGGTGCAGGCAGCAAAGTTTCCTACAGAGTTGCACCTGCAAGTATTGCAGTCGTCTTTGAAGGTCTTTCCGGGTGTGCACCGGAACCCTGGACCATTCACTTCTACGAAGTTCACATAAAGATCAGCCGTTTTATTTCTGGCGACGGCGAAACAGGACCTTCTAGGGATCCTGTGTTCGGTGGTTGATAGAGAAGTAATCGTTTTGGGTGATTATGTCGTTTGACCTTCGAGGTAATTAGATTAAATATGTATTAAGTATTACTTCCACATTATTCCCGGTCAACTAGAAAGGGCCATACGGTTTATTGAACCCTTGACTCTGTGCAGAAACGGGCGGCTCGTTTGATGGATTCTCCTATCTTAACAAACGACGGCCTGCGTGGTCAGAGGTCACGGGTTAAAACTTAGCGTGCGCAAATAAATTTTACTCAATTAATATGGGTCATAACCTTAGAGTATATAGAGTGGTATCTATCCAAGCGGCTTAATCAGTTTTTGATGAATTTTACCGTACTCGGCGGACCTGAGCGTGGCTAAGACTACGGCTAGGGTATTTATACATCCATTCATATCACGTATCAACAAAATGTTTTTGTTTATTCGGTTAACCACTTTTTTACAGTATTGTTATCAACAAAAGTATAGCATATAACCTAAAAAACCGTTTAGTTGTGTCAAGTTAAGTGGCATAATAAAAAATGTGGGCGCAGTCCCGCGGTGACCCAGGAGCCCAAGATCTTTGTGACAGTACATAGAAGCGGTGTATTATATTTGTCGTCTCTTTCTCTCTCATGGTTTACGACGTAAAAACCCGGAGAAAGTAATTTATCGCAAGTTTGTATAGGTTGGGTAAAAATAATTAGCTCTCTCTCCATACATTGTTACTCCAAGGTCATGACACATTGAAATCATATAAAATAATAAAAAGTACATTTGCGGCACGTTCCCGAGTGGTAGATACTCCAAGTATCGCCCTGGTGAAAGACCACCATTCAGAATCGAACGTTGCTTGAAATGGCTTTAGCCGTGTTTGGTGTCAAGATCTGAATGACCAGGTACCCCAACCTTCCTCTTCCCCATCTCTTTCCCCTTCCCACTACCTTCAACCTCACAACATACCCCGATTGGGGATGCCGTAGTTTATCTGGCTCTAGGCGGTTGGGACTCTAGTGCGGTATTCACTATAATTTTATTTTCTTAAACGGATTACAATCTTTGGAGCACATACATCGGGTGGGAGTGCTGTCCTTGTTCTACCGCTATTTCAACGGAAGATGCTCCGAGGAACTTGCGTCATTCATCCCTTCGGCACCGGCGCACAGTCTTGTTTGTCAACATTTATACACGGTTGACATTCAAAACATGAGAACGGGTCGCTTTTACGACTCGTTCTTATGTTCAACAGCTCGGTTGTCGAACGTTTCCTCCCTCCTTTAACATGGGTCTCTTCAAGACCTAGGTTCACTCCTTCCTTTCCTCAAAAATACCCTCCACACAGCATCTTCAAAGATGACATAGACCCTGAGGATAATTATCTCCCTCAAGGCCTCCTGTGTGGAGTTAATGTAATATTTATATTAACCTAAAAGTCAATAGACATAATACTACTATCTGAGAGAGACTCAAATCGTAGATAATGCTTTAGTGGTTTATCTAAAATAAATATGTTTGACAAAAACCTCAAACGAATAAAAATTCATGCTAGATGAGATGATGATAACAAAATGATAGCAAAAAGATGACAAATTTAGAAGACAATAGTGTTGTAATCACCACACTCAAGTATAATAAGTATGCCGGACAACTAGTTCTTGACGAGAAACAGAGATCGCCCTTAAGTGTAATGCGCTGGTGACTTGAAGGGAACAGCCAAATTTGGGTAGATGAACCAAATACTTGAAAAACTTACTAGATTTTGCGCAAAGAAGGGCAATTCATCTGCTCTACGGGTATTTCAATGCAACGTGCTCAGAAAAGCTAAAAGCATTGATCCCCGTGTGCCGGTGCACATGTGTGAAACTTGACGGATGCTAGCGGACAAACCGTTTACGGGTCGTTTCTCCTCAGCTCGTATGCGGAACAAGCTACCGGCGTCTGTCTTTCCTCCTTCATTTAATCTGGGCCCCTTCAAGGTCTGCATTAACAAATCCTTTTCCACAGCCCCTTCCTTGACTTGCTTCACGACGTTGCCCAAACGGGTAGGAAAATGGACGATGCAAAATTGCATTAACCTTTATGTGACTGAAAGGGTACTCGGGTACCCTCTTCAGTTTTCAACATAGATTTCTTTTAATGTTCCAGTAAGTCTAACCGGCTGAAACTTCCTGACTTCTCCACAATGGTGAACATGAACAATTGAACATAACCGTTGGATATGTGGAGGGTGGTATGTTAGCGGAAAACGAATAAGTATAATTTACAACTTTTTATGACTGAAAGATTACCCGGGTATCCTCATGTGTTTTATATGATTTTTTAAGCTTGTCCGTATTTATTAATCACTTTATCTTATTTTAAGTGATAAATATGATGTACTGCTGTGTTCAAAGTACATCGCCTGTATCCTTAATACTATGTTTAATCGCCTATTTAATTGAAAACCCCAAGAAAATATGGTACTGGGTAAAATTCCTATCCACTTCCCCAAGTATTGAACTGAGTCGAAATGTATTACGTCATAAATATGGTCCAGCAAACTTCAGCAAATGATATACTGTAAAAGAAACCTATCAATTTCAAAAAGGTGTAATTTTCTTCAGTCACATAACGCCAGAAATGATAATAGATGAAAATGCAATATATAGCCCATGGGAAATGACCACAAGATGAGTTCATAATGCTTGCATGCCCAGTAACTTTTTTTCGTCGCTACCTCGCTTAGTCTTCTTGGAGCAACTCTGTTTGGAGCAAGCGGCGCTGAGGCCGTTTGCGGCACACATGCAACTGTTGCAACCGTCCATGAAGGACTGTCCAGCTGCGCATTTGAAACCGGGGAAGTTGACTCCTAAAATTACAAACCATTGACAGTATAATTGGCTTGCAAATAAATGTGAAATAATATGCCTTTCATCTAAACACAGTCGATATGTATTTTCACATTTTCATAAATATTTTTAATGTTGTTTGAAATGGTTATTGTTCAGTTTACTGATCAGATCTGAACAATCAGGTGTTTTCCAACATTATTTACTACCTTCCTCTGTTTATTATCTCCGATTTTACAACCTTCCTCGAATGGGTTGCCATTTTTACTGGCTCCGGAAAGTTGGGACTTTTTTGAATTTGACCGAAAATTAACTATTTAGATCTAAATAACTCAAAATCCCCAAATGGGATTGCCATATTTCTATAAGCTCCAAAGTTAGAACTCTTGTGCGGAATAACATCAAATTAACTGTCTAGATTCGAACAGAAAGGTGCTTCCCTATCTTCTTCTCCTACCCTATTTCATTCCACCTAACAATATACCCCAATTGGAAAGACCATAGTTACACTTTTTTCAGACATAACTACTGATATTAGATCTGATCATGTTCTATAGCGTGTTATATCTCTACTCTCTAATAGAAAAACTCAGTAATTCTCACTGATATCAGATTTGATTGTGTTGTATGGCGTGCTATATCTCTACTCTCTTACAAACAAACTCAGTAATTCTAACTGATATAGTTCTGATTATGTTCTTGACAAAATCAGTAATTCACACTGATATCAGTTCTGATTGCATTATTTGGCATGCTATATCCTCTACCCACTTGCAGACGAACTCAGTAATTCTCACTGATATCAGATTTGATCGTATTTTATGGCGTACTATCTCTACTTTCTAGCAGACGAACATAGTAGTTATAACCGATATCAGATTTGATTGTGTTCTATTGCATGCTATATCTCTATCCACTTGCAGACAAACTCAGTAACTCTCACTGATATCAGATTTGATCGTGTTTTATGGCGTACTATATCTTTACGCTCTAGCAGACAAACTTAGTAATTATTACCGATATCAGATTTGATTGTGTTCTATTGCATGCTATATCTCTATCCACTTGCAGACAAACTTAGTAATTCTCACTGATATCAGATTTCATCGTTTTTCATGGCGTGCTATAAATTTACTCTCTTGCAGACGAACTCAGTAATTCTCACTGATATTAGATCTGATTGTATTCTGTGACGTGCTATGTATCTACGCTCTTACAGAAAAAGGCAGTAATTCTCACTGAAATCAGATCTGATTGTATTCTAGGGTGTGCTATATCTTTACTCTCTTGCAGACAAACTCAGTAATTCTCACTGATATCAAATCTGATTGTATTCTATGACATGCTTTAACTCTACTCTCTTGCAGACAAACTCAGTAATTCTCACTGATATCAAATCTGATTTTATTCTGTGACATGCTTTAACTCTACTCTCTAGCAGACAAACTCAGTAATTCGCACTGATGGCAGTTCTGATTTTGTTTTTTGGCATGCTACATCTCTAACCACTTGCAGACAAATTCAGTAATTCTCACTGATATCAGATTTGATCCATGGCATACTATATAACCACTTTATTGCAGGCATTTCTTACAGTTATAGCATATATCATGCATACGGTAATTATCAATACCTCTGCGAAATCTTTTCGGTTGGCATTTTATCCTAGTACAGGCTGCTTGGGTGCCGTCTGGGCCGCAGAAACATCTGTTGCAATCGTCCATGAACATCTTTCCCGGAATACACTTGTAGCCTGTTCCAGTAGTAACATCTGCATAGATTCACAACAAACAGAATAAACCTCGGAAATTGTTTGATTTCAGACTAGCTCAAACTATGCATAGTCATAATAATACTTGTGTTGGATCCAAAGCTGCGATAAAAAACTGAATGTTTTTTCAGCTTCAGATGAATTTTGAAAATAGTGGACTGTGAAACGATAAACTATACTACTTGGTGGAAGTGTCTAATTATGGATGTGGAGAGATTATGGAGTGAAGGAAATAAGGAAACCAATTCACTCACCGATGAAGTAGATGCTTAAGTTCTTGAATAATTGTACACACAACGAATCACAACAAAAACATTTAATTTAATATTATTTGTAGAGCAACAACAAATCGAACGACCAAACGAGACACCAACGAACGAAAACACGTTTTTTCACATAACTCTTTTGTTTCTTGATTGTCACTTGTTTTTAAACTCGATGTTGTTGAATACGGAAATCGAATATGGTGAAATGGTTGGATAAGGTAGGAACTGGATGAAAGACAAGAAGGTAAGAACATAAAAAATTATCTCTTTGAAATCCAACAACTTGGATAATTTTTCTGACGCCATCCGAAATCCACAAGATATACATATTTAAAAAAAAATTGAACCAACCTCGTCGTTTTCTCAGACACAATCGCGTTGTGCAAGCTGCGGTGTGACCGTCATCTGCACAAGTGCACGAGTTGCAGCCATCGTCGTGTTTGAAAGATTGTCCGGGGGTGCATTTGAAGTCAGGGCTGGTCATACTCGTAGCATCTACAAGAGGGGTGCGTTTATTTTTCGATATATATTTATTTATTTATTTATTTACGCCCGTTAAAGGCTTTTTACACAAATATTATCATTTTTTCAAACAATTAACTCATAAACAGTCCAAAAAATATTTTAAAAGAAAATAAAAAATAATGTTGATTGGTACAAAAGTATCGTAAGTGAAAAGAAAAAATAATTTTGAATAGCAGCTTCAAAAGTATTGTATAAGAAAAGAAAAAATAATAATTAATATATAAATGAGAGCAATAATATACAGGAGGCAGTGCTCCTGTACAATCTGTAGTCAGTATTGATGATTTTTGCCTGACTGGGCTAGACTTGGGCGTGGCTAGGGCTAGGGCTAGGGTATTTATACATTAATTCATAGCACACGTCAGCATAATGTTTTTGTTTATTCGTATAACCACTTTTCACAGTATTGTTACAAACAAAAATATAGGATATATAACCTACGAAACCGTTGAGTTATTTCCAGTTATGTCGCATATCAAAACGTAGTGGGCGGAGTTGCCGGAGACGCGGGAGACGGTCAACATGCTTACATACCGAACGGTGGTGCTATATTATGTTGGAACTTGTCATGTCTCTTTCTCTCTCACGGTTTACGACGTAAAAACTCGGAGAAAGTAATTTATTGTAAATTTGTATAGGTTGGGTACAAATATTTAGCTATCTCTCCATATATTCTTGCTCTGAGCCTCCAACTGTCAAAAATAAATCTGTCAACCATAGATATAATATAAAAAAAACCGTAGACGCATCTAACGCATCTTATGTAACCCGTATCTCAGAAGATAATATAACTACCCGAAGGTATTTTTGAATGTTATTGTAAAGCCGCCTCTGTCAACAATAAAACAAAACCCAAAGTCACAGATGTTCACCATGAGAATCAATAAGCGTCAATTTCGGACACTAATAGTATGTATGCTTTACTTAAAATTGTACCAGTTTGAAGTTGCCCGTCATAAAGTGAAACCGGTCAGGTCTTAAAATAAAAATAGTGGAATAAAGTTAACAATTTGGTGTTATTAAAATCATTAAAATGGAGTTCAACCACGAATTAACAGTTTCAAAATTGGAAATAATAAATGTGCATGATTTTGAATGGCTGTATCGACATGGTTGTATATGTAAGCATAACAAAAAAAAATGGAACATCTACCTCTCCGCTTTCTCAAGCACAATCTCAGAGTGCAAGCCGCATTGCGGCCGTTATCTGCACAAGTGCACATGTTGCAGCCATCATCGTGTTTGAAAGATTGTCCGGGAGTGCATCTGAAGTCTGGGCTGGCCATGTTCGTGGCATCTACATACAACAAGAGTGCATTTGAGTGTTTGTGAGAATGAAGGTGCATGACTGTTAGTGTTGCAGACGCAAAATGCAGTCGAAAATAAAACTGTAAGTTTTTGCTCGCATCAATTTTACAGTGAATACCGCACAACTGCTCCCAACCGTCTGGAGCCAGTGAGACTATGGTATCCTCATTTGGGGTATGTTGTGAGGCTGAAGGTAGTGGGAGACGGCAAGAAGATGGAGAAGAAGAAGGTTGGGAAGCATCTGGCTATTCAGATCTGGTCACCAAACACGGCTAAAGCCATTTTCCATCAATGTGCCCACGATCGCATCATTTGGCATGCAAAGCATTAAAATTATATGGGAATCTCTACCTCTTCGCTTTCTGAGGCAAGCTTTCAGAGTGCATATGCCATGGCGGCCATCGTACAAACAGGTGCACATGTTGCAACCGTCGTCGTGTTTGAAAGATTGTCCGGGAGTGCACTTGAAGTCAGGGCTGGTCATACTGGTAGCTTCTAAAGACAACAAGAGTGCGTTTGAAGTTTCTGAAGAATACAAAGTCCAAAACCAGTCTTCGTAGCGATCTGCGTTTCATGCGGAATTTAAATGACATATAGGGCCATTTGATAAAGGGAATATGAGTTGTATCGTCGCTGGAGAGGCAAAAGGGCTTAAGCGATACTTTGGCCAAAAATGAGTTAAATATGCAGTTTTGTTCAGGTCTTCTTTCTGCATGGAATGCTCTGACTCTCGTTTGATTCTGAAGACTTTTGTGGCCCTTCAGCCATCTAAAATATATTGACCATTTGGGAGAAGGCTCGACTCAAGCGATACAAGTTAAGGACTTTTTAGTAACTCAGTGAGAGCATTGAGTTACCCGAGTTAACTTTTTTTCAAAAATCCAACCAGGTACCGAAGACTTATTAAAAGTCGAAAGCAAACAATAAAAGAAGGATTTTCATGCGGAATGACAATGAGATAAGGTTATGATGAGAAAACAATGAGGTTAGGTTATTTTCTCGTAACATTTGATAACTATCTAATAAATGATGAGCGCCATTTTGAATTTATGAAATTTGAATGGTCCTCGTTAAATGCCGATCCTACGTCTATTTCAGCATTTAATCAAATTTTAATCAACTGATAAGTATAACAACATAACCGTTGTTCTTGATTATAACTGATCATAATGCAATCAAAAGCTGAAACGGGTCGAGAAACAGTGTTGGACGGGGACCGCTCAAATGCCATAAATCTAAATGGTAATGAACGACAATTTGATGGAGTTTGAAATGCCCTAACCTAAAAGTCTGAAGCTCGGAGCAATGATATACAGGAGGGATAGCTTTGCGAAACAGTGTAGTCAGGATTGTTGATTTTTTCCTGACTCGCTAGAGTGTGGCTAGGGTTTACATGGACACACCTTTTTACATCCATTCATAGCACGTGTCGACATAATGTAGCGATTATTTGTATAACCACTTTTTCACAGTATGGTTATCACCGTTTTAACCGTTAAGTTATGTCGCATAACAAAACGTAGTGGGCGGAGTCGCCGGAGACGCGGGAGACGGAAAACATGCTTACATATCTAAAAGTGGTCCGATATTATGTGAAAACTTGTCTTGGTTCTTTCTCTCTCACGGTTTACGACGTAAAAACCAATAAACCGACGTATCAACAATAATAATTTTTTTAATTTTTTTTTATTACGTATTGTACAACAGATATAAACGTTAATTACAGTACAATGGAACAACAAGTAGTAATTTCGAATTATAAAATTTTTAAATTAACAAGTTTTTGAACTTTTTAAAAATTATCTGAAAATATATCAATATATATAGATGATGTATTTAACAGAATTATACCTCTTGTCATGCTATGCTGAGCCAAAACATCTGTCCGACCATAGGGTATATTGTATATTGCATGGCTGATGTGAGCGTAATGAATAGGACCAAGAAAGGGACGCTTAGATGGTTTGGGCATGTAGAGCGAATGAACGAAGAAAGGAGTATGAAAAGATATTTTATGATACAACAAAATGAATGGCAGAAAAACCACGTATTCAGTTCGAACTTTGTCATGTTCTATTATAATTATGTAATTTATTCTCTTTTCGCGGTTTTGCGTAAAAACCAAAATAAATTTAAAAATCTTGAAAATTTGTATAGGTTGGGTAAAAATATTTATTTCTCTCTCCATACATATTGTTTCTCCAAGGTGCTTCACTTCATTTTCAGAAAGAGATAACAAATTTAATACACCGCTTATATGTACTGTCACAATGATCTTGGGCTTCTGGGTCACCGCGGGACTCCGCCCACATTTTTTTACTATGCCACTAAGCTTTAATTTACAATTAAACGGTTTTTTAGGTTATATGCTATATTTTTGTTGATAACAATACTGTGAAAAAGTGGTTGTACGAATAAACAAAAACATTGTGTCGATATGTGCTATGAATGGATGCATAAATACCCTAGCCTTAGTCTTAGCCACGCCCAAGTCCGCCGAGTCCGCTAAAAATCATCAAAAACTGACTACACTGCCACTCTATATACTCTAAGTGAAGGACCAATCGAAATGATGTTTGACATGCGAAACCCTTTAAAACATCGCTGCGTACCTCTACGTCTTCTGAGGCAAAATTTCAGAGTGCACATCGCAAGGCGACCACTTTCCAAGCAAGTGCATCTGTTGCAGCCGTCGTCGTGAGCGAAGTTCTCGCCAGGAGTGCATCTGAAGTCTCTGGCCTGGTCATACTCGCGGCTTAATAAAAAGTCAGTCAAGTCAGCCAAGTCATGGATATTCTAGTTTTTCTCAAGTTCAACTTTTACACATGTTCATTAAAAAAAATAATTTATTACTATTTTTTTTTTTATATATATACGAAAAGAAAATGTGAATTTTGAATTTTCGCGGGCTGTGTACATTCGATTATCGATTTTTTTTGTTTTGTTATGTTGGTACACATATGTTTATCATATTTTAGCACTATCAGCCATTTTGGATTAGTGGTTTGTTTTTGACAACTGGAAAGGTTAGTCACGTTTTTGTGTGTTCTTCGATTTTTTACTTTTGAAAAAATGGATCAAAGAATATGTATTAAATTTTGCGTTAAAAACGGAAAAAAGTGCTACAACACACTTAAAATGTTGACTGTGGCATTCGGCGAGTCTACTTTGTCTCAAAAAAGTGTTTATAAGTGGTACAAGCGCTTTACAGAAGGCCGAGAAGGTGTTAATGACGATGAGCGTCCTGGAGTTGTAAAAAAACAAATCATGGATTTTATTCTTATAAAATAGCAGAACTAAATAATAATATTACTTAATTTAATTCAACTGAAATATATAAACAATTAAAATGGAGTTAAAAATTAAAACAAAAACTATAAATGTTCATTTTTTAATAAAAATCAACATTCTCTGTATTAGAATACTTTCTACTATCATCATTATAAGCGGAAATGTTGTTGCGCAATGATGGAGATCTTAGCTACCACAGGATTGAACCCGCGACGTTTGGCTAGGAACCCAGCGCGCTTGTCCACTCCGCTACTAACCGTTTGGCATTGGCCATTGCTCGCAGTAACCGGAATCTTATGAATTAAGTGTGGAATGTAAATTTTTGGATGGTGATAGAAGTGAGAATAGAAAGGAGATGAAAAAGAGGGAGGTTGGAAAATATCTAGCTATTGATTAATTATATACTTTTTTATAGTTAATACCGCACGAGAGTCCCAACCGTCTGGAGCCAGTGAGACTATGGCATCCCCAATTGGGGTAGGTATGTTGTGTTGTGAGGCTGAAGATAGTGGGGAGGGGAAGGAGATGGGGAAGAGGAAGGTTGGGTAGTACCTGGCTAATCAGATCTGGTCAAAGCCATCTCAAGCAACGTTTCGAATCTATATGGTGGTCTTTCACCAGGGCGATACTTAGAGTATCTACCACTCTGAAACGCGCTGCAAATATTCTATGTATTATTCTATATGAATTTCTAAATGTGATATGACACATTTATTAAAAAAAAATGGCGCATGCCGGGTTTGTATCTGCGACCTCTGGATTCGTAGTCAAGCGTCTTACCACACGACCACGGAGGCTCGCAGCCAGTGGGACTATGGCAACTTATGAAGCAAGTGTGGAATGGAGATAGAAGTGGGTATAGGAAGGAGATGTTGACAGCGCCGGATCCACCATACGCTAAAACTGTGCAAAAATCATAAGCGCCATCTCTGAAGGGGTGCCGTGAAAATAAAGATCTTATTTAAATTTACTTCGAATATTCCCTAAATCATATCAATATTTCCCGTAATCATTTTAAAATTATCCACATCATGGGATAATTATGTTTTTATTGCGCTGGCACCATGGAATTTTTCACGTATTGAATAGTGATTATTTGGACGTAAAGGCTGTTTTTCTATAGAGTGTTATACGTTTAAATTATGAGAAGCAAAGTCTACAACCAATCAGAGTGTTAGATTATTAATGTTACAGTAATATTGTGAGTGATTGAAAAAACACTCAGTACTTACTGCACAGGGCGCTAGATGTCGTGTAACCGGCCCTGGATGAGGAAAAGGAAGGTTAAAACATATCTAGCTATTCAAAAATATTGATTACCTCTACGTAGTCTGAGACAAGCCATTTCCGTGCAAGCTGCAGAGTGTCCATCTTCCATGCAAGTACACGTGTTGCAGTCCTCGTCATCCTTGAAGGTTGAACCAGGAACGCACTTGAAGTCTGGACTGTGCATACTTGTAGCGTCTGCAAAAAACAAAAGTGCATTTGTAGTATTGGAACATACTGATATAAAGGCTAAAAATAATTGACACATGAAAACATTTTGAAATGTATCGAAAACCCCAAAAAAATGCTCTTTGTCGATCTACAATCTCAAACAAGAAAGATAAAGGCATCACGAGCTTCAGAAACAGTGGAGCGAAGGGAAAAAATACTTTAAAAAGATCGAGTCTGAACATCTAAAGCCCTTTTTCCTGTGACAGACGAGCAAAGGGAGGAAATAATGAAATAATTTGAATACAACATGGTCGAGAACTCAGACCCTGCTTAAAAAAAACATTCTAATATGACTAGTTTAATCTAGGAATTTTCCTTCAATTACTGTCATTATTATTGTTACAACCATTTGACAAAAAATTGACTGACAGTAAAAAAAATATGAGTCTCTGTTAAGGCGGCGTCTGTCACAGGCTCAGAGCAAAAATATATATGGAGAGATAACCAAACATTTTTACCCAACCTATACAAATATACAATAAATAACTTTTTCCGGATTTTTGCGGTGTACACCGTGAGAGAGAAAGAGACAAGACAAGTTGTCACATAACGTTGCACCACTTTAAGGTATGTAAGCATGTTTTTCGTCTCCCGCATCTCCGGCGGCTCCGCCCCCTACGTTTTGTTATGCGGTATAACTCAACGGTTTTTGAGGTTATATCCTATATTTTTGTTGATAACAATACTGTGAAGAAGTGTTCATACAAATAAACAAAACATTATGCGGACATTTGCTATGAATGGATGTTAAAATGTGTGTCCATGAAAACCCTAGCCACGGCCGAGTCAGAAAAAAAATCAACAATCCTGACTACACTGTTTCGCAAAGCTATCCCTCCTGGTATATTATTGTTCTGAGGTCACACCCCACTCTAGTGCAGAATATATTATGACAATCTTCCAAACAATAACACGTATTGCAGTTGTTATCGTCGCTGAAGTTTGAGCCAGGAATGCATTTATGAAGTCTGGACTGCATACACTTCTAGCGTCTGCATAAAACAAGATCGTATTTGCGGTGTTTTAGATACGAAGCTTAGCTAAAATGGCTTTAGCCGTGTTTGGTGACCAGATCTGAATAGCCAAGTACTTCCCAACCTTCCTCTTCCCAATCTCCTTCTCCTCCCCACTACCTTCAGCCTCACAACATAGCCTGTTTGGGGATGTCATAGTCTCACTGGCTCTAGACGTTAGGAGCAGTTGAAAAATAACAATTGTTTCCGAGTTTTTTGGGTGCAGAAAGGTTTTCTAAAATTTTGAAATAGGGATTTAATAAGAAATAAAACTAAAACTAAAAGAGAGAGCGGAACTGGAACCAGAACTCGAACCAGAATCGGAACTAGAACTGGAACAAGAACTGAAACCAGAACTGAAACTGTAGCAGGAAGGAAAATTTGGTTTGGCACAAGAGTTTAAAGTAGGTATTTTTAGTGAAATAAAAAATATTAGACATATTCGTAGCGTGTACAAAAAACAGCAACGAATTTAAATCTGATTCAAGAACATATAATTTTCTGAAGTTTTTTATAATTTTCCGTAGAGACAAAAGATTTCTACCTAGTATTAGAAGAATGAAGCCTAACCTAACCTACGTTAAGCTTTTTTTCCTTGCTGGGTAAAGATTTCAATGAACTTTGAGGTGTTTTTCATCAGAACAGAGCTAGAAAACGATTTGGCTTGATGTTGCGCACCGAAAGATGGACACAAGAAGAACAGGTAATCTTAAAACAGCTTACTCCCCAAAAAGTTGATGATTTTTTACTCAATGTGAATCTTTTACTAGTTTGGATGGCCATTAAATCATGCCCACCACCCAAAAGGTAAAAGCATCCCATCCATCTTTTGCTGATATCGGTTTAGCGACTCACCTCTTCTGACGGGTTGCTTGACGCAGTCGTTCCTGGTGCAGGCGTAGTCCGTCCCGTCGCTGGTGCAGAGGCAAGTGTTGCAGTCCAGCCGGAACTCCTCGCCCGGGCTGCACTTCTTGATGACAGGCTGGTCACCCTGGAAGTCATTTTGAAGCGTCCGTATAAGTGGGTATACTTTGTGAAAAGTTTTGCACAATTGAGTAATTTACCATGTACATTGCTCTTTTGTAATAGTTTTTTTTCCATTTATTTGATTTGATCAGTATATTTTAGAAAAAATTGATTTGAAAAGAAACTTTTCTAGAAATTTGATTTAAGCGACACATTTTCCACAAATGAGATTTGCGGGCATAATTTATATTATTATATAATATTTTTTCCACCAATGATATTGGTCCCCATAATTTTCACAAATTTAATTTGAACGGCATTTTTTTCATAAATTAGATTTGAATGCAATATTTTTCACAAATTAGATTTCGACGGCATATTTTCCATAAATTTGATGTGAACGGCATATTTTCCATGAATTAGATTAGAACGCCATAATTTCTACAAATTAGATGTGAACGGCATATCTTCCACAAATTTAATTCGAATGACATATTTTCCACAAATTAGATTTGAACGCCATATTTTCCACAAATGTGATTCGAATGGCAAATTTTCCACAACTTAGATTGGAAGCGCACATTTTCCATAAATTAGATATAAACGACATTTTTCCACACATTTGATTTAAACGGCTTATTTTCCAAGAATTAGATTTATACCCCTTATTTTCCACAAATAAGATTTGAATGGCACATTATCCACAAATTAGATTTGAACGCCATATTTTCCACAAAAATTTTATTCGAATGGCAAATTTTCCACAAAGTACCATAGATTTAAACGCTATATTTTTATAGCGACAAAAATCCAAAAAAAGTCCCAAACTTGTGTCGTTTAAGTCGAGCCTTCTCCCAAATGGTAAATATATTTTGGATGGCTGAAGGGCCACAAAAGCCTTCAGAATCAAACGAGAGTCAGAGCATTCGATGCAGGAAAACAAACCGATCAAAACTGCATAATTTTTAACTCATTTCTGACCAAAGTGTCGCTTAAGCCCTTTTGCCTTTCCAGCCGATAATGTTATGAATGTTGATTTAATTGGCTTACCTGCGGCAGATCGTGTCTAAAATCTAGGGCACTTTCGTCAGCTTGGGCTGAAAATATAAAAACATTAAATTAGTAAATATAAATAAAATTTAAAACAAAAATTTATTGATCTAATTCTAGCACCATGAACAGGTTGAATAATAAACATTTCGAAAGATCTTTAATATTATCCCAAATTATATGCCTATGGAAGTGTCTGGCCATTCAGATCTGGTCACCAAACACGGCTAAAGCCGTTTCAAGCAACGTTTCGATTCTGAATGCTGGTCTTTCACCAGGGCAATACTTGGAGTATCTACCACTCCGGTACGTGCCAGTTTTTTTATGATTTTTGTGCCAAAATGGTGTTTAGATAAGTTTTAAATTAAGTGTGTCAACAAGATAAATACATACTACTGCATGATTAACCTAAAATGTTTACAAGATAAAAAAATAAAAAAATGCTTTACTGTACATAAACAATTTTTTGACTGATTCGGCTAAAAGAGTCACTGAACAGATTATCCCTAGAAGTGTGATCTGTACCGATTTGAAATGTCATAGTTTGACATACTCAGAGCAAGTCAGGATTGTTGATTTTTTCCTGACTCGGGCGTGGCAAGGATTTTTATGGACACACCCTTTTACATCCATTCATAGCGCATGTCGACATAATGTGGTATTTATTTGCATAACCACTTTTTCACAGTATTGTTATCAACAAAAATACAGGATATAACCTCAAAAACTGTTGAGTTATGTCGCCTAACAAAACGTAGTGAGTGGAGTCACCGGAGACGCGGGAGACGGAAAATGTGCTTACATACCGAAAAGTGGGGCGATATTATGTGACAACTTACGAAAAAACCCGGAAAAAGTGATCTATCGTAAATTTGCATAGGTCGGGTAAAAAAAATTAGCTCTCTCTCTCTATATATTCTTGCTCTGACGACACGTATGACCTTTTGACGGTTTATCTCTTCAGTGGAGTCAATGTTGAATTATTTCAACAAATAACACATGAGATTCTTAACTTTCCGGAGCCGGTGGTACTATAATTTTTTATTTTTTATTTTTTATTATTATTTTCCTTGAACATACATATTTTTACTAGTTGGTAAATTGCCCATCCCACTAGGCATAAGCCTGTGTTGGGATGGCAATTTGCAAAATTGATTTTTTAGCTACATAGTAACATGTTAGTATCGAAAATATAGTACATACATAATGAAAATAAAAATTATTTAAGTAAATGACAAAATTAAAGATATAGAATCTACATATTAAGAACTAAATTAAACTTGGTTTTTAAGGTGAGATAATGATATTGCTTTAAAAGAGCTTTTGGTTTGTATGTTTCTGATGGTGCTGGGTAGAGAATTGAATTGCTTAGTGGCGTTGTACTTTAAAAAATTGGTCCGTAAGTGGTTTTATAGGCTGGAATATTAAAGAATTTTATGTGTGACTGCCTTAAGGTTCTAGAAATTTTCCTTTCTTCAAACATATGGAGTATGTTGTGAGACTAAAGAGAGCGGGGAGGGGAAGGAGATGGGGAAGTTCCTGGCTATTTAGATCTGGTCACTAAACACGACTCTCTATACCTCTTCTAAAAATACTAAAGTTAATTAATTGCATTGTAATATTTCTAGTTTATTTTATTTATGTTTTAGTGTACTAATTATTTACGCCATGTTATTTCTGTGTCACTATTATTTTATAGTATCTATTGCACAGTTATGTAAAAGCCTATAAAGGCTGATTCACACCAACGTCCGGTTCCGCTCAGTGCCGATATTGTTCCGCAAGAAAACTTATTGATATGGTATGAATATCAATCAAGGAGTATGTGCCAAGACAAATTTGTGTGGCAGTATATCCTTCTGCCCACCCTTGTCATATTTAACTGCTTAATTGGTCAAATAATTATTTTGAATTGTAAAAATACTAACATCGCAGATTTTTTTTTAATTAAAAACCATTTTTTTATCACTAAATAATATTTTTATTAATTATTAATAATAATGGTTTAAAAAAAAAATCTGCGTTGTAAGTATTTTTACACTTCAAAATAATTATTTAACTAAATAAGTAGTTAAATATCACAAGGGTGGGCAGAAGGATATACTGCTACACAAATTTGTCTTGGCACATACTCCTTGATTGATATTCATACCATATCAATAAGCTCTCTTGCGGAACAATATCGGCACTGAGCGGAACCGGACGTTGGTGTGAATCAGCCTTAAAGACGTACATAATAAAATAAATAAATAAGAAAAAATTAGTCAGCATGGAAAAAGTGTTGAAGGTTTTAGCGCATGTCAATCGGCACGTAGCCCCAGATATTTCTAGATAGTCCATAGCTCTTGGAGGACACGAAGGAAGACCTTTGCGAAACAGTGTAGTCGGGACGGTTGACTTTATACTGACTCGATAGAAAGATATATTAAAGAATGTTGGATAGCCTATTAGTTACCGCCCACATGGAATTGGGACATTTTTAATAAACGTATTTGAACAGATTAAACGAAGCAGTATCAATATACCATTTAAATGATTTATAAACTCAAAATATCACACAAACACTGATAACAGAAAGTTTGCCTTAAATAATGATGGAAGCTTTTTGTTGATTTTAAAAGTGTGAAATTCTAAAATATTCGGTCAAAAATATTTAAAACCTGTTGAAATACCTCTGAAAAGTGATGTTTTATAATCTTTGTTTGGTCTTATTTCAACATTCAAGCATAGCACATATCACCATCATGTTTGATTTATTTGTATAACCACTGCAAGTTTTTTAATCAACACAAATATGGGAAATAACCTCAAAATCCGTTGACGTAAGTTATACGACTCGATAATGTGAAGTTAGAACATTCTTACATACTTAGAAGTGCTTCAATATTATGTTAATACTTTTTTCTTGTCTCTTTCTCTCTCATTTTATACGACGTAAAAACTCGGAGAAAGTGATTTATCGCAAATTTGTATAGGTTGGGTAAAAATATTTAGCTCTCTCTCCATATAGATTTTTTCTCCAAGATTTTGATACACGGAAAATTGCTCAAGTGACACAGGCATAAAAAAAAACTTAGTAAAAACTATTGTAATTACTAGTTGTGAAAAATAACGAAATGTAACTAGACGTACCAATAAAAAATCATTAATTTCAAATATAGAATATAAATAGTTAAAGAAGTGAAAAAATAACTTTGAATAAGACCACGGATATTATTTTAATTTTTATGACCAACCGGTTTCGCTTGGCCCAAGCATCATCAGGGGTACAAAATTAAATTCAACAAAAAATACAAAGTGTGCGGTTATATATAAATACAGAGGGAGAACAAAATATAAAATAAAATAACAGAACAATGAGAAAATAATACAATAATATTTAAATTGTAGCAAAGGAACAGAGAGAAAGAGACAGATAATATGAATTGTAAGAGACAAAATGTATTCGGTTCTCCCTCTGTATGTACAGTGAAACCTCTATCTATCGTTCCTCGAATAATCGTTTTCTCGGATGTATCGTTTGTTTCTTCTAGTCTGAATTCATTTCATACAAAAATAGATCGCATCGATCGTTTCTATGTCCACCATTTTACCGCATCCATCGTTCGAATTGCGTCGCGTATTTGATATATTTTGTCAGGTCGATATTGATGAAGAGGAGCCGCTGCCTGTACCTTGATTTTCAGAAGCATGCACACTCTTTGAAAGATTTGAAACTTTCCACTACGCACACTCAATAACTGATGCCGAAAAGAATATCATTTGCAAAGCCGAAAATATACTGTTGACTTGCGGAAATAAAACAGTAAAAAAACAAATGTCGATGAAAGATTTTGTATTTAAAATGCAATAAACTTTTACTGTTTAGCTTTGTATTTTTTTAAAATAAATACATTTATTTACATCTAAAACTTATTTTCTTACTGTAATTTTAATCTACCAATGGTTATGCAGATTGGGAGGATGGTATCTTTACTGGATCGTATCTCCTTGTGTTTTGTCCTCTTAATCCCGCATTCATTGTTTTCCCGCATTCATCGTTTAATTCAATGGTTCCCTTTAAAAACGATAGATAGAGGTTTCACTGTTTATATACCCGTACACTTTGTATTTTTTTTCATATAGTATATTTGCGGCACGTTCCAGAGTGGTAGATACTTTGAGTGTCGCCCTGGTGAAAGACCACCATTCAGAATCGAAACATTGCTGAAATGGTTTCATCCGGGTTTGGTGACCAGATCTGAATAACCAGGTATTTCCCTACCTCCTTTTCCTCCTCCTTCTCTTTAGCCTCACAACATGCTCCAATTAGGGATGCCATAGTCTCACTGGTTTCAGACGTTAAAATAAACTGATGCTAATTTATTGTAATTATGAATTTGAAAAATAATCTTTTCACCCCCCTCCCTACCTAATAAAGTACCTACCTATAATGTATGTCAGCAGACATTATTCTAAATTAGAAATGGGGCAAATAAAAAATTGTCCAAAGAAGCGAGGCTAGCAGTCCACAATGGAGAGCTTATACCAATCCTAATGAATGGCAGTGAGGCATGGAACTGGCAGAAGAAGAATGAGAGTAGACTGAATGCTGTAGAAATGCGATCTCTGAGGCGTATGTGCGGTAACACCATGTACTACCGTGTTAAAAATGTGGATATCCGGAAATAATGCAAGGCTGATGTAAGCGTAATGAATAGGAGCGAGAAGGGGACGCTTAAATGGTTAGGGCATGTAGAGCGAATGAACGAAGAAAGGAGTATGAAAAGAATATATGATGCGAAAGTGAATCGAAGAAAAAGTCAAGGACGCCCGAGAAAGACATGGCACGATCAAGTAAATCAAATACTTGAATCGGGTCACGTAAAAAGTCAGAATAAAAGGAAAGAGTATATATGAGACGTTATATGCATGTGAATGAAGCAAGGAGTGTGTGCCAAGACAGAGTTATATGGCAGTCCGTCCTCTTTGCCTACCCCTGCGGGGAAACGGCGTGATGGTTTGTTGGTTTTTTTTTTTTGCTTTTAACAAAAATTATGGATATAACCTCAAAAACCGTAGAGTTATGTCGCATGACTAAACGTAGTGGGCAGAGTCGCCGGAGACGCGGAGACGGAAAACATGCTTACATACCTTAAAGTGGTGCGAAATTATGTGACAGCTTGCTTGTCTCTTTCTCTCTCGCGACTTACGGCGTAAAAACCCGGAGAAAGTGATTTATCGTAAATTTGTATAGGTCGGGTAAAAGTATTTACATATATAAGACAGAGTTGTATGCCGCTCCGTCCTCTCTGCCTACCCCTGCGGTGAAACGGCGCGATGGTTAGTTGACCAATTAGATAACTGTCAATCTCCGCATTACGTAATCATAATATTTGCATTATTCTCGTCGATTCCTAGAAATATAATGGAGATGTTATAATTTAACATTTATACTATAAAGACTTGCCGACATTCAAGTATTCCGAGAAGAACTTTAAATAATTACTAGTGCTAAAATGTTTCGTAAATTATTGTTTAAAATTACTTTGTTTTTCGCGGAAGATACAATAAACAAAATCACACCTAAATTCTTGGAACGATTTTCTAAACAATATTTACCCGATTTTAATATGAATTTCTGAGTAATTTCGATTAAAGATCAGAAAGGCGAAAATGAAAGAAAAATATTTGTGTCGAATGCCTCCAGCAATCTCAGGCCCTAACTAGTTAGACGGCCCCCATGGTCGAGTGGTAAGACGCTCGACTACGAATCCAAATGTCGCGGGTTCAAACCCGGCGTGCGCCAATAACTTTGATTTAATTATTATGTGTCATAATACATTTTAATTCATATAAAAATTTTAAAAAGTATATTTGCGGCACGTTCCAGAGTGGTAGATACTCTAAGTATCGCACTGGTGAATGACACCATTCAGAATCGAAACGTCGCTTGAAATAGCTTTAGCCGTGTTTGGTGACCAGATCTGAATAGCCAGGTACTTCCCAACTTTCCTCTTCCCAATCTCCTTCACCTCCCACTTCCTTCAGCCTCACAACATACCCTATTTGTACCGAGCGTCTTACCACTCGACCATGGAGGTCGTCAAGCATTATCAAGGATAGAAAATTAAGCTAAACAAAAAATACATAGTGTGTGGTTATAAATACTCACACATACAGAGGGAGAAGAGAATATAAATATAAAAAAGAGAACAGTAAGAAAAAAAAGAATGAAAATTTAAATTATAACAAAAGAACAAAGAGAAAGAGGCAGATCATACGAAATGAAAGAGAAAAAACTCTCTTTATGTATGTGTACATATAACCACACACTACGTATTTTTCGTTTAGTTTAATTTTGTACCCTGATGATGCTTAGGTTAAAAAAAACCGGTCAGTCATAAAAAAAAAATCTGTGGTCTCATACAAAAGTTATTATTTCGTTTTCATTAATTATGATAAATATTTGTGAACATTAGATAAAGTCAAATCTAATCCGTAAGCTGTTGGAATATTGACCCAGTCCGCTGTCTCCAACTTCATAAATGTTATTTTAATAAAATAAAAAAATGGCTGCACGGTTCACTTTTGACCCTAGCCGCTTCGATAGCAGGAGCTTCTCTCAACAATTCTTTGCCCAGAAATTAATAAATAAAAAACGGACATTTACGAATATTATCTGTAATTTACGTAAGTGTTTGTTTGTTATCTCGAAAGAAAGCGGTTTTAATGCTGATGAATGAAACATACTTGGCAACGTCGCATTTCTTTAAAAAAAAAACACTCAAATTGTTATCAACCACAAGCTAAATTCTACTATTACGGTTCTTCTTATAAACATGTCCCATTTCATTACATTATTGTTGCCCAGTTACATACGGAATGTTCGAACGAGGTATTTACAAGTTCGTTCCATTTCATGAATTCAAACGAGAATGAGCCGTAAAAAAGCTCTTTTCAAAGGTCATTTTCGTATAGCACAAAAGGATAAAATTGACAGAACAGCTGACGGTAGTGATATCTGCAATAAGCTGTCACTACCAGGAGCCGCTTTCGGAACCAGTTACCAATATTTATTGAAAAAAGCCGATAGCGGAGATATGGGATTTAATTTAATTAACAAGATTAAAAAATAAACACCAAAAAAATATTGCTTCAAACGAGTTCTGAAAGACCAAAGTCACCGGGACACAAATATGTGCTAACTCTGAGGGTTCATTTCGACTGGCGGGAAGAAAAAACAAGCATTCTGATTGGTTATTGACTTTAGATCGCATCGATTTTAACGTACGACACTCCATAGAAAAACAGACTCTACGTCCAAATGACTATTATGCAATTCGCAAAAAAATTCCGTGGAGAAAGACTTTTTTCCATACATTTTCGACAGTCGTTCAATGCACTGTGGTGTTGCCAGCGTAATGGAAAACATAATTATCGCATGAGGTTTGTAATTTTAAATGTCTTACAATTTTTTTAGACTATTTAAAGAATATTTAATATCTTTATTTTCACGGCGCCCCTTCAAAGATGGCGCCTTTGTTTTTTACACAGTATGAACATATGGTGATCCGTCGCTGAGTACCTAACTATTCAGATCTGGTCACCAAAGACGGCTAAAGCCATTTAAAACAACGTTTCGACTCTGAATGGTAATCTTTCATCAGGGCGATACATAGAGTATCTACCACTCTGAAACGTGCCGCAAATATACTATATATTAATTTTGTGAAAAACAAAAATGTTTTTGCGCACGCCGAGATTTGAACCCATGACCTCGAGATTCGTAGACGAGGGTCTCAACCACTTGACCACGGAGGCGGTGTACCTAATAAGAATGAATGTGCTGATGTTGATATATTTGTCAATAATTTCTCTCGTTTAAAGAAAATACAAATCAGTTAATTTGTCCACTATTTTACATTTTATCATTTCGTAAAATCTCTGTATTCACCTTAGAGTATATAGAGTGGTATCTATCCAAGGCAGTGTAGTCAGTTTTTGATGATTTTTACCTGACTCGGCGGACCTGGGCGTGGCTAAGACTAAGGCTTGGGTTAGAGCATAATTTTTTGTTTATTCACTTAACCACTTTTTCACAGTATTGTTATCAACAAAAATATAGCATATAACCTAAAAAACCGTTTGGCTATGTTAAGTTTAGTGGCATAATAAAAAATGTGGACGGAGTCCCGCGGTGAACCAGGAGCCCAAGATCATTGTGACAGTACTTAGAAGCGGTGTATTATATTTGCTGTCTCTTTCTCTCTCATGGTGTAAGACGTAAAAACCCGGAGAAAGTGATTTATCGCAAGTTTGTATAGGTTGGGTAAAAATAATTAGCTCTCTCTCCATACATTGTTACTCCAAGGTATTCACTGTTTCAACAATTATTTTTATGTATGTATTTTGTTTCTTTTTTTTTGTGTTATTCATTTAACATATTATGTATATTTTTTGCATTTTATTATTCTTAGAAGAGGCATTTGCCTGGATATAAAATATTGTTGAGTGGGTCATAATTTATTCACACTTGTATTGTATTGCAGCTTACCCTCGACGTACGTACATATGTATGTATCTTAATCCTGGTTTAGATTTGGCTTATTTATATAAAATAGTTTTTGTATCTGATGTAGTAAATACATAAAATTATGTATATTTCAATGGTTTTTTATTTGTAATTTTTTTTGACTCGCGTTTTAACAATGTAAAAACCCAAAAAAAAAACTAACTAACCATCACGCCTTTTCCTTACAGGGCTAGGCATTGAGGAACCGCCATTCAACTCTGTCTTAGCACACACTCCTTGCTTCATTCACATGCATACATCGTCTCATCATCTCTTCTGTTATTCTGTCTCTTCACATGGCCCGATAAACATAGATATAATGTTTTTTTTTTCAAAAAGCGAGATATTATTTTTATTGTTCAAGGCCAGTTATCGGTTTTAGGCTATATTTATGTTAGGTTAGGTTATAATTTTTAAATTTGTATATGTAGCTTTTCCACTTATCCCTAAACTAGAAATAAAAACACTGCAGGGGTAATTTATAAAACTACAGTTGGTTCACATTTAGACTACATTTTTAATAACTCCACACAGAAGGCCCTGAGCGAAATAATTTCCCTCAGGGCCTATGTCATCTTTGGGGATGCTGTGTGGAGGATCTTTTTGAGGAAAGGAAGGAGTGAACCTGGGGCTTGAAGAGGCCCATGTTGAAGGAGGGAGGAAACACAGAGGCCGGCAAATCGTTCCATAGCCAAGCTGCTAAACATAAGAACGAGTCGTAAAAGCGACCCGTTCTCATGTATTGAATGTCCTACGTGTACAAATGTTGGGCGCGCGTTTGGCGAGTTTTCCGAGTATGCACCGGTGCCGAAGGAATCAATGACGCAAGTTCCTCGGAGCATCTTTCATTGAAATACCTGTAGAACAAGGACAGCATTCCCACCTGACGTCTGTGCTCCAATAATTGGATTTTTAATTTTTTTTTATATGAATACCGCACAAGAGTCTCAACTTCTCCCAACCGTCTAGAGCCAGTGAGTCTATGGCATCCCCAAACAGGGTATGTTGTGAGGCTGAAGGTAGTGGGAAGGGGAAGGAGATTGGGAAGAGGAAGGTTGGGAAGTACCTGGCTATTCAGATCTGGTCACCAAACACGGCTAAAGCCATTTCAAGCAACGTTTCGATTCTGAATGGTGGTCTTTCACCAGGGCGATACTTAGAGTATCTACCACTCTGGATAAATGGACCGCCCGTTTCTGCACAGAGTCAAGGGTTTTTCTCAGGTATTTACGGGCTCCAGACCAAAGGCGGCTGCCTAATTCAACAGTGGGGCGCACTAATCCTGCTCTACTATATTATATTTGGCCACAAAATAAAGCTGAATAAGCTAAAAGCTATTTAAAACCGAGTTGTGAGATAGATACATTCTAAGGAAACACAAATAGGCAAAAACAAATCAAAAACAGAAATAAAAACGAGACTGCTTTAAAAAGTGTCAATTTTTTTATATATAAAACTTTCAGTAACCGAATATGATTTTTTTCAAATTGCTGAATTTCGCAAACTCTTTGACTGTCATTCGACAGGAAGAGTACAAAAAAATCCACGCGTGAGGCTATAAAAGATTTTAAAAACATGGTCATAGTTAAGGCTATTAGCGAAGAAGTGACAAAGAGTCCATAGCTCTTGGAGGATATTTAGAGGTACCTTTGCGAAACAGTGTAGTCAGGATTGCTGACTTCATACTGACTCGGTAGAAAGAGACAAAGATACATTAAAAGATGTTGGATTGCCTATTAATTACCGTCCACACGGAATTCGGACATTTTTAATAAACATATTTGAACACATTAAACAAAACCATATCAATACACTATTAAAATGTATTTATGATTTTAAAGTTTATTTTGTAGAACTCCATTTTAATTTTTTAGGTTTTTAATTTTATTTAAACATTAATCATTAATCATTATTATTTTAATTTTTTTTTTAAAAGCTCTGCGATGTAATTATTTTTACGCGTGACAGCTGTTTCGCCTTCTGAGGGTTTTGATAATGCAGTTTGATAATGCCCTCAGAAGGCGAAACAGCTGTCACGCGTAAAAATAATTACATCGCAGAGCTTTTAACTAAAAATTGTTATAAAAAATAATTTAAATAGTAATAATTATTGTTTAAATAAAATTAAAAAACCTAAAAAAAAAAAAAAAAACTATTAAAATGATTTATAAAGTCGAAATATCACACAAACACTAATAACAGAAGGCTTGCCTAAATAATTATGGAAGCTGTTTGTTTATTTTGTGTCTTTATATCATTAAAAATGTGAAAATTCTAAAGTTCGGTCCAAAATATTAAAAACTGTTGAAATACCTCAGAGAAGTGATGTTTTATAATCTTTGTTTGGTCTCAGTTGAACATTCACGCATAGCACTTTTCACCATCATGTTTGATTTATTTTTATAACCACTGCAAGTATTTTAATCAACACAAATATAGGAAATAACTTCAAAATCCGTTGACGTAAGTCATGCGACTCGATGATGTGAAGTTAACGCGGATGGAGAACATTCTTACATACTGAGAAGTGGTGCAATAGTTTGTGCAGACTTTTCTTGTCTCTTTCTCTCTCATGGTATACAACGTAAAGACCCGGAGAAAGTGATTTATCGCAAATTTGTATAGGTTGGGTAAAATTATTTAGTTCTCTCTCCATATATGTTCTTAATTCAAGTCTTAGCTTTTACAAGAGGTTAAAAAAAAGTTTTATTCAAACGGAAATGGCTGCATCAACCATTAATAAACATTTCACTCTCTGATAGAACGAATGCAGAAATCCAAACTGTTGCATTAATCGTGTTTATCTCGGCTAGACGTACTGGCTAGTTAAAGTTATTCTTGTGACCCTGTGAGCATATAGCAGAGTTGTGGTTTTTCAACAAATATCTTCCTACCTTGAAGTAACAATATACGGAGGGAGTTATTTTTACCCAACCTACACAAACTTGCGATAAATCACTTTCTCCGGGTTTTAACGTCATACATTATGAGAGAAAAGGGGACAAGAAATATAATACACCGCTTCTATGTAGTGTAACGATGATCTTCGTCTCCTGGGTCTCCGCCCACATTTTTTATTATGCCACTAAACTTGACACAACTAAACGGTTTTTTAGATTATGTGCTATATTTTTGTTAGTGACAATACTGTGAAAAGGTGGTTATACGAATTAACAAAAACATTATGTCGATATGCGCTATGAATGGATGTATAAATACCCTAGCCTTAGTCCCTGCCACGCTCAGGTCTGTCGAATCAGGTAAAAATCATCAAAAACTGACTACACTGCCTTGGATAGGTACCACTCTTAGAGTATACAAGAGGCAGCCCAAGCCAAGGCAGTGAAGTCAGTTTTGGACTTGTTTTTGATGATTTTAGCATGACTCGGCGCACCTGGGCGTGGCTAAGACAAAGGCTACGGTATTTATACATCCAATCATATCACATATCGACATAATGTTTTTGTGTATTCGTATAGCCACTTTTTCACAGTATTTTTATCAACAAAAATATAGCATCTAACCTATAAAACCGTTTAGTTGTATCAAGTTTAGTGGCAAAATAAAAAATGTGGGCGGAGTCCCGCCGTTAACCAGCGAAAATAGCCAGCTTAAGATCATTACGACAGTATATAGAAGCGTTCCAAGAAATTTTTTGTCTCTTTCTCTCTCACGGTGTACGATATAAAAACTCGGAAAAAGTGATTTATTACAATTTCGGATGGGTTGGGTAAAACAAATTAGCTATTTCTCCATATATTGTTACTTCAAGGTACCACTCTATGTACTCTAACCTTCTTACCGGTCAAAACAAGCCAAGCACAAGGCATGAATGGAAAAAAAACTCCGTAGCTACCGTTTCCGCCTGATATTTGAAGAATTATTACTGCTGTTATCACCGGACAGATAAACCGAGAGACTAGTATTGTGGGCGCGTCTGTGTGTCCGAAATATGCTTAATTTTTCCTCGCGTCTTGTGAAATGGATCACTTTCTTTGTTGCAAATCATCCAGTTCAACATTCCTCGCCGCAGACTCGGACACAATGAATTGCTGTTCCTCAATCATCACTCTACTAATTATGGGTACAATTCTCCACTGTCTAGTGTCTCGAGACTTGTTGAATAAAGCCATGGTCTTGAAACTTTTGGTACCAGTCTAAATATTTTTAGTCATTTTTTACGACTCTATCAAAATCTTGTTCAGACTTTGATTTGAATATTCTTTCAAATGTATATTTTTGTCATTGCTTCATTTAAATGTGATGTTTGTGCTGTTATTTCTCTATTGTTCTTTTTCCCATTTCGTGTTATATATTTATTTTTATAGCTGGACAATGATTTGTTAGTATGCAAATAAATTAAGATTTTGAAAATGTTTCTTGATGAAATTATCAAATTCAATGGCCCGTTGTCGTAAGGTTTTATTTAAATTGGCTACATCACTTTTCTGTTTGGTGAAAACCAAATTATTCCCCAAATACTTCCAATAGCTGATAAAAAAAGCCATGTAAATTGCTTAGGTGATAAAAAAAAAACGTGGTCACATTTTCCTCGCCTGCAGAAGTGGCGCTGCAAAGCGAGTTTACCTTAGAGTAACGATATAAGGAGGTATAGCTAACATTTTTACCCAACTTTTACAAATTTGCGATAAATCGCTTTCTCCGGGTTTTTACGTCGTATGCCATGAGAGAGAAAGAGACAAGAAAAGTCGTCACTTAATATCGCAGCACTTCTAACTATGTAAGGGTGTTCTCCATCTGCGCTAACTTCACATCATCGAGTCGCATAACTTACTTCAGCGTGTTTTGTTGTAATTTCCTATATTTGTGTTGGTTAAATACTTGCAGTGGTTATACAAATAAATCAAACATGATGGTGATATGTGCTATGCGTGAATGTTCAAAGGATACTAAACAAAGATTATAAAACATCACTTTTCAGAGGTATTTCAAATAAAGTTTTAAATATTTTTGACCGAACTTTAGAATCTTCACATTTTTAATGACATTAAGACATAAAATCAACAAAAAGCTTTCATCATTATTTAGGCAAACCTTCTGTTATAAGTGTTTGTGTGATATTTTGACTTTATGAATCATTTTAATTTATTTATTTATTTATAAATTAACGGACTAAAGTCCAATAACAAAAATACATATAAACCACGAAATAGAAAAAAGAGTAACAGAGAAAGAATAGCATATACATTAAAATAAATTAAGCGATGAACAAAAATAAGGCAAAATAAACATAAGAGAGAATATTATAGCCATGGTCTAGTCAAAGTTTTGGTAGAGTCTTAAAGAATGACGAAAATCATTTAGACTGCTACCAAAAAAATCAAGACCATGGCTTGAGTTAACAAGTCTTGACATTCTGGACATTGGAGAATCATACCCATAATTAGTATTGTGATGATTGAGGAACAGCAATTCATTGTTTCTGAGCCTACGGCAAGGAATGTTGAACTGGATAAGTTGCAACAGAGAAGGTGAGTCAATAAAACAATTAATGACTTTGTAAATGAAAATTAAATCAAAGTCTTTTCTGCGCTTTTCTAATGAAGACATTTTCAATAATTGTTCGATTTCATCATATGAATAATCACCTCTTTCTCGCCCCAATCTCCATGCATTTATAGTGTATTGATACTGTTTTGTTTAAGCCTCAGCACTCAAAAATTACGCTAAACATCACTTCTTGGCTTTCTAATACAAGCAATACTACAAATGATTTATCTGTAAATTTTCTGTGAGTAGTTAGAAAAATGTCTGAGGTCTTCAGTAAATATATTTTTTTCACCGTAATCCTTTAAATTCTATGAAAAACATACTTAAGTGTCAGTAAAAGGTGCATTTTAAAAACCAGAAATGGCATTTTTTACGATTTACCTAAAATTCAAGTATTCATTTCATAAAGAAATTAAAAGATTACTGTTCAAGAATTGTATTCACTGGAAACCTTAGACATTTTTCTAACTACCCGTATAGAATTAACAGATAAATCATTCGCAGTATTGCTTGTACTAGAAAGCCAAAAAGTGTGTATTTTTGGGTGCTGACCCTTAATGTGTTTAAATATGTTTACTAAAAATGTCCGAACTCCATGTGGGCGGTAACTAATAGGCTATCCGACATCCTTCAATATATCTTCGTCTCTTTCTATCGAGTCGGTTTAAAGTCAACAATTCTGACCACACTGTTTCGGGAAGGTACCTCTCCACGTCCTCCGAGGAGTGTACAGTGTAGCGTGATACGGCGAACAGTGGCACAGTCTGTGTGAATAATATCGCCGACCTGTGACCCCCTCGCCAGTTGTTCTTGGCAGACGCGCGGGCTCCGACCCCGTGACCCCGCTATCGGCTCCCCGGTGCTGTCCGCCACTCGCATATACGCACTCGACATGTATAACCGCCATGTGTACATTTTCTGGTGAATTTTAATGAAGTGCTTATCTTAAAAAAGGCAAACATTCCCGGGTTACGAATACCCTGCCCATATTTAGATTTGGAGGACTTATCTGGCAGCGGGTTGGATCCGTAGCCCGTAGAGGAAGCGACCAACCGAGGATTCGAGAAGATTGTCTGAACCGGAGCTGGTGAAGAATATTGATCGAGAACGTCAAAATCTAGATGATGAATGATGACGCGGTGATTCTGATCTATTTATAATACAGTTTAATTTACATCCTTGGAGTTAGAATATAATATATGGAGAGAAATTCAAATATTTTTAACCAACCTATAAAAATTCACGATAAATCACTTTCTTCGGGTTTTTGCGTCGTAAACCGTGAGAGAGAAAGAGACAAGACAAGTTGTCACGTAATATCGCACCACGTTTAGGTATGTAAGCACGTTTTACGTTTCCCGCGTCTCCGGCGACTCGGCCCTCTACGTTTTGTTATGCGACGTAACTTCTTAGATGAATTAAATAATGTAGATACGTTACTGAGACAACGCGCGTGACTGCACTAAACTAAGCCAACATGGCATACCTGAGATTTACTGCGTTTAGTCTCGCACAAACATTCGTTTGACAAACAAGCTGTCACCAGCTGCCACAAAGGCATCGCTGTAAGCTCTTTTCTGAGATAAAATGCCTTCCTGTGCTTTTGACAAGTGTGAAAATCATTGGGGAGCAAAAAAACAAATCTCATGGAGTTTCTTTTCATGCGAAGTACACACAAATCACTTATTATTTCAATGAATACAATTATTCACATACCAAATGGTACAAGTGAGATAGCGAATGCAGAAATACATAAGTGTGCGGAAGACAACCTAGCGACAGTACACTGAGTACGTCGTATACTACTTCGCTCGTAAGTTCGTTAGGGAAGAGAGGGCTTGCAACGCGGAGAATGTAACACGGGACGTCCATATAGCTATCTCATTCACACACACATATTCTGCTTGGTATGGCTATCCTTTTCATGCGTTATGAGATATCAGAGCTTGCCAAATTTATCGTTCAATTTGCATGAATATGACGTATCTTGTATTTTATGTATATGCGTAACTCAACGGTTTTTGCGGTTATATCCTTTTTTTATTTTTTTATAACAATACTATGAAAAAGTGGTTATACAAATAAACGCTGCATTATGTCGACATGTGCTATGAATGGATGTAAAAAGATGTGTCCATGAAAACCCTAGCCATGCCCGAGTCAGGAAAAAACCAACAATCCTGACTACACTGATTCGCAAAGCCAACCCTCCCGGTATGCTCCGGTTACTCTGAGTTTACATCTATTGCAAACTTTTCTGATACATAGTAGTAATATTGCGGCCATTAGTATTATACTTTTTTTAACCGTCTAGAGCCAGTGGGACTATGGCATAATAGTATTCTGAAATTAAATTTGACCATAGACCAAAGATTTTCGTAACAGATTGAAGCCGGTCTGGTCTTACAGCTGTGGAAAAAAGTTTAAAACTTGCCTCATTAAATTATGTATATTGCATGTCGTAGTGATTTTGTATTGTGTCTACAAAGATAAGAGTATTATTTTTTTTATTTAGGTGTTTCAATTCATCGTTCGACGAAAGATTGTTAATGTGTGTCATTTTTTTTAGCGACATAGCACTCTGAAATCAGGAGTGTGCCCAAAATTTACATTCGAATTAATTAATTCCGCTCTAACTTCACATCACCAAATCACATATGTAACTTACGTCAACGGATTTTGAGATTATTTCCTATATGTGTGTTGATTAAAAAACTTGCAGTGTTAAAAACTGATTGTTCAAATAAGACCAAACAAAGATTATAAAAAATCACTTTTCAGAGGTATTTCAACAGTTTTAAATATTTTTAAAAATAATTACAAAGACATAAAATCAACAAAAAGCTTTCATCGTTATTTAGGCAAACTTTCTGTTATTAGTGTTTGTGTGATGTTTTGACTTTATAGATCATTTCAATTGTGTATTGATATTGTTTTGTTTAATGTGTTCAAATATGTTTATTAAAAATGTCCGAATGCCATGTGGGCGGTAACTAATAGGCTATCCAACAACCTTTAACATATCTTTGTCTCTTTAATCGAGTCAGTATAAAGTCAACCGCCCTGACTACACTGTTTTGCATATATATTCTTACTTCAAGGTTGATAGCCTATTTTGGATGCCTAGTTCGTGCAGAATGGTAAGACTAGTGCGCCTGGCTATCCATGGAATCCTGAACCTTCTTCGACAGCATTATTATGTTTTTTAAAACATGAGTAAAGTAGGTGCCCGAAGAATCTCTTCTGGGGTGATAGTGAACATTAGTAATTTTCTGATGAAAATTTTCAGTGAACTTACGTAATTCTTTTAATAAATGTACGTATGTAAGTACTAGAAAATCAACGTTTCTTTCGTGAGCGATAACTGTGTTGAATTTATCACCCACGTCAAAAACACTTGACTGCCTAATTCATTAATTTGTCAATGTTTTGATAATCATTTGAATAATATAAACATCCGGAGAATCAAAGATTTGGGCCAGAAAACACACCACAGTGTTTATCAATGAAAACGTGCTACATGAAAATATTTACAACAATTATCTAGTAAATTAAACGAAGGATTTTTTTGTAGTGTACAGAGTCACTGATACTATATGCGCAATATTGAAGACCATAATAGAGTGGTAGATACTCTAAGTATCGCCCTGGTGAAAGACCACTATTCAGAATCGAAACGTTGCAGTTGCTTGAAATTGCATTAGTCGTGTGTGATGTTTGTACGAGGCCTGTTCAAAAGAAAAGGTGAATTTTGAATTTTCGCGGGCTGTGTACACTCGATTATCGTTGTTTTTTGTTTTGTTATGTGGTACACATATGTTTATCATATGTTAGCATTATCAGCCATTTTGGATTAGTGGTTTGTTTTTGACAACTGGAAAGGTTAGTCACGTTTTTGTGTGTTCTTCGATTTTTTACTTTTGAAAAAAATGGATCAAAGAATAAAAACAGTTGGACCATATACCTAATAAAATTCAACCAAGAGTTAGATAGTCAAAACAATTCCTTGAAAAAAGTGTTTTCTCTACTAAATAAAATAAATTAAGATAATAATAATGCGATCAATTGGGGAAAGACGCATTTGCCAGTTCTGCTAACAAAACCTTTGTCCTTACTGCAAGTCTTAACAAATTCACATTAACATTTTTTCCCTTAATAGGCATCCATTTTTATGCTCGTAAGCAAAGATTCAAGTCGAACTCAATTGCAAACATAAATAGTGTCTAGGAAAAAATGCCATTTAATATATCGTCGCTGGAAAGGCAAAAAGACTGAAGCGCCATTTTAGGAAGTTTACACCGGAGCACTTTAAGGTTTTTTATTTATTTTACAATAAAATTCATAAGTCCTCAGTATCTGGTTGGATTTAAAAAAAAGTTAAATCAATTAAATTAAGTTGAAAGCTAAAAAGGTCCCAAACTTGTGTCGCTTGAGTCGAGCCTTCGATGATGATTACTGATCAAGGTACCAAGATAATTGAATAATATTGAAAGATGGGCCTGTTTTATCAAGTGTAAGCAAATTGTTAAAATTATCAAGAAATTATCAATGATGTCAACGGACAGACGTTGTTATTGAATTAAACTCATTTCAGAGAAGAAATTAACTCACATCATATCGTCGCTGGAAAGGCGAAAAGACTTAAGCGACACTTTGATATAAAAAAGAGTTAAATAGTATATATTATGCAGTTTTAGTCGTTTTATTTCCTGCATGAAATGCTCTGACTTCAGCCATCCAAATAAGTGACACAAGTTTGGGACTTTTTTAGATTTTTGTCGCTTCAGGTAACTCAGTTAGAGCATTGAGTTACCCGAGTAAACTTTTTTTTCAAAATCCAAGCAGGTACTGTAACACTTATAAATTTTATTGTAAAAAAAAAAAACTTTAAAGTGCTCCGGTGTAAACTTGCCAAAATGGCGCTTCAGTTATTTAGCTATTACGAATGTAAAAATTTAATTTAATTGAAATTATCATTTTCTTTTTAACAATCTTTTCAAATCCATGCCAACCTAATAAAGTACCTATCCTTGGAGAAAGAATATAATATATGGAGAGAGAGCTAAATATTTTTACCCAACCTATACAAATTTACGATAAATTACTTTCTCCGGGTTTTTAAGTCGTAAACCGTGAGAGAGAGAGAGACAAGAAAAGTTGTCACATAATATCGCACCACTTTTAGGTAAGTAAGCATGTTTTTCGTCTCCCGCGTCTCCGGCGACTCCGCCCACTTCGTCTTGTTATGCGACATAACTCAACGGTTTTGAGGTTATATCCTATATTTTAGTTGATAACAATACTGTGAAAAAGTGGCTATACAAAAAAACACTACATTATGTCGACATGCGCTATGAATAGATGTAAAATGGTGTGTCCATGAAAACCCTAGCCACGCCCGAGTCAGGAAAAAATCAACAATCCTGACTACACAAGCTATCTTTCCTGGTATATTACTTATTTGAAATGAGTGGATTAAAGCAACTGATGTTTTTTCTTGGCGAGTCAAATTACATTCTGTTATTTTTCACGGGTAACAACTAGTTAATAATACTGAATCGTGAATCATAGGCCATCTAGAACGAGTCTTATCTAGGCGATGACGACATTATTATTGTTATTAAATAAATATGCTGGCTTTGGGAAATACTGCATTCGCATTAATTCCAATCACGTCAGACATAGAGATATATCGGTACAAGCTTAGAGTATATGGAGTGGTATCAACCCAAGGCAGTGTAGTCAGTTTTACCTGACTCGGCAGACCTGGGCGTGACTAAGACCAAGGCTAGGGTATTTATACATCCATTCATATCACATTTCAACATAATGTTTTTGTTTATTCGTATAACCACTTTTTCACAGTATATCGATACTGTGAAAAAGTCAACAAAAATATAGCATCTAACCTGAAAAACGGTTTAGTTGTGTCAAGTTTAGTGGCATAATAAAAAATGTGGGCGGAGTCCCGCGGTGACCCACGAGCCCAAGATCATTGTGACAGTACGTAGAAGCGGAGTATTATATTTGCTGTCTCTTTCTCTCTCATGGTATGCGACGTAAAACCCCGGAGAAAGTGATTTATTGCAAGTTTGGATCAGTTGGGCAAAAATAATTAGTTCTCTCTCCAAAGCGTTCAAGTTTACGTTTTTTTATGGGAAGGGGAAGGGGAAGGGGAAGGGGAAGGGGAAGGGGAAGGGGAAGGGGAAGGGGAAGGGGAAGGGGAAGGGAAGGGGAAGGGAAGGGAAGGGAAGGAAGGGGAAGGGAAGGGAAGGAAGGAAGGGGAAGGAAGGAAGGGGAAGGGGGAAGGGGAAGGGGAAGGGGAAGGGGAAGGGAAGGGGAAGGGGAAGGGAAGGGGAAGGGGAAGGGGAAGGGGAAGGGGAAGGGGAAGGAAGGGGAAGGGGAAGGGAAGGGGAAGGGGAAGGGGAAGGGGAAGGAAGGGGAAGGAAGGGGAAGGGAAGGAAGGGGAAGGGAAGGGGAAGGAAGGAAGGAAGGAAGGAAGGGGAAGGAAGGAAGGGGAAGGGGAAGGAAGGAAGGAAGGAAGGAAGGGGAAGGAAGGGAAGGGAAGGAAGGGGAAGGTTTTCGACGTTTCAATTCTGGATGTGGTCTTTCACTAGGGCGATACTTAGAATAGGACTACCACTTTGTAACGTGCCGCAAATACATTTTGTATTATTTTACATGAATTAAATGTGTAAGGACACATATCGATTGAATAAAATTAATTTGCGCTCGCCGGGTTCGAACCCGCGACCCTGGGATTCGTAGTCGACTGTCTTAACACTCGACCACGGAGGCGGTCAGATTATTTGAATTGAAACAAATATTTTTTATGGCAAGTCAAGTTACATCCCATGATTTTTTATCGGGCAGCAAGTTTATAAATACAACTTCTCGTTTTCCGTATGTGAACAATTCTCTCAGCGGGCAGTACCTACCGAGTGACAAGCAGCCGGCATTTCTGCAAATGCTATGCTAATGCTAATAACTTAGAGTATATAGAGTGGTACCTATTCAAGGCAGTGTAGTCAGTTTTTGATGATTTTTACCTGACTCGGCGGACCTGGGCGTGGCTAAGACCAAGGCTAAGGTATTTATACATCCATTCATATCACATAAAATTCTTTAATATCCCAGCCTATAAAACCGCTTACGGACACAAAAGTTTTAAGTACAACGCCACTAAGCAATTCAATTCTCTGCCCAGCACCATCAGAAACATACAAACCAAAAGCTCCTTTAAAAGCAATATCATTACTCACCTTAAAAACCGAGTTTAATTTATTTCTTAATATGTAGAATATATATCTTCAAATTAGTCAATTCCTTATATTATTTTTATCTTTATTATTTGTGTACTATATTTTCGATATTAACATGTTACTATGTAGCTAAAAAAAATACTTTTGCAAATTGCCATCCCAAAACAGGTTTATGCCTAGTGGGATGGGCAATTTACCAACAAATAAAAAAAATGTACGTTCATTGTAACATACATAGCTTGCAAATTATACAATCTACTACCAGATACGACTAGACAAATAAAAACAATTACCTAATTTAAACAGGAAATAAAACATTGGATTTATAAAATAGGTCGCTCTTATATTGCTAACTACTGTAAAACACCTACTTAGACGTGCATACTTTAATTTTTAATATATCTTTATCTCTAGGCTTATACGAGTACAATCCTATTTTTTATTTTTCTGAATTAAGCTGGATTCACACCAACGTCCGGATCCGCTCAGTGACGATATTGTTCCGCAAGAGAGCTTATTGATATGGTATGAATATTAATCAAGGAGTATGTGCCAAGACAAAGTTGTGTTGCAGTATATCCTTCTGCCCACCCTTGTGATATTTAACTACTTAGTTAGTTAAATAATTATTTTGAAGTGTAAAAATACTTACATCGCACATTTTTTTTTATTAAAAACTATTTTTTTATCACAAAATAATATTTTTTTTAATCATTAATTACTAAAAAATATTATTTAGTGATAAATAATGGTTTAAAAAAAAATCTGCGATGTAAGTATTTTTACATTTCAAAATGATTATTTAACTAACTCAGTAGTTGAATATCAAAAGAGTAGGCAGAAGGATATACTGCCACACAACTTTGTCTTGGCACATACTCCTTGATTGATATTCATACCATATCAATAAGCTCTCTTGCGGAACAATATCGTCACTGAGCGGATCCGGACGTTGGTGTGAATCTACCATTAACCTTTACCATATTATAACGTAAAATTCTTTTTTCCTTTTATTACTTTTTATTTTATTTTCATCAATTTTTAACGTTAATATTTTACAATTTATGTACTCTACGTCTGTCTCGACACAGGTATATCCTCGTGAGACAGACATGGACCAAACCCATGGTTTTTTTAAATATTTTAACAAGAATAAACAACAAAAAAAATTTAAAAAACCCGGCATGGGAAAATAAAGTTTATTTCTAATTTATGTACGATCACATATATTTTTAATATAAAACAACCGTTGACGGCCTGCATGGTCGAGTGGTAAGACGCTCGACTACGAATCAAGAGGTTACGGGTTCAAACCCGGCTTGCGCATAATTTTTTTTTATTTAATTAATACGTATCACAACACATTTAATACATATAAAATAATATATAGTACATTTAGCTCCAGAGTGGTAGATAGTCGTATCGCCCTAGTGAAAGACCACCATTCAGAATTGAAACGTTGCTTGAAATGGCTTTAGCCGTATTTGGTGACCAAATCTGAATAGCCAGGTACTTCCCTTCCCCACTACCTTCAGCTTCTCAACATACCCCGATTGGGGATGCCAGTCTCACTGGCTCTAGACGGTTGGGAGCAGTTGGGACGCTTGTGCGGAATAAACTGTTAAAAATATATACTAAAGAATTGTTCCTCAGTGGAAACGACCCAGAGGAGACTGACAAAGGGGTGGGTGGGCGAAAGTGGTTTGGAGCAGGGCGGGAAGGGGTGAAGGCTGCTGGGGCGGCCAAATCCCCGCCCTACGATGATATGTAGAAAGAAATCTGGCAAGAAAAAATAGGGCAAAATGCCATATTGTTTGTCCTATGTTTTTGAACTGATAAAAGATTTCGGTGAATGTTTAACTGTAGTGCGTATAATGTCGCATTTAATTAATATGTCAACTATCCACGCTATAACAATAAATTGAGGTTAACGTCTTGGTTTATCTTACTTTATTTAAATAATTAGTGTCTTTTGGCGGAAAAATCAACTCATTGAACGAATGTACGTTATCTACACACAATGTCGAAATTGGGAAGTGATTACATGGTACCATTTCGTGACCTCATACGCACAATGTAATCCGACCAACAGTTAGTTAAACCATCACCCCATGTTCCGATGGGGTAGGCAGATAGGATGAACCGCCACACAACACACTCTGTCTTGAAAAACCCCTTGCTTCTCATACATACTCTTTTTTTTTTTTTTTTAAGAAAGACAAACATTCCCGGGTTACGAATAACCTGACAATATTTGAAAAACTCCTACTGCCATCATAAGAAGCGGAAGATGTTGCTTGTGCAATGATGTAGGACTTAGCCAGCAGAGGAATTGAACGCACGACGCCCGGGTGGGAATCCGACGCGTTTGTCCACTCAGCTACCGACCGATTCTTGACATGATTCGAATCAAGTATTTGATTCCTTTGGTCATGACAAGTCTTTCTCTTCGCGTCATATCATCTTCTCTATGTATCCGAATCATCTGGTCGTATCTGGTGGGATTTCGAAGAAAATGTAAGCTCGAATCTCTCACTGAGTTGCCTGAAGCGACAAAAAGTCCTAAACTTGTCTCGCTTGAGTCGAGCCTTGTCCCAAATTGTAAAAATATTTTAAACTTTGACATGAAACACTCACTTAAAATTTAAATAAAAGTAACTTGGTTTTGACGCCACTCTATTTTTATCTTTTTTAGTTTTATTTATTTTACATTAGTTACTTTGTACATTCAAGTCAACAAGTAGCTAATTATTTCATTTTCTTTTTAACTTTATAATATTTTAACTTACATACTGCTTATTATTTTGATTTATATGCATTTTAAATATTTTTACAGGCTATTTTGAATTTATTGATAGGCATAATTTTGATGGTTTCCGGCAGAGCATTATAAGATTTCATCCCTTTATATAGTAAGCTATTTTGTGTGTTGGCTTTATTCTTTTCTGGTAGTCTAAATTATTTGCATGCCCTTGTATTATATTTGTGAATATCAATATTATATTAGATACATATACCAACCGGTTTCGGCTCTACCTGAACCTTCTTCAGGGTTACATATTTGTTCAGCCCTGAAGAAGGTTCAGGTAGAGCCGAAACCGGTTGGTATATGTGTCTAATAAAATGGTGACGAAACAAAGTTACTTTTATTTTTTTTAATATATTTTAGATGGCTGAAGGGCCACAAAAGTCTTCAGAATCAAACGAGAGTCAGAGCTTTCGACGCAGAAAATAGAACTGATCAAAACCGCACATTTAACTCATTTTTTACCAAAATGTCGCTTGAGCCTTTTTGCCATTCTAGCGCTGATACAACAGACTTGGCAAGCGTAGCAGACTGTAGCATGGCGTCTCCAGTCTGCCGAAACGAGAAGAAATGTCGATTATCGCGTGGGAGTGGAAAAATATAACCTATCTGTTTTATAACATTCGTGATTTCTAAAAATAGCTGGCCCTCCCACCCGGTTTCGCCCGAAATCAAGACGTTTTTTTAGAAAACTTGTCCGCGCAATGCGCGTGAGCCACTCCCGACTGGCAAACAAATCCAGAATGGTAGATACTCTAAGTATCGCCCCGGTGAAAAACCACCGTACAGAATCGAAACGCTGCACGAAATGGCGTTTAAGGCGAATTTGGCGTGTTCGGTGACTAGATCTGAACAGCCAGGTACTTCTCAACCTCCTTCCCCTACCCACTTCCTTCGACCTCACAACACACTCGATTAGGGATGCCTTACTCCCACTGGCTCCGTACTAGCGTTGTGACCGCTCCGTAAGAACTACTTCATTTGGCGGCAGTTCCAACTTCCTTCATTGTTCATTGAACAAATGCTTCAATTAAAGTTGGTAGTTCCCTTGCAGTAATAATATATGGAGAGGGAGCTGATTCTTTTTACCCAACCTATACAAACTTGCGATAAATCGCTTTCTCCAGGTTTTTACGTGGTACACCGTGAGAGAGAAAGAGACAACAAAAATAACACACCGCTTTTACGTACTGTAAGGATGATATTCCTTTTTAAGTACTGTAAGTGGGACTTCGCCCACATGTTTTCATACGCGACTAAACTCGACACAGCTTAACGATTTTTTAGGTTATTTGCTGTGTATATTTTTATTTTTTTATTTATGGTTTTAAAGTTTATTTTGTAGAACTCCATTTTAATTTTCAGGTTTTTTTAATTTTATTTAAACAATAATTATTATTATTTCAAATTCAAAAAACAATTTTTAGTTAAAAGTTCTGCTATGTAATTATTTTTATGAATTTATTTATTTTGACAGTTTGATAATGCCCTCAGAAGGCGAAACAGCTGTCACGCGTATAAATAATTACATAGCAGAACTTTTAACTAAAAATGTTTTCTTTTAATTTAAAATAATAATTATTATTGTTAAAATAAAATTAAAAAACTTAAAAATACATGCTATATTTTTGTTGAAAACAATACTGTGAAAAGGTGGTTATACGAATAAACAAAAACATTGACATGTGCTATGAATGGATGTATGAATACCCTAGCTCTAGTCCTAGCCACGCCCAGGTCTGCCGAGTCCGGTAAAAATCATCAAAAACTGACTAAACTGCCTTGGATAGGAACCACTCTATGTACTCTAAGGTAGTTCCCTCGTAGTTCCGTTCTCACGATCTATGCTTGCTTATGGCTTACTTCGAAACTTCAATTTTAGTTCTTCGTTCGTTCGCACGACTGAAGTGTCGCACCATCCACAGTTCAATTTTAGTTCACTTCGTAAACTTTAATTTTAGTTCCTTGTTCGTTCGCACGATTGTAGTATGGCACCATCCACAGTTCTACGAGTTTTGCTGTATTTTATTTTTTCATGATTTCATACGGGACTATTTTTGTGACACAAAATAAATTATCTCAATCATTTTCAAGGTTATGTTATATCTCAACCAAAGACGTGCACTATATATGAGCAAATAAGCACTGCCTACCCTACCGTAATTGCGAATAAGCCTTTTTGCCTTTCCAGCGTAGACATACACTAAAAATGCCAAAATATGCATTGAAAATGCACTACCATAGCCAAAATGTGCTTAAAACAATACAATGTCCAAAATATGCATGAAAATGCTGAGATTTTATTAAAATTGTCCCATTTTTTATTTCCATGGGGAGTGCAAAATGAATATTTGTCTACAACTGAGAAATCTGGATTTTTTTTTCACTAACGTAAAGTCGCTGAGACAGAAATATCCACCGTCTCTATTGATGCATACTGCGGGTAGAACACTTCCTGGCCTTTGCCGTAACTGCGCATTTTAATAAGTTAAAAATATTTGCAGTGTGACAACTTCCTCAAACGAATCTCTTTTGGAATTCGATTTTATTGTATATTATGGAAAATTAAGTTTTTTTTTATACTCTGGCCGGAACACATTTCATAATTTGTTCACACACAAATAACAAAATATAAAATAATAATCAAATCATAAAATATAACTTGTTTATTGGCGATGTTTTTTTTAATTGAAACCGTATCGCCACCAGCGCCAGCGTAAGGAGTGTGATTTCGTTCGAGTTAGTTCGATTGGATTGTCGCTACGCTAGTAAATAGCAGGACCTCGGAAGAAATGTGATTGAAATAATAAAATGGTTAATATATGTATTAATGACGAAAATGGCTCAAATGTAAAATACGCATTAACCTCTGGATTGGCGGATTCCCGCTAGGTACAACTTCCGTTGTACCTTGTTCACTGTAATTTTGTAGTAACTCACTTGAGTTTTACAAAATGATGTTTTTGACAATTACTATGCTATCTTTTCAGATAATGTTTTTATCTATTTTTTTAAAATTGTATGTTAATGGGATAAGTGTTTTTTTTCTGGAATAGCTACTTATATTCGGAGAGTTGGTTTTTTTCTCCTTCGTGTCACTAAAAAAAGTTTGATTAAGAACCGTAAAGATTTTTTGTCGTTTTATTGTATTTTCGTGTGGCTGAATAAATTTTCTTCCTAATAAAAATAAAACTGCATGAAGTTTTCCTGTAAATACAAACAGTAATGTCACTTTAAAAATCGTTTTTTTCTGCCGCACCAACGTGGGCAAACTTTAAATATTTATTACTCGACTCGTACAGAACTTAACGTAACGCAAAATATCTCTATTGCTCGATTATTTTGTTGACAAGCGATAACGATTCATTTAAATATGCTAACAACAGGTTTTAAATGATAATAACTCCTGAAGAAATAATGATGAATGCTCGGCGCCTATAGGCACCGCCGGCAGACTAGAGGTTAACGACCAAAATTGCTCAAACACGCAGATTATCGTAATTTTTGATACCCACGATGTGTGAATATCGTTTCGCATTTAAATTAAAGTAGAACGTCGTGTTAAAATAACTTTAAATGCAGTTTCGAGTTATTTTTAAGTTATTTCTAGCACCATTGTGTTGAAATACGTTATTTTTGTTAAAAGTGTTTTTTTACAATACTATTTCTTATGCTAGGTAGCTATTTATTTTATAAAAGTTTTGTGACCATTTTGATGTTGGTGTTCTGAAATGTTTTCCATTATGTACCTAAAAGGTTAAAGATCACCTTTTTCAGACTGTAAAAAGATTAAAACAACGGAATATATTAGACCAAAACCTAAACTCAGTTTAAAAATGCAATTTTTTTATTTTAAAAATTTAACTTACCTTGCATTCGCATCATTCCCAAACAGGCGACGAACAAAAACGCCGTCGAAAAGAAAAAGTTCATTTTGAAAAGTTTGTCTCACAAATCTGCACTGAACGGAGATTTTAACTTTTCGCGTTTGCCGAAATCGCGAAAAAACCGTCGGAAGCGAATGGCTCCGGAGATTGCCGAAGTGTTACGATTGGAATGTCGTCCGTTAGCCGGCGGCGGAAGACAGAAACAGACTGACTGGGAGGCGATGTGCACTGGTTTTATATGAATTCTCTATGGCCGACGTGAAAACGATCCCTACAAAGAGGTGCACAACCTTGGAGTAAGAATGTGTATGAAGAGAGAGCTAAATTTTTTTACCCAACCTATACATAATTGCGATAAATCACTTTCTCCGGGTTTTACGTCGTATACAACGAGAGAGAAAGAGTCAAGAAAAGTCTTCATATAATATCGAAGCACTTCTATGTATATATGAATGTTCTCCGTCCGCGTTAACTTCACATCATCGAGTCGCATGACTTACGTCAACGGATTTTGAGGTTATTTACCATATTTGTGTTGGTTAAAATGCTTGCAGTGGTTATACAAATAAATCAAACATGATGGTGAAAAGTGCTATGTGTGAATGTTCAAATAAGACCAAACAAAAATTATAAAACATCACTTTTCAGAGGTATTTCAACAGTTTTAAATATTTTCCACCGAACTTTAGAATTTTCACATTTTTTATGATATAAAGACATTAAATCAACAAAAAGCTTCGATCATCATTTATGCAAACATTTGTCATTAGTGTTTCTGTGATATTTTGTGTTTATAAATCATTTTAATGGTGTATTGATATTGTTTTGTTCAATGTGTTCAAATACATTTATTAAAAATGTCCGAATTCCATGTGGGCGGTAACTAATAGGCTATCCAACATCCTTTAAATCTTAGTCTCTTTCTATCGAGTCAGTATAAAGTCAACCGTCTTGACTACACTGTTTCGCGGTTTTTTCGCAAGGTATCTCTTCATGTCCTCTAAGTGTACAACCTCCAAAAGAATGCGCCAGTAAATTCCAACGAAAATGACTTAATTTATTTATAGTTGGGCTTTTTGTAATTCTTTACGATAATTATCTTCGAAGAGTACATTTATAATGTCTAACATCATTGACTCTATCAAAACCTTGTCCAGGCTTTGACTCGAATGTTCTATCAAATGTATACGAGTATATAACCACGGCATCAATGGCATCGAGACGCTTCTTCAACTCTCTTCTAAGGTAAGTCAAAATAGACCGGACTCTGGCAGGTGCAGGATTACTAAAAAGTGTGTTTTTTTTAAATATTGTACAATGCATTTATTTTAGTGGTTCTTTCTGTCTTCTGCATGTTGAAGATTTTCAGGAGAATGTTTCTATTTTTACGGATTTTTCACAAACTTCAGCTGTTGGTTGGTAACAATATTTATTCTTCCTCGCCCAAGTGTCAACTTAAGATTGTTGTATTCATTTTTACACGTTTTATTCCGCGTTATCTTCGAGCAATACAATTCAATTGACGACCTCCACGGTCGAGTGGTAAGACGCTCGACTACGAATCCGAAGATCGCGAGTTCTAACCCGGCGTGCGCCAATAAATTTTATTTAATTAATACATGTCAAAAACACATTTAATTCATACAAAATAATATAAGATTTATTTGCGGCACCTTCCAGAGTGGTAGATACTCCAAGTATCGCCCTGGTGAAAGACCACCATTCAGAATCGAAACGTTGCTTGAAATGGCTTTAGCCGTGTTTGGTGACCAGATCTGAATAGCTAGGTACTTCGCAACCTTCCTCTTCCTCTTTTCCTTTCCCTCCCCACTACCTTCAGCCTCACAACATAATCCAATTGGGGATGCCATAGTCTCACTGGCTCTAGACAGCTGGGAGCAGTTGGGACTCTTGTGCGTCCATCACTATAAATATAAAACTCACATAAACTGCACATTCCTTTTAAATACACTCTTAATTAACACCCTTCAAAAGACAGAAGGAAAATGGCTGACCTATCTTTTTTGTTCAAGATAATTTACTTTCCGTTGTGAACTCCTGCACCTTATCGACTTCAGAGTACCTCAGCGAGCAACTCTGCAAAACATATTATTTTGCAACAATACTTTTCAAACTAACTACCACATGCATGCACCGATTTCTCGCCTACACACACTCGAAAACGAAATCACCGCCGAAATTGACACCTTTCACGTAAATTTGCCAAAATGTAATGGAAGCTAAAATGATATATTTATTTGTCACCAATGCATGAGAACTATTATTAAATTTTTGTTTGCTATCCTACGACTTGGCTAGATCTGGGCGTGGCTAGGACTAGGGCTACCACATGTCGACATAATATTTTTGTTTATTCGTATAACCACTTTTTCACAGTATTGTTGTAAACAAAAATATAGGATGTAACCTAATAGACCGTTGAGTTATTTCCATTTACTTCGCGTATCAAAACGTGTGGGCGGAGTCAACGGAGACGCGGGACACGAAGAACATTCTAACAATACTTTAAAGCGGTGTGATAATTTGGGAAATTTTGTTGTCTCTTTCTTTCTCATGGTGTACGACGTAAAAACCAGGAGAAAGTGATTTATCCCAAATTTGTAAAGGTTAGGTAAAAAGAATTAGCTCTCTCTCCATATATTGTTACTTCAAGTTTACTTACTTTATGTTTATTTAATAAATATTATCTAACTAACTAACTAACCATCACGCCGTTTCCCCGCAGGGGTGGGCAGAGAGGACGGACCGCCATACAACTCTGTCTTGGCACACACTTCTTGCTTCATTTACATTCATACATCGTCTCATACATACTCTTCTGTTATTCTGACTCTTCACACGACCCGATTCAAGTATTTGATTTACTTGATCGTGCCATGTCTTTCTCGGGCGTCCTCGACTTCTTCTTCCATTCACTTTCGCATCATATATTCTTTTCACACTTAATTAATTAATAAATATTGACTGCAAAAATTGACACTTTACACGTAAATTTGTCAAAATTCAAAACACACTTAATTTTATGTATTTATTTGTCACTAATGTAGCAAAGACTTATCGTCGATGGAAAGGCAAAAGGGTTTAAGCGCCACTTTGGTCTAAAATGAGTTAAATATGCAGTTTTAATCAGTTCTTTTTTTTTTATTGAATGCTCTGACTCTCGTTTGATTCTGAAGACTTTTGTGGCCCTTCAGCCATCTAAAATATATTCACCGTTCGAAGGCTTTACTCAAGCGACACAATTTTAGGACTTTTTCAGCTTCATGTAAATTCACCAATTAAATTCTGGTTTGAATCTCAGATTACAAAATAACAGCACCAATGATTACATCAGACCTTTAACTCCTAGGCCCCAGACAGGTCAATGAAATCGACAATTTGTTAAAAAAAAATAGCGAAATTCAAAAATTTGTGATCGTTTTCACAAGGAGTTAGGATACAATTGAGCTTACTTTGGGCACATAGACACGCCCAAAATACACTTCTACTCTTCAGTGTTGGTCGAGTATTTCTCTGAACTCGTTTATTGATGATCGTAAGGCAAGCACTGTTCATATTGCCATCGGATTTACCTATCGCTTTCCAAAGAAGATCAATATTTGACTATTTAGCAATAATATTGTGAGTGCATCTAAATCTGCACTTTCCAGAAATCATTTCGGGTCATAGAAATCATGGAAATTCACTTGGCCTACACTGTCTGCAGCTAGCGTAAGAGCAAATAAACATTAATATTGACACTCAAAAGAGCAAAAAAAGTGTTAGAAATCATTTCTGTCGAAAATAATACATTCGGGCCTTTCCAATAATGTTTGTTTTTATTTTTGTACAATGAATATCGCACTAGAGTCCCAACTGCTCCCAACCGTCTGGAAACAGTTGGACTATGGTATCCCCAATTGGGGTATGTTGTGAGGCTATGTTGTGAGGATAAGGTACCTGGCTCTTCAAATCTGGTCACCAAACAAGGCCAAAGCCTGAAATGGCTACGGAGATTATACTTCTTTCAAAATAATTCTGTCTGGAGTGAATAAAATTGGGGTATGTTGTGAGGCTGAAGGCAGTTGGAAGGGTAAGAAAATGGGAAAGAGGAAGGTTGGGAAGTGCCTGGCTTTTCAGATCTAGTCACCAAACACGGACGAAGCCATTTCAAGCCAGTTTTCGATTCTCAACGGCGGAGTCAACGGAGACGCGGGACACGAAGAACATCCTTACAGTACTTTAAAGCGGTGTGATAATTTGGGAAAATTTGCTTTCTCTTTCTTTCTCATGTTGTACGACGTAAAAACCCGGAGAAAGGGAAAGTGATTTATCCCAAATTTGTATAGGTTGGGTAAAAAGAATTAGCTCTCTCTCCATATATTGTTACTCCAAGGTATTTCCGCCTCAAAGCAATAATATACAGCAGAGATAGCTTTGCAAAACAGTGTAGTCAGGATTGTTGATTTTTTCCTGACTAGGGTTTTCATGGACACACCTTTTTACATCCATTCATGGCACGTGTCGACATAATGTTTCGTTTACTTGTATTACCACTTTTTCACAGTATTGTTATCGACAAAGATATAGGATATAACCTCAAAAACAGTTGAGCAATGTCGCATAACAAAACGTAGTGGACCGAGTCGCCGGAGACGCGGGAGACGAAAAACATGCTTGCATACCTAAAAGTGGTGCGATAGTATGTGATAACTTGTCTTGTCTCTTTCTCTCTCACGGTTTACGACGTAAAAATCCGGGGAGAGTGATTTATCGTAAATTTGTATAGGTTGGGTAAAAATATTTACCTCTCTCTCCAAATATATTGTTCTATATTTGAAATAGGTGGATTAAAGCAACTATCTTTTCTTGGCAAGTCAAGTTACATCCCGTATTTTTTTATACGTAACAACTAATTTCGCTAATTATGCAAGGCTTGATGTGAGCTTAATGAATAGGATCAAGAAAGGGACGCTTGGATGGTTTGGGCATGTAGAGCGAATGAACGAAGAAAGGAGTGTGAAAAGAATATACGATGCGAAATTGAATGGAAGAAGAAGTCGAGGACGCCCGAGAAAGACATGGCATGATCAAGTAAATCAAATACTTGAATCGGGTCATGTGAAGAGTCAGAAAAACAGAAGAATATGTATGAATGTGAATGAAGCAAGGAATGTGTGCCAAGACAGAGTTGTATGGCGGTCCATCCTCTCTGCCTACCCCTGCGGGGAAACGGCGTGATGGTTAGTTAGTTAATTAGTAACAAATAATTGTTAACAGGTTGAATTAAAGCCAAGGATTTATAACGCACCGGTATTCTCGATATGTACTGTTTACTGTTTAGTGACCAGAAATGAATAGCCAGACACTTTCCAACCTTCCTCTTTTAGACTCGTTTCCCTCCTCGCTCCCTTCAGCTTCACAAAATACCTCGAAAAAAAAACAGTTTTTATTAATCTAAAATATTGGACCGGTCGGTAGCTAAGTGGACAAACGCGTCGTATTCCCACCCCGGCGTCGTGGGTTCAATTCCCCTGCTGGATAAAGGCTGATTCACACCAACGTCCGGTTCCGCTCAGTGCCGATATTTTTCCGCAAGAAAACTTATTGATATGGTATGAATCTCAATCAAGGAGTATGTGCCAAGACAAATTTGTGTGGCAGTATATCCTTCTGCCTACCCTTGTGATATTTAACTACTTATTTAGTTAAATAATTATTTTGAAGTGTAAAAATACGCAGATTTTTTTTTATCAAAACCATTTTTTTATCACTAAATAATATTTTTATTAATTATTAATTATTAAAAATATTATTTAGTGTTAAAAAAATGGTTTAAAAAAAAAATATCTGCGTTGTAAGTATTTTTACACTTCAAAATAATTATTTAACTAAATAAGTAGTTAAATATCACAAGGGTGGGCAGAAGGATAAACTGCCACACAAATTTGTCTTGGCACATACTCCTTGATTGATATTCATACCATATCAATAAGTTTTCTTGCGGAACAATATCGGCACTGAGCGGAACCGGACGTTGGTGTGAATCAGCCTTAAGTCCTCCATCATTGCATAAGCAACATTTTCCGTTTATTATGATGGCACTGGAAGTTTTTTTTTTAACATTGTCAGGTTATTCGTAACCCGGGAATGTTTGTCTTTTCTTTTTTATTCATTTTTATTATAAATTAACAACCCTCTGTTTTTGGCGTGCTTTGTCACCTTCAAAGGGTGACTCGATCGACTTCAAAGTTGAATGTGTCAATCTGTAAGACTTCCAATTGTTGACATGCTTTGACATTGAATCAATCACTGCCGATAGTGGGACCTCGTTCGGTCTAATTATAGAAATTTTATTAATAATAGTTTATATTAATACTAAGAGACAAGGATACAAGTCAATGGACGGAGAATCGGGACTTGATTAAAACCACGCCGTGGCTGCTAGGCCTTGCATACAACTTCACACACCAGAGAGATAAACTGATATAAGCTTGAAGTAACAATATATGGAGGGAGAGCTAATTATTTTTACCCAACCTACACAAACTTGCGATAAATCACTTTCTCCGGGTTTTTTACGTCGTACACCATGAGAGAGAAAGAGACAGCAAATTTCATAGACCGCTTTTATATACTGTAAGGATCTTGAAGTAACAATATATGGAGGGATAGCTAATTTGTTTTACCCAACCCATCCGAAATTGTAATAAACCACTTTTTCCGAGTTTTTACATCGTACACCATGAGAGAGAAAGAGACAACACATTTCTTGGACTGCTTCTAAATACTGTCGTAATGATCTTAAGCTGGTTATTTTCGCTGGTTAACGGCGGGACTCCGCCCACATTTTTTATTTTGCCACTAAACTTGACACAACTAAAAGGTTTTTTAGGTTAGATGCTATATTTTTGTTGATAAAAATACTGTGAAAAAGTGGCTATACGAATACACAAAAACATTATGTCGATATGTGGTATGAATGGATGTATAAATACCGTAGCCTTGGTCTTAGCCACGCCCATTTGCGCCGAGTCATGTTAAAATAATCAAAAACAAGTCCAAAACTGACTTCACTGGCTTTGGCTTGGGCTACCTCTTGTATACTCTAAGGTAAGGATGATCTTAAGCTCCTGGTTCACCGCGGGACTCCGCCCACATTTTTTATTATGCCACTAAACTTGACACAACTAAACGGTTTTTTAGGTTATATGCTATAGTTTTGTTGATTAAAATACTGTGAAAAAGTGGCTATACGAATAAACAAAAACATTATGTCGATATGAGATATGAATGGATGTATAAATACCGTAGTCTTAGTCTTAGCCACGCCCAGGTGCGCCGAGTCAGGTTAAAATCATCAAAAACAAGTCAAAAACTGACTTCACTGCCTTAGATAGATACTACTCTATCAACTCTATGGATATAAGTTTGTTGTGGGCATGTCAATGCGGCCGATGTAAGTTCGATTTTCGAAATTGATAAAACCTTTTCAAAAATCGAAACTCTTCCTTGGGCAGACAAACAATTTCATCTCCCTGTCAGGGGCCTAGGAGTCCAAAAGTCTTATGTGAATTGGCGATAAATTATTTTAAAAAATAACATTGTTGTTGAAAGTTGATTTGTAAAGACATTTTTTAGCAACAGGTTTTCTGAAATTTGTACTTTTGTCAGTAGGTTGTCCTTTTTATTTTTATGTGTTGCTACCTTAAAGTATATAGAGTGGTACCTATCCAAGGCAGTGTAGTCAGTTTTTGATGATTTTTGCCGGACTCGGCAGACTTGGGCGTGGCTAGGACCAAGGCAAGGGTGTTTATTCATCTATTCATGGCACATGTCGACATAATGTTTTGTTTACTCGTATGACCACTTTTTCGTAGTATTGTTTTTAACAAAAATATAGCAAATAACCTAAAAAACCGTTTAGTTGTAAATTGGCGACAAATTATTTTTAAAAAATAACATTGTTGTTGAAAGTTGATTTGTAAAGACATTTTTTAGCAACAGGTTTTCTGAAATTCGTACTTTTGTCAGTAGGTTGTCCTTTTTATACACATGTGTTGCTACGTTCACCATCTCACTCTCTCAAATAGTGTTAAACTTTGGAGTAACAACGTATGGAGAGAGATCTAATTATTTTTACCCAACCTATACAAACTTGCGATAAATCACTTTCTCCGGGTTTTTACGTCGTACACCATGAGAGACAAAGAGACAACAAATATAAAGCACCGCTTCATGTACTGTCACAATGATCTTGGGCTCCTGGGTCACCGCGAGACTCCGCCCACATTTTTTATTATGCCACCAAACTTGACATTTCGTCCATTGCTTCTCTTCAAAAACTTCAAAAAGACGGACTTGTCGCACAGAGTGCGGCCACGCGCCCGGCGTTGGGTTTAGCACTTGAGTATATAGAGTGGTACCTATCCAAGGCAGTTTAGTCAGTTTTTGATGATTTTTACCGGACTCGGCAGACCTGGGCGTGGCTAAGACTAAGGCTAGGGAATTTATACATCCATTCATACCACATATCGACATAATGTTTTTGTTTATTCGTATAACCACTTTTTCTCAGTATTGTTATCAAAAAAAATATAGCATATATATGTTTAGTTGTGTCAAGTTTAGTGGCATAATAAAAAATGTGGGCGGAGTCCCGCGGTAACCCAGGAGACCAAGATCATCGTTACAGTACATAGAAGCGGTGTATTATATTTGTTGTCGCTTTTTCTCTCATGGTGAACGACGTGAAAACCCGGAGAAAGTGATTTATCGCAAGTTTGTATAGGTTGGGTAAAAATAATTAGCTCTCCCTTCATATATTGTTACTTCAAGGTCTGCACCGTAATATACAATTTATAATCCAGCTTTAAAGTAGGTACCGGTAAAGATATTTTTTAGTCATAAAAACACCAGCATAACCTCCAAAACTTGACAGCTGCCATAGTGACAGTTTCAATTTGTTATTGTTCAATATTTTCGCCTACAATATTTCTCCTAATAAATCACACAGCTAAAAAGAACTAAAGAAAACCTGAATAATCGTTTGACATGGATGAAGGAAACTCAACCATTTACGGCTTAGAACATCAGGTGAGACTCCAAGTAACTTTAAACAAATATAAGAATAGTTTTTGCTTGTTGGTGGCGAATGGTTATTTGGTTCATTCCCTCTTTTCCTGTTACTATTCTCAAATTACAATCACTATATGTTTTCCACATTACAACCACCTCTTTCTTCCAATCTCAAACGTCTCTCTAACACATCTGATGCTCCATTTTCTCTCTAAAATCCTTCTGTAAAGGCCAACTCTTTTATTATTTTCCGAATGGTGTCCTTGCTCATATATAGGATGTCCCGGATAATTTAGCACGAGGCCGCCAGCACAGGCTTCCGATACTTCCCAGGTGCAAAACCAACCTGCCAATGTTGATGTCTCTGGGAAGACTTACTAGGTTAATCAACTGCCTAGGAAGAAATGTAGATATTTTCCAAGTAAAATGTAGTAAGTTTAAGTACAAACTCTCCCTAAAATTTGAACTATTAGGTGTACAACCTTGCTTCCGCCGATTTCCTATAGATGGCTTTAGCAGTAAGTACTGGTTGAAATAAATATATCATAGACATCATGCAATAAACTTAGACATCTGTCAACATAACCCCATAAAAACATTAGTCGATTTGTGTCTGCATCATAAAGTTATTCTCCATTGAAAATGTCAGCCAAATTCTCGTCTTGTTTGTGGGAGGTGCAGCATGACAATGCTCGACCCCATGTTGCGAAAGTGGTCAATACCTACTTGGAAACGTTGAAATGGGAAGTCCTACCCCACCCGCCGTATTCTCCAGACGTTACTCCCTCTGACTATCACTTGTTTCAATCAATGGCACACGACCTGGCTGACCAGCACTTCCGGTCTCATGAAGAAGTAAAAAATTGGATCGATTCGTGGATCGCTTCAAAAGATGACCAGTTTTTTCAACGCAGGATTCGTACGCTGCCCGAAATATGGTAAAAAGAAGTGGCCAGCGATGGACAATACTTTGAATCATAAATGTATAACCAGTTTTTTTACAATAAAGTCTCGAATTTCCGAAAAAATGGCGGAAGCAAAGTTGTATACCTAATATGTATGTATGTTGTCTATATTTATTGAATTAACAATGTTTTGGTTTGATGTTAGCTATTTTTGTAAAATTTTATTTGTATTTCTTGCGTATTTTAGGCCAGAGCCCTTGCCCCGCAGATCGGAGAAAATGACGCAGTGCGATTTTTGATTGGAACCCAGAGTCTCAAGCCAAATAATAATCAAATTCACGTTGTGGAGCTAGAAGAAGAAACTGGTGCTCTGCATACTAAGGTAATCAAATTACACGTAACTTGAAATGGATTTAGCTATGTTTAGTGACCAGATCTAAATAGTCAAGTACTGTACAACTTTTCTCTTCCCCTTTTTCTTTCCATCCCCACTTAAATAATAAAATCACATGTGACTTGAAATGGATTTATCTATGTTTAGTGGCCAGATCTGAATGGGCAAGTACTTTCCAAACTTCCTCTTCCATTCTCCTTTCTATGCCCTACATACTACAGCCTCACAGCATTATGTTGTTAATAATGTATCTCAGGTGTACCAACACGACGCGGGGGAGATCTGGCACCTGCGATGTTCGCCCCACCACGCCGTGACATTCGCCTCGTGCTACAACTCCTACAGCGCCACAGCGGGGCAGTGCACGATGGGGGCGCGCCTCTGCCGTCTGCCCACGGTGCAGGTCATACCCGACGAGCACCAAGACGCTGCCACGCCGGCCGACAAGCAAACCGATCGCCTCGAACTGGTCAAGGCGTTTGATGTGGAGGTAAGACTTTTTAGGTTAGGATACTCATATACGATATATTCTACAGACTAACTGATATGAAAAGTGATCGCCAACAACACTGGTCAAGGCATTTGATGTAGAGGTAAGAATTTTTAGGTTAGGATAGATCTACAGTCTGGCGGGAAAATTTTGAAGGCCATGCAATTGTTTAAATGGTTTTAATGACAACAGCAAGAAGGTTCAAAGGATGCAAAAGGGTTAATATTTAAACATTTTACCAGTTAGTAGCCGAGTGGACAAACGCGTTAGGTTTCCACTGTCTATCTTCTGCTAGCTAAGTCCTTAATTATTACAGAAGCAAAATTTTCCACTTATAATGATGGAAGTAGGAGGAATTCAAATATTATCAGATAATTATACATTTTTTGTCTTTTTAAAAATAAATATATTAAATTAGAATTAACTGTTAAGCTTTTATGCTTATTATTTTTATATTAATTATTGAAACAATATAACGGTCGCGACCGAGACAAAGATGGCCGCCAAATCGGAAGAAAAATTGAAATAAACGATATTAATAATTTTCAAATGAAGAATAAGATCGATTAAAAATGCCGGTTTCTTATAAGGTTTCGGTGGCGGAATCGGCAGAAGCGTTACTCCCGGATAGAGTAGAGGTTCCGAGTTCGTGTCTCGGTCGCGACCGTTATATTTTTTTGTTTGTTTCATATTTACGTTGAAGATAATTGATATTATTTCAATTGTTAATATAAAAAATAAATGTTATTTTTTGTCGCTACTGTAACATAATCGCCGATCTAACATTCATCATTATTTACTAACCCGTATCATCTTATATCTGACAGAAGTACGGTACGGAAGTGAAGTGCTGCGAGTTCCACCCGACGGACGCCAACCGCCTGTGCCTGGTGGTGGACAACAGCCTGGCCGTGCTGGAGGCGGGCGGGGACGAGGTGCGGCGCATCCAGCTGGAGGGGAAGGGCCACCTCAAGTTCAGCGGCGGCCGCTGGAATCCCCACCAGAACGGCCATCAGGTGAGTGGGGCCGATGCCCAGCGATTTTTCTCGGTCATTCTCAACGGGAATTCAGAGAGCAAACATAAATTCTAAAAATCTCCGTCCACCTAGAAATGTAAGAAAAAGAAGAAAAAAAAACTAAATAATTGTTCAATAAAACAAATCTGCATCCAATGATAATTGAACGTAGTTATGCAGAAAGCATCCAACCCCATAAAAATGAAACTTATACAAAGGTGTTGAAAATATGACGATAAAAAGGCATTCAAATGCGTCATCGGCATTTGTAATGTGAATATCAATTTTTTTTCTTTATGAGCATTATTATAAATAGATAATTTACAATATTTAAATGTGTTTATTAAAAAAATATGTATTTCCTACATTTTATAATGTTTTTAAACTTCAATTTAAGTAAAATATCTGTAATGTGCGTTCGTTAAAAAATTTATTACCAAAAATTTATTGCACTCGGAGCTTGGATGTTTTCAGCAGATATAAATCTTGTATTTATCTAAAGAAAACATGTAAAACTCGATTTTGGAAAATTGTGGGTTGGACGGTTTCTGCATAACTATGTCCAATTGTTATTATATTTATTTCGCTTCACTTTCTTCTGAGGGGCAAATATTATGTTATCGGATAGTGACATCTGGCGAATTTCATAAAAGTTAGCTTTCCACGTGCACGTGCTACTGGAAGGTGCACTGCCCAATAGGCAAGTATTAGGGCCATGGAGATACTGAAACATGTAAGTTTCACCATACGGGAGAGATTTTTTTTTTATAAAATATTCCATAGGAATTGTTTGTACATACGAGCATATTGGATTCTGCTCTTAACCTTTACGTCGCGATCTTTTTGACATTCCTAACTAATCACTTTAAACTGCTACAACTCTCTTATTTCGTGATAGATTTACGATTGGCTTATCTTAATGTGTGCTCTGTTTCATCTTAAGTACGATGAAATACATAAATATACAATAGATCTGAGGATGCGCCTCTAATATCGTCAACAGTGAGACACAACAAAAAATCAAGCGGCGTCGCAGCTTACACATACCGACACAGTGTTTATACGATTACGAGTGTACTCATCGACGCACAAACTGAAATCATATGGGATGACCTCACGCACACGACGCTAGAGACAACGGTACTGCGGCGCGAAATTCAAATGACTGGACCGGCATTTCGAATCATCTTCGGTTTCAATCCGCTTTATGTAAACAAATCAGAAGTTTTCACTAGTCGCCGGAAGATGGCAGTAAGAGAAAGGATTGAACTATTTTTTGGTTTACTTATCGGCTAGATTAGTGACGGGGTTAGGGTGTACACAACGGTCGCAAATTTGTCGGAACGCATTAATGAATGTGCGTAGTGTTAAGGGCACGGTTTTTTTCGCATACATGTTTGATCATAACTGTGTAAGAGTTAATAATGCTCTCCAAGTTTGTCATTAGATGTTTGGCCATATCTTTTGGTTCCAATCCACGGTATTCAATTCTTGGTATGCCACAATAGACGAGAGGGTGTTTCTTTATTCTCTTCACATTTTCTTCAGTATCGGTTCTGTCCGTTCTTTCCACTCCCCACATCTGCATGTGTCTCCTGAGGTGGTAGTTTCCTGTTTACAATTCTACTAGCTTCGTCAGTAAGTTTTTATCTTTGTTGAGTAGTTTCCTGACTCTTTGACCATCTCATATTTCCAAATGCTTTCTTCTATTCCTTCCAGTGCTGGAATATAACCCACTTTTCAATCTAGACTTGCTGATTTTCAGTATGTTTCAGCTTTTTATTGTGGTCATGGCATAAAGATCGTGTTGTTGTACTTGTCAATTGATCACAGTTTGATCAGAACTTAACTCTTTCACCGCGACGAGTGACTTTATTCATTTCTACAAATCGTTCGCACCACGCGGCGGCTGACTTAAGTCATTTTCAAGTTTCAACTTCGTTTGTCGAACACATGTATGCCGTATTCGGGCGAAATTTGTTTTAAAATTAAGAATATTTGTTTGTGGAGTGACATCTCTGAGAATCTTAATCAACTACGTCATTGTTTATCTTATAAAATAATAAAACCGAAAGCCCGGGGACAGCCGCTAGCCGCGGTCATATAGATAGCCTTGTCTTGGTTGAAATTTACCGCGCTTATTTACATTAACACTATTATGGCATTATCTTAATTTGGGTTTATCTCAAGTGAGCGAAAACAAAAAATGTGCCGCGTAAGGATGACTTCTTAGGTATATTTATTTAGCAGTTAAAAGGTTAACGGACACCGTTCAAATGTTAAAAATTCAAAATGGCGCTGATCGTCGATTTGATAGTTATCAAATGTGATGGAAGTTTGAAACACCCTAACCTTAGATCAAATTGCAAGATGGACATTGCCAACTTCCTCCATTCGAGCGACTTAGATTGATTGGCAATTAGCGACCAATTATTTCCGTACAACTGATTCTCTGCCATCTTGCAAGACCGTCGACGAACGAGAGAGTAATTTGTCAATTAGAAATGATTGTAGTTGTGGTTTGTTTTGATTGAATTGAGAAATGGAATTGTTTTTGTAACATGTGTTCATTGAACTGTGTATTGAACGTAATATATTAGGATATTGCATAAGTTAGTAGGATTTACTAAATATATACATATAGATAATGAAAATGAAATAATAACTTTGTGTAAGCGAACCGAAGTGACCACCGAATTTATTCTAATTTTTATGACCGACCGGTTTCGCTTAGCCTAAGCATCATCAGGGTACAAAATTAAACTAAACAAAAAATACATAGTGTGTTCTTATATATACTCGTACATACAGAGGGAGAACACAATATAAAATAAAATAAGAGAACAGTAAGAAAACAAAATGATTCAATGTATTGTCCATCACCGGCCACTACTTTCTTCCATCTTTCGGGCAGCGTACGAATCCATCGAAAAACTGGTCATCTTTTGAAGCGATCTACGAATCAATCCAATTTTTTACTTCTTCGTGAGACCGGAAGTGCTGGTCAGCCAGGTCGTGTGCCATTGATCGTAACAACTGATAGTCAGAGGGAGCAATGTCTGGAGTCTTCCCATTTCAACGTTTCCGTGTGTGTCTTGATCACTTTCGCAACATGGGGTCGAGCATTGTCATACTGCACTTCCTGCAAAAGACGAGAATTTGGCTCGTAAATTGTCATTTTCCATCGAGAATAACTTTATGATGCAGACACAAATGGACTAATGTTTCTATGGAGTTATGTTGACAGATGCCTAAGTTTATTGCATGACGTCTATGATCTATTTATTTCGACCACTACTTACCGCTAAAGCCATCTATAGGAAAACGGCGGAAGCAAAGATGTACACTTAATACAATTGTTTAAGAAGATTTCAAGAACTTATAACTTCAATTTCATCGGTGAGTGAATGGTTCCCCATTTTTCATTTCATTCCATAATCTTTCCACATTTACAATTAAACACTTCCATCAAGTAGTATAGTTTATCGTCTTACAGTACACTCTTTTTCTAATTCATCTAAAGCTTTATAATTTCGCTATTTGATTGCAACTTCGGATCCAACACTGGACTAACTTAAAATTTTACCAGTCTGAAGGTGCCTGTTGCAAGACGAAACCGGTACAGTCTAAAAAAAATAAGTGTAACTAAATTATAAAGGTTTTTTAATCAAAAAATCATATTTTTTTAATAATGTCTTCCAGTTTGTGGCGATACAAGATACGCACCTGAAATCCTACGACACCCGTGCAGATACACCCAAGGCCTGCTGGTCCCTGGAGCTGGCGCACGCCCAGCCGCTCCGAGACCTGGACTTCAACCCCAACCGCCAGTTCCACCTCGCCACCGTGGCTGACGATGGACTCCTGAAGATCTGGGACTACAGGAACACCAAGGAGCCAGTGTTCTCCCGGAGCGATCATTCACATTGGTGAGATTTGGGTTATTGACTTGGAGTAAGTATATATGGAGAGGTACCTTTGCGAAACAGTGTAGTCAGGTCGGTTGACTTTACACTGACTCGATAGAAAGAGACAAAGATATATTAAAGGATGTTGGATAGCCTATTAGTTACCGCCCACATGGAATTCGGACATTTTTAATAAACACATTAAGCAAAACGATATCAATACACCATTAAAATGGTTTTTAAAGTCAAAATATCACACAAACACTAATAACAGAAGGTTTGCCTAGATAACGATGGAAGCTTTTTGTTGATTTCAGCCCGCGAAAATTCAAAATTCACCTTTTCTTTTGAACAGGCCTCGTATATCCCAATTGGGGATGCCATAGTCTCACTGGCTCCAGTCGGGTTGGGACATGTGTGCGGTATTCACTATAAAATAAAATTGCATTTTATCGAATTACTTATTTCCCAGGGTATGGGCCGTCCGTTTCAACACCTTCCACGACCAGCTGCTGCTGACTGGCAGTTCCGATGCGCGGGTCCTGCTGACCTGCGCAGCCAGCGTCAGCTCGGAGCAGCCCGGCCCTCCACTGGATCCTAACTCTTCATTTGACCGGGACGAGGAGTCAGACGCTGCCTCAGTCCGACGGAGGCTCAGCACCAACAACACCGACAGCGATCTTAGTCCGGACCATAACGGAGAGCCGAGGGAAAGGTTCGATACTTCAATACCTTCCAAAACCATCTGTTGCTAACATGCGTCATTGCAAAGTAGCCTGGTAACAATTCCTTCGTTCGATTGTAAACCGTTAATACATTTCAGTTTTCCCAATATCGATGCCTTAAACATTCCTGAAAGTAACGATAAAATTCATAAGTCTCCAGTACCTGCTTGAATTTTGAAAAAAAAAGTTAACTCCGATAACTCAATGCTCTCAATGACGGCCTTCATGGTCGAGTGGTAAGACGCTCGACTACGAATCCAAAGGTCGCTGGTTCAAACCCGGCGTGCGCCAATAAGTTTTATTTAATTAATATGTTTCATAACACATTTAATTCATACAAAAATAAAATAAAAAGTAAATTTGCGGCACTTTCCAGTGGTAGGATACTCTAAGTATTGCTCTGGTAAAAGACCACCATTCAGAATCGAAACGTTGCTTAAAATGGCTTTGGCCGTGTTTGGTGACCAGATCTGAATAGCCAGGTATTTCCAACCTTCCTCTTCCCCATCTCCTTCCCCTCCCCACTACCTTCAGCCTCACAACATACCCTGTTTCGGGATGCCATAGTCTCACTGGCGCTAGACGGTTGGGAGCAGTTGAGACTCTTGTGCAGTATTCATATAAAAAAAATAAAAATAAAATAAAATCTGAAGCGACAAAAAGCCAAAAAAAAGTTCCAAACTTGTGTCACTTGAGTCGAGCCTTCTTCCAAATGGTAAATATATTTTAGATGGCTGAAGGGCCACAAAAGTCTTCAGAATCAAACGAGAGTCAAAGCATTCGACGCGAAAAAAAGAACTGATCGAAACTGCATATTCAACTCATTTTTGACCAAAGTGTCGCATAAACCCTTTTGCCTTTCCAGCGGCGATATTGTAACAATTTTTTTTAAATTTCAGACTAGCAGACGGAGTTCTCCAATGCTATGAGCAGCACGAAGATTCCGTTTACTGCGTGGAGTGGAGCTCCGCAGACCCTTGGACCTTCGCTTCTTTGAGCTACGACGGGCGCCTGGTCATCTCCACAGTGCCCAAGCAGTACAAATACAAGATATTGCTGTAAAAAGAGTTGCGCAGTGGTGTAAACATTGACTTCTGTCTGTACATTTTGGGTTCAATTCCCGACATATTGGTAGACACATTCCAGAGTGGCAGATATCCTCCAGAATCGAAACGTTGCTAGTAGCCAGGTACTTCCTAACCTTTATCTTTCTCATCTCCTTCCCCTCAACAAACCACATAGTTACACTGTCTTCAGACCGTTGGAACTTTTGTACACTGTCTGTATATTGTGGGTTCGATTCTCGACAAAGTGGTAGATACATTCCAGAGTGGTCGATACTCTCAGTATCGCCCTGGTAAAATAATATCACAGTTCAGAATCGAAGTGTTGCTTGAAATGGCTTTAACCGTATTTAGTGACCAGATCTGAATAGCCAAGTACTTCCCCACCTTCCTCTTCCCAATCTCCTTCCCCTCCCCGATCCCTTCAGCCTCTCAATATACCCTAGTTGGGGATCAGTGGCGGCTCGTGAGTTTTTAGTGTGCTAGAGTTATAAAGATTGAAAAATACGACATTGTTAGTGTTGAAATTGTTTTTTTTTTTCAAGATTTAATTTTTTGTATGAAGATTTTCGTGATTTTTCAGTTTTGGTGGTGCACTGCACGGATTTCTGAAAAATCTTCATACAAAAAGTAGAAATTTCGAAAAAAAATAAAAAATGAATGTTACAACATCAATGATGACGTTTTTTTTCAATCTTACTACTCTAGCACACTAAAAAGTCACGAGCCGCCACTGTTGGGGGTGCCATAATCCCACTATCTTCAGACTGTTGAGAAACTCTTGTACAGTTTTCACATAAAACAAAAATTAAGTGCGATCTATACCGATTTGAAAGAAAACTAATATCGCCAATTAGACCTTTTGACTCCTAGGCCCCAGACAGGCCAGTGAAATTTTGAATTGTGCCAGCGCATAGTGGTAGATACTCTAAGTATCGCCCTGGTGAAAGACCACCATTCAGAATCGAAACGTTGCTTAAAAATGGCATTAGCCGCGTGGTGACCAGATCTGAATAGCCAGATACTTCCCAAACTTCGTCTTCCCCGTCTCCTTTCCCTCTCTGCTACCTTCAGCCTCACAACATACCCCAATTGGGATGCCATAGTCTCACTGGCTCTAGACGGTTGGGAACAGTTGGGACTCGATGTGGTGTTCACTATAAAAAAATATTAAAAAGATCAATTTCACCCAAAGTAAGGAAAAATTGCTTGGCTTAATTCGTGCACGCGGACACATTCACAATACACTTCCGAGTGAGTCAATCTCTTTCGGTGATTTTCTCCATTGCGCAATGGTGTATGCATTGGCTTTCTGTCTGGAGATTGTGGGTTCAATTCCTGTAATAGATATTCAAAATGGCGCTGATTGTCGAATTGTGACGATGTCAAATGTGAGTCGGTCAAACAACTGCACCTCAGTGAAGAAATCGAACCCTGGATAACAGAAATGAACAGCAGGTCTCATTACATTTACATTCCTTTTATATGCAGGGTGACTGATTCGTACAGGAAAATATTGTATATATTATGTAGATACAACTTTTAAAATTGTAAAAATTCACTTTTATAAAGAAGGTACTCCAACATTTTGCAACAAGAATCAGCCGCCATTTATAAAATTGTAAAATATCAAATTACATATTATAATTTAAATATAAATCAGTATTTTAAATAAACTTAAAATTGTTCTTATCGTTTTATTTAACAAAATAAATACATATTGACTGACAAAATAAGCAAAAAAACTTTTTATTTTTAAACCCTTATATGTCTAAAATATATATTTAAGTTAATATATTTACTATACAAAAAAAAAATAACTCCATCAAAAGTGAGTATGCAGTCCAAACAGTAATCATAACCTAGTGTTGAAAAAAAAAAATTATCTATGAAAATTTTTATGAATCATAGACAATTTTTTTATAACACATCTTTTAAATTCTGTGCGATACTCTGTTGGCGACGTTTCTCAATTGACCATAGACTTTAGAGGGCGGCGACCCGAGAATAAGATTGCAGACTGCCCTCCTAGCCAGCTGGATGTTCTGGTAGCTGCCCAGGATGTGAATTTTAGAATCGGCGAGAATGATTCTCGTCTTGGTGACGTTTTCTATAGTGAACTTTGTCCGGCCGCCTTTCCCGGCCAGGCGGCCGATGGCGCGGCTCATGTGATCGCCCCGTAACGTCTTGACGTCCTTCACCTCGAAGCTCTCGACGAAAAGATCGTCCAGTCGCGGGAGGGCTAACGCGTCTTCAACTTCGAAGCCGTAGATGAATGCCTGAAAAGGAAGGGGTCTCGTCAAAAAGATGTACAGCTTGACACGCATAGCTTTGCGGGCGGTCAACGGAGGAACTAATGAGCAAATTGTTAATATGTAAATTTACCTTGACAAAGTCAGCAGCCTTCTGGAGGTTAGAAATATCAGTGGTCTCGGGGCCAATCTTGATTTCCACGTTCCTAGTTTTCAGGTTGAATCGTACACGGAGTAGTAAATGTTCCACTATGGGACTGAAAATCTGTGCCCATTTTTCTTTCAGTGGTGTGTATCTGAAATTAAAAACATACAACATTAGATTGAAAACTACAACAATAATAATTATCTGCATTAAAAAAGGGTTTCACAATTAAAATAAAGGTACCTGCCTACGTAAGATTGGGTACTGATATTTCTCTACTAGCAACACTTTTAGACCAAGATGTTTTCACTTCCGTCACGTCTGAAGCGGTCACAAATCGGCATCAAGTAACAATTTGTATTTTTTTTACATTTAACGGTCTCTGTAAACTGTCGATTGAGTTGGGTTCGTTGATCAGCCGTTGATTTAGAGGTCCAGCATAATGATTATCAAAATGTAACCAAATGCTGACAGTCGAATCAGCAGATAATGGGGACCTTTCGAATGTCAAAAAGGCTCTAATTGCCGATATGATAACCTCCTTGTGAATGTTAAGTTTATTATCTCAGAATACAGTTGACAAAGTTTATCAAAACAATATTCATTTTATAGATGTACACTGACTTACGATAAATATTGTAAGGGCGCGTTTTAAAAACTAACCCAAAAGAAAAAAAAACAAATCAAATAACACGAGGATGTTAGCAAATTTGAAATAATTTGTGAATAGAACCTGTGAGCTGGTACCGCAATTTTTCTCATGTCTTTGGAAGCCTCGTCGTCACCGGCAGCGCCTTTTTTGGCCATCTTGGCCTTTCGCCGTGTATTCTTAGGTTTGCCTTCGATGCCATTGTGTTCTTCTACGACCATGGCATCTCCAGATTCCGAGACAGCCCGCCGCTTGCCTTTGGGTAACCTCACCGGATTTTTGGCTGGCAAAAAGTCGTCGACATTTATCTCAACCTTGTCTGTCTCCATTTTGAAAAGAAAATAACAACTTGACGTGTATTATTCTGCACTATAAACACTGTTTTTCAATAATTGAAGCCCAATTCTTACTCCCGAGCACGACAATCTGACACTAATGTCAACTGACAACACGTGCCAAAATAAAAGGAAAAGACATTGGGAATGAAGTGTTGCCATTCTGCTTAATATAGTTTCCTCATATTTTACACGTAACTTAGTGATTTGATATATTGGCTAGAACACTATTTTGGTGTGAAAGTCATAAAGTGATGATCTGTGAAAAATATAAAAAACCAATCCGTTTTTCCAAAGAGGTAGGCAGAGAAGAGATACCGTTACACAGCTCTGTGTGGAAACACGATCCTTGCTTCACCAACTTCGTTCAAACAGCGGGCGGCTAAAAGACGTAATAGAAAATGCCGAACTTTGTAGTTTCAAAATTTACATAACCGGTGCAAGTACAGTTCCGCCATTTTTTTATGAACCTCAGTTGTGTGCAGATTACTTCAATAATAGCTTTTCTTTGATAAGAAAGGGCATTAGCTCACATATTTATTATTGACTAGTAATTTTATGCAGGTACGTCCACGGTTTTTTTTTTGTACTTTTGGAAACAGGTGCTCGTGATTAATATGCCGTGAAACGTTATGACTCGATTATTCATATAATTTTCTAAGAAAAAAATCGTAATGAAATGTTAAAAAAAATTATACTCAGAAGCTCTAAAATAAATCAATTGTTTATCACGTTATTGGTAATATTTGGTGAGAGTAAGAACATCAGTTGTTAGGTTACGGTCGATCAAACAAATTTTGCATTTAGCAAGCAAGTAATAGTAAGTTACCGCCAGTAGTAAACTTTTTAATGTTAATTTAAAGAAATCGGTTACACGTTACGGTTAACAAATACAAAATATAGCATGCCTTCATTTAAAAAAAAAAACCTATTTTCCCTAGATTTTTATGAATAGAGTTATAATAATGTCGTAATACCTATTAAATTTATTGTTGTTCATGTAAATCTGTTTGTTAAATAAAATTGTCTCCCCTGGAAAAAATTGCGTTTCGTCGGTGTGGTAGTTTTCAGAGTTACACGTTTTAATTTCACAGCCGTGAAATAATATTTTTTATTTATTTGCAGCCGAATTATATTACATACAATACTAGAAATGGAATCATCACAGGTAATTGTTTTGTAAAATCTTTCCCTTTTGAATTTAAATATTCTTGTAAGAAAAATATCAATTCTGAAAATTAGGCCAATCAATTAAGTACGAATCCTTAGTAACCAATATTATTGGTTTATGCTAAATTTTCAACAATCAATTATTTTATCAGGAATCCAAATATCAAATAATGATGGTCAATTGTTAAATTCATTTTACCAAACATAGGGACAATGTTATGTTATGGGTCTTGTTTATGTTATTCTTTATTTCTTGACATAACAATTATTGTTTTAAGTATGTCATACAGCCATAAGAGTAACATTTTATAGTGTAAGTGATGAGTTTTTAATTTATTTCAATGAAGTATGAAACACATATATATATATATTAGGACTCTTGTACAGTATTCATATATATGTATATATATATATATATATATAAATATATATATATATATATATATATATATATATATATATATATATATATATATATATATATATATATATATATATATATATATATATATATATATATACATATATATGAATACTGTACAAGAGTCCTAACTGCCTGAAGTCAGTGAGACTATGGCATCCCCAATTGGGGTTGTTATGAGTCTAGAGAGAGTGGAGAGGAGAAAGAGATGGAGAAGAGGAAGGTTAGGAAGTACCTGGCAATTCAGATCTGGTCATCAAACATGGTTGAAGGCATTTCAAGCAACGCTTTGATACCCAATGGTGATACTGAGAGTATATACCACTCTGAAACGTATCGCAAATATATTTAAAAAAAATTATATCTGTTAAATTTGAATTAACACGTATTCATTGAATTAAATTTATTTTATAATACACGGTTTCGAGCCCGCAACCTCTGGATTCGTCGCCGAGGATCTTAACCGCTCACACAACTCCGTCTTGGCACATATTCCTTGCTTTATTCACATTCACACATACTCTTCTGTTGTATTAACTTTTGACATAACCTTGCTCAAAAATAATGCTCACTTGATTGTGCCATGTATGTTTCCAGGGTGTCATCGTCTTTTTCTTCCATCCCCTTGTTTGTCATTAATATTATACTCCTGACACACCTTTGTCTGTCTATCCATTCTATATATCAAAATCACCTAAGTGTCCCTGTCTTAATCTTGTTCATTACGCTATATCAGTTTCGCATTATTTTTGGAACTCTTCATTTATAATACTGCTGTACACGGCTTTACCATACAAAAGCCTCAGGGATGTCATTTCTACTATATCCACTCTTATTTCTGCCATACATCAGGGTTGGTATCAGCACTCCGTCGTGGACTGCTACCTTTGCTTATTTTGTTCTTCTTCTGCTAGTTGTATGTCTCACTGCCACAAATTGGCATTAAAACCGCATAGTGGGCCGCAAGAATTGATGTTGTTTATTTTTTCAGGTGTTTTTTACAGAAACGTAAAAGAATTGAGGATTTATCTACAGTTGGGTGAAAACAAAAAAAATGGCTTCCACAATGGACATGACCCAAGATGGAACATCTTGCCAGAAAAAAAAGACACACAAGATCACCAAAGACAATAGCAATAAGGAACAGAAAAATAGCACCAAGAAAAACCACGACAAAATGTCCGAGATAGACGCATACATTGCAAGAAGGTATTATGTATAATTAGTAGACTGTTAATATATAGAGCAAGTGGATGAGTTTGTGTATTTAGGAAGTATGTTTACAAGAGACGGAAAGGCTGATAAGGATATTGAAAGAAGGGTGAATGCAGGAAACTTCATTAATGGAGGACTGAACGCTGTTGGGGCAAATAAGAAATTGTCCAAAGAAGCGAAGCTAGCAGTCCACAATGGAGTGCTTATACCAACCCTGATGTATGGCAGTGAGGCATGGAACTGGCAGAGGAAGGATGAAAGTAGACTGAATGCTGTGGAAATGAGATCTTTGAGACGGATGTGCGGTAAAACCATGTATGACCGTATTACAAATGTGGATATCCGGAAAGAATGCACGGCTGATATGAGCTTAATGGATAGGATTAAGAAAGGGACGCTTAGATGGTTTGGGCATGTAGAGCGAATGAACGAAGAAAGGAGTGTGAAAAGAATATATGATGCGAAAGTGAATGGAAGAAGAAGTCGAGGACGCCCGAGAAAGACATGGCACGATCAAGTAAATCAAATACTTGAATCGGGTCGTGTGAAGAGTCAGAATAACAGAAGAGTATGTATGAGACGATGTATGAATGTAAATGAAGCAAGAAGTGTGTGCCAAGACAGAGTTGTATGGCGGTCCGTCCTCTCTGCCTACCCTTGCGGGGAAAACGGCGTGATGGTTAGTTAGTTAGTTAGTTAGTTAGTTAGTTAGTTAATATAAAGATTCCTTCAAAGCTTGGAGTTAGAATATATATGGAGAGAGAGTTAAATATTTTTACCCAACCTATACAAATTTACGATAAATCACTTTCTTCGGGTTTTCACGTCGTAAACCGTGAGAGAGAAAGAGACAAGACAAGTTGTCACATAATATCGAACCACTTTTAGCTGTGTAAGCATGTTTTCCGTTTCCCGCGTGTCCGGCGACTCCGCCCACTACGTTTTGTTATGCGACGTAACTCAACAGTTTTTGAGGTTATATCCATAGACATAAAATACAAGACACGTCATATTCATATAAATTGAACGATAAATATGGCATGCTCTGATTTATCTCATAAGGGACGAAAAGGATAGCCATACCAAGCAGAATATGTGTGTATGAATGAGATAGCTATATGAACGTACCGCGTTAAATTCTCCGCGTTACAAGCCCTCTCTTCCCTAACGAATTTACGAGCAAAGTAGCATGCGACGTACTCGTGTACTGTCGCTAGGTTGTCTTCCACACACTTATGTATTTTTGTATTCGCTATCTCACTTAATTGAATAATTGTATTAATTGAAATAATAAGTGATTTGTGTGTACTTCGCATTAAAAGAAACTCCATAAGATTTGTTTTTTGTTCCCGAATGATTTTTACACTTGTCAAAAGCACAGGAAGGCATTTTATCTCAGAAAAGAGCTTACAGCGATGCGTTTTTGGTAGCTGGTGACAGCTTGTTCGTCAAACGAATATTTGTGCAAGACTAAACGCAGTAAATCTCAGGTATGCCACGTTGGCTTAGTTTAGTACAGTCACGCGCGGTGTCTCAGTAACGTATCTACATTATTTAGTTCATCTAAGGTTATATCCTATATTCTTGTTGATAATAATACTGTGAAAAAGTGGTTGTACAAATAAACAAAACATTGTGTCCACATGCGCTATGAATGGATGGATAAATACCCTAGCCCTAGCCACGCTCGAGTCAGGAAAAAATCAACAACCCTCACTACACTGTTTGGCAAAGCTATCCCTCCTGGTATATTATTGCTCTGAGATTAAAATACTTTGTATGTCCTGTTCTTTCTCTGTTGCTCTTTTTTTTCCCATTTCGTGTTATGTATTTTTTTTAATTGGACAATGGTCCGTTAGTTTATTTATACATAAATAAACCTAAAGGTTTTTCCACCATAAAGGATCTTGAAACTGTGTAGAAGAGTGAAATTTGTTTTCGAGAGCCGTTTAGTGCCAATTTTTTCAACGGTATGTTTATTTTCTAGGTATGACATCAAGAGTCGCCTCGGCAAAGGCGCTTACGGCATAGTGTGGAAGGCGGTGGACAAGAAGACCAAGGAGGTGGTGGCGATCAAGAAGATATTCGACGCATTCCGGAACCAGACAGACGCCCAGAGGACCTTCAGGGAGATCATTTTCTTGCAGAGCTTCCGGAATCATCCTAACATTGTGAAACTTCAAAATATACACAGGTTAAAAATATAAACGTGAAAACTAACTAACCAGCAATTCTGTCTTGGCACATGCTATTTGCCTCATTCGCATTCATGCACTGTCTCATACATTTTCTTCTGTTATTCTGACATGACCCAACTCAAGTATTTGATTTGCTCGGTGGTGCCATGTCTTCCCCGGACATCTCTGACTTTTTTTACCATTCACTTTCACGTCATATATTTTCCTGGCACTACTTTCCTCATTCATCTGTTCAACATGTCCAAGCCATCTAAGCGTCCCTTTTTTAATCTTGCTCATTACACTCACATCAGACTTGCATTCCTTCTTTTTCCACTCTCCACATTTGTATTACGGTTTATGTGGTTTTACCACACACACGCCTTACAGATCTCATTTCTACAGCATTCAGTCTACTTTCATCCTTCTTCTGTTAGTTTTTCATGCCTCGCTGCCATACAACAGGGTTGGTATGAGCACTCCGTTGTGGACTGCTAGCTTCGCTTCTTTGGATAATTTTCTATTAGCGTCTACGGCGTTCAATCCTTCATTTATGGAGTTTCCTGCATTCACCTCTCTTTCAATTTTATATATAATGCATATGCAAATATGCATAATGCAAATCATTGCTGGAAAGGTAAAAGGGCATAAGCGACACTTTGGTAAAAAATTGTTTTCAAAAGTAAAAAATCGAAGAACACACAAAAACGTGACTAACCTTTCCAGTTGTCAAAAACAAACCACTAATCCAAAATGTCTGATAATGCTAACATATGATAAACATATGTGTACCAACACAAACAAAAAAAATCGATAATCGAATGTACACTTCCGCGAAAATTCAAAATTCACCTTTTCTTTTGAACAGGCCTCATATTTACCATTTGGGAGAAGACAACGCAGTGAGAGCATTGCGTTACCTGAGTTGACATTTTTTTTCAAAATCCAACCAGGCACTGAAGATTTATGAATTTTATTGTAAAACAAAAAAACTTTAAAGTGCTCTGGTGTAAACTTCCCAAAATGGCACTTAAGCCCTTTTGACTTTTCAGCGACGATATAGCTTCTACTCATTAGCCCTTTATAGAGTTGTTTCTTCATTGCTTTTTCTGCATTTCACATTGTCGTATAATTTTCAGGGCTGCTAACAACCGGGACATTTACCTCGGCTTTGAATACATGAACACGGACCTCCACAACGTGATAAAATGCGGCAACATCCTGAAGAACATTCACAAGAGATTCATCATGTACCAGATACTGAAGGCGACCAAATACATTCACTCGGGGAATGTGATTCACAGAGATCAGAAACCCAGCAATATTCTTATCGACAACGCTTGCAGGTAATTTTGAGGTTATGTGTTAGTTTCCAACTGCGTTTATCTGTGGAATGCTAGATGTTTACAGCCTTCACACTATTGCTAATGGCATATAAACTTCCGAACGGTTTCCTATCGATTACTGCGTGATATTTTAACTATGTTTTGTATAATTTCACGCAAGGCCGCCAACACAGGCTTTTGATACTTCCTTGGTGTTTTTTTTTTTTACATTAACTCCACACAGGAGGCCTTGAGGAAAATAATTTCCTTTAGGGCCTATGTCGTCTTTGGGGATGCTGGGTAGAGGATTTTTTCGGAAGTGAACCTGGGTCTTGAAGAAGCCCATGTTGAAGGAGGGAGGAAACAGAGAGGCCAGCAAATCGTTCCACAGCCGAGCTGTTGAACGTAAGAACGAGTCGTAAAAGCAACCCATTCTCATGTATTGAATGTGAACCGTGTACAAATGTTGGGCGCGCGTTTGGCGAATTTCCCGACAATGCACCGGTGCCGAAGGGATCAACGACGCAAGTTCCTTGAAGCATCTTCCATTGAAATACCGGTAGAACAAGGACAGCATTCCCACCAAATATTGCAATCCGTTTGTTAAGATAGGAGAATCTATCAAACGGACCGCCCGTTTCTGCACAGAGTCAAGTGTTTTTTAGGGTATTTAGGGGCTCCAGACCAGAGGCGGCTGCCAAATTCAACAGTGGGGCGCACTTGTGATTTGTACAATGTCAGCAGTTGTGTACTATTGAAGTATCTGCGGGCCCTGTACAGTACGCCAACTTCTGAGAGGCTAACTTTACTCTGGCTTCGATGGAGCCCCCGTGCCTTAGCTGGTCACTTAAGGTTACACCAAGAATGTTAATAGAAGGCTTGTTGGGAGTATTACTTGCGTTGAAGGAGACTAAATCCCTTTTAGTCGTAATCAGACATGATTGGGTCTTTGATTTAACATTAAATTCAACGAAATTCTTCCTACCCCAAGAGGAGATTCCATCGAGATAATTGTCCATTCTCTGCTTCAAAGCCCTCCGAGCCTTTGTTGTTTTATCGTTGTTATTAGGTGTAGAACCTAATTACCAATTTTGATTACTCTGGACGACTTAGTAGGTTAGTTGACTGCCTTAGAGGAAATGCGAATATTTTCCACATATAAGGTAGAAATTGTTACCATTAGTTTTGAGTAGGAATACATTTAATGGTGTCATCTTCTTCCAGAGTGAAGATAGCAGACTTTGGACTGGCCCGCTCCGTGTCTTCGTGCAGCGAGGGCGCTGGGAAGGGGGGGGCGGACCCCTGTCTGACGGACTACGTGGCCACCCGCTGGTACAGGGCCCCCGAGATACTGATCGCCAGCAGAAAGTGAGTGCTCTCGCTCTACCGTGCTCACTTATCGTCAACTGATCGCGTCAAGAAGGAGATTGATGACTGACTGGACCAATTTCACGGGATCACCCTCTCGTACTAAATACTTGGAGTAAATATTTCAGATCAACCTAAATATCGGAGCTTCGCAATATCGGAGATTTGAGTAAATCTCGCTTCTAAGAAACTGGGCGTGTACAGGACTATGAAATTCTTCAATAATAATCAGTTGCTAACACTACACAGATAAGACAGTTGAATTTGGGAGCCACCTCTGGGCTGGAGCTCTCAAATTATTTTTTTATTATTTATCTTGGTGAAATATAAAATATAAGAAATTGCTCCATGTTTGTCTCACTAGGATGAGTTTTTGTATTTAGGAAGTATATTTGCGAGAGACAGAAAGGCTGATAAGGATATTGGAAGAGAAAGGTGAATGCAGGAAACTCCATTCATGAAGGACTGAATGCTGTTGGCGCAAATAAAAAATTGACCAAAGAAGCGAAGCTAGCAGTCCACAATGCAGTGCTTATACTAACCCTGATGTATGGCAGTGAGGCACGGAACTGGCAGAGGAAGGATGAAAATAGACTGAATGCTGTGGAAATGAGATCCCTGAGGCGTATGTGCGGTAAAACCATGTATGATTGTGTTAAAAATGTGGTTATCCGGAAAGAATGCAAGGCTGATGTAAGTGTATCTCTGGAACGTGTCGGTAATATGTATCTCTGGAACGTGTCGGTAATATACTATATATTTATGTATTTAAAATATTTTTATATATATTATTTCATATGAATATTGATAAATGATTTAATATGAATTAAAATGTGTTATGACGCACAAAGTATTCATTAAATACCAAAGTTATTTATTTTATATATTATTTTATATGACTTTGGATTTTATTCCTAGTATGACACGTATTTTTAAAACCACTTTGACCACGGAGGCCTAGTCGCTTTTAATGTTTTGGATGTAATGTTTTATAATATATATTCAGTTAAAGGTAAATATTCAAAAATAAAAATAGGATTGTATATGCCTCGAGATAAAGATAGATTTAAATTTTAAATATGTAATATTAATTAACCTACATGCCGAGGAGGGTAATTTGTCTAATGAACCTTCTCCCCGGGTCAGCCGGCGCCCTGTCCGCATAGCTTTTGCATGTGATTTAAAATGTTTTTTGTATAATTCCAGCTACACAAAGGGAATAGACATGTGGAGTCTGGGCTGCATCCTGGGGGAGATGCTGATTGGAGAGCCGCTATTCCCCGGCTCCTCAACGGTCAACCAGGTGGAGAGAATTATGACCTGCATTCCTATCCCTACCGAAGAAGGTCTGTTTATTTCGTATTTTGTATTTCGGTACCTCCTCACGTCCCGTCCCCTTTTCAGACAGATGTAACCTAGGCCTCCGTGGTCGAGTGGTAAGACGCTCGACTACAAGTCCAGAGGTCGCAGGTTCAAACCCGGCGTGCGCAAATAAATTTTATTTAATTAATGCATGTCATAGCATATTTGACTGATATGAAACAATGTATGGTATATTTGTGACACGTTCCAGAGTGGTAGATACTCTTAGTATCGCCCTGGTGAAAGATCACCATTCAGAATGGAAACGTTGCTTGAAATGGCTTTAGCCTTGTTTGGTAGTGACCAGATCATTTTGAATCAGCCAGGTTGGGATTTGCCTATAAAAAAAATCTTCCCCTAATTCCCATATGTCTCCGTCCCCTGTTCTACATTCAGCCTCACAAAATACCCTATTTTGGGATGCCACAGTCTCACTGGCTCCAGACAGTTGGGACTCTTGTGAGGTATTAACTATAAAAAATATATTTAAGAAAACACTAATGATATATCTTAGGCACCTCTGTTTGAACAATCGATAAGCCTCTCTAAAATTGCAGATATCCAATCGGTCTGCACGGGCTACGGATCCTCGCTGGTCCGCACGACCGTGTCTCGGCGCACGCCCCTCAAGGAGTTGCTGCTGAGGAACAGCAGCCAGGAGGCGGCAGACCTGGAGGCGGCGGACCTGGTCTGCCGGCTGCTGGTCTTCAACCCGGGGCGCAGGCCTACGGCCCAGCAAGCGCTGCGGCACACCTACGTGGCCAGGTATTAGAGCTTCTGCTGTCCCGACGTAATTTAGTTAACCTAACAATTTGATCGGTTAGTTGGTAGAGACGTTCAAAGCTACGGGATTCACTCACGCTTGGCAGATTCAATCTTCTGTTTAATTCTCTGCTAGCTGTGTTCTCCACCATTGCACAAGTAACATCTTCCGCCTATTATTATGACAGCAGTAGGAGTTTTTCAAATATTGTCATGTTATTTGTAACCTAGGAATGTCGTCTGCATTGTGTTTTTTCTGTTTGAAGGTTCCATCAAGATAAAAACGAACCGACACTGGCGCACGATGTGATCCCCCCGCTCTGTGACGACCGGCGCCTCTCTGTTGACGAATACAGGAACCGACTGTACGAGCTGATGAAGAGGGGATTCTCAAGGTATTTGCTCCGGTCCTCTGTTGTCATTCTTTTCTTACAAACATTGTTTCCTAAATATAAATAAAAATAAAATAAGCAAGGAGATGTCTCACTGGCTCCAGGCAGTTGGGACGTTCGGATAGAACTAATTCCAAATATTTCAGTCATTGGACAGTTTCAATTTTCAATTTGACGGCCTCCATGGTCGAGTGGTAAGACGCTCGACTACGAATCCAAAGGTCGCGGGTTCAAGCCCGGCGTACGCCAATAACTTTGATTTAATAAACATGTGTCATAACACATTTAATTCATGTAAAAAAAATAAAAAGTATATTTGCGCCACGTTCCAGAGTGGTAGATACTCTAAGTATCGCCCTGGTGAAAGACCACCATTCAGAATCGAAACGTTGCTTGAAATGGCTTTAGCCGTGTTTGGTGACCAGATCTGAATAGCCAGGTACTTCCCAACTTTCCTCTTCTTCATCTCCTTTCCCTCCCCACTACCTTCAGCTGCACAACATACCCTATTTGGGGATGCCATAGTCTCACTGGCTCTAGACGGTTGGGAGCAGTTGAGACTCTTGTACGGTATTCATGTAAAAAAATATATATATATCTTCAACTATCAGGTTTCACACTATGATGTATTAATAATATTCTACTCGGACTACATTTCCTGTTACTTTTGTTGACAGGAATGACGAGACGAGCTCCGATTCTGCTTCCACCACCCTGGAACGCACCAAGGCTCCTTCCTCGCAGACCTTCAGGGGCGCGAGGTCTCAAATAATCGCCCCCGCGACTTGCACCAGGATATCCAAAACCTCCTCCGACTCCAAACCTAACCTCAACACTCTCCTAGCCCACTACACTCACAAACCTCACAACGTACAATCTGAACCCAAAATCTACGCAAACACTGACGCGTTATCTAGACCTCACAAAAAACTGACAGAAAACAACACGTTCAAAGCAGAAAAACCGATTTCTGCGTTCAACACGAAGACAAACGTGAAAGACGAACGTCGCAATCCGTTGCATAGGAACGTTTCCATGGGGGATTACATCACGTATCCGAGGAACGAATACAATTCGGAGGCCTGCGTTAGGTGTAATAACGGCACCTTTATTCGGTCGATGTCCGACGACAGTTATTCGAGTAAAAGTCGCAACGGCGTCAAAATGCAGTCTAAGAATTTAAGTTCCATTAACAATCTGTACACGCACAATTTCGAAGGGGGCGATAGGTCGTCGCCAAAGTTTAGTCAGAAGCACGGCATCATCACGGCCAGCGCTCTCATGGACTTGAAATCGAGCTTGCGGTAGTCAAAGCTCGAGCGTTCATCGCAATCATTCAGAATATCATCATTGCAGTTAGTGTGTTATCCTCAGAGTAATAATATACAGGAAGGATAGCTTTGCGAAACAGTGTATTCAGGATTGTTGATTTTTTCCTGACTCGGGCGTGGCTAAGGTTTTCGTGGACACACCTTTTTACATCCATTCATAGCACATGTCGACATAATGTAGCGTTTATTTGTACAACCACTCTTTCGCAGTGTTGTGATCAACAAAAATATAGGATATAACCTTAAAAACCGTTGAGTTATGTCGCATAACAAAACGTAGTCGCCGGAGACACCGAATACGGAAAACACGCTTACATACCTAAAAGTGGTGCGATATTATGTGACAACTTGTCTTTTCTCTTTCTCTCTCATGGGTTACAGCGTAAAAACCCGGAGAAAGTGATTTATCGTAAATTTGTATAGGTTGGGTAAAAATATTTAGTTCTCTCTCTATACATATTCTTACTCCAAGGTATTATCATTCTGGTGCAACTACCACTGTACTCACTGAGAGATAAGACAATAGAAGTGTGGTGTGGACGTGTGTCAGTGTGCCCAAAGTAAGCTCAATTTTTCCTTACTTGTGGTGAAGTTGATCAAACATTTTCAAATATCGAAATTCTTTCTTGAGCAGATAATCAATTTCGTTCGCCTGCCTGGGGTCTAGGAGTCTAATGGTCTTATGTATACTGGTGGCATCTATAGATCACCCTTCTACAGATTGTTTAATTCGAGTTGACGATAGGATATAATTTAATACGTGATGATGTTTTGCTGGAGTTGACTCAAAGTGCGAAATAGGGTTTTAAGTAGGCCAATCGAATTGTAATTTTTAACGAAAGAAAAGTCGAGTTCGCCAAAAAAATTGCTTAGAGATATTAGCTGTCGACATTTACGACGAGAGATGAGTCACGTCATTTTAATATGTGATAACTCAAGTCGACCCTGTTTACTGAAATATGTATTTACAACGGAAAGGATAACAATTTCAATCATTTCTGTGTTTGTCTGTGGTCCATTCCACTGAAGAGGTGAATCGATAGACGTGTATTGTAGGCGTGTGCCCAAAGTGAGCCCAATTTTCCCTTACTTCTGGTGAAGTTGATTTAATAATTTCAGGCTCGTCTGGGGTACCTAGGCGTTGAAAGGTTCTACGTAAATTAACGACACCAGTTTTCTTCTCAAATCGGTGCATATCACACTTTTAGAGATTATCTGTTTAGTGGTCCATTCTAATACAAAATGGCTTCCCTTGTAAAGTTACCCAGTGCTGACTCTTTACCCTTTTCCAAGTCACCACTGTTATGTATTACTCCGTAGCTCTGGTAAAGTTTCTTATGCATTTTGATGTTCATCATAATCTATAATGTATAGCAATAACTGATGCTCAAATTTTGTATATTTATAATATTGTGTTTTTTTATCAACAGAAACTCATCAATATTTGGTGAACTACCTCTACTAGTCAACTTTTGCCAAAATTAATTGTAATATATAAAACACTTCACTTATTTTTACAATAGAATCTCGGTAATCTGGCACTATACAGGGTGTTGCAGAACGTATCCCACGCCCTGACCTGCACTGTCCAATGCCGTGTAGCACTGTTTCTACCGCTCAGTACACACAGCATTGTAAAAAAGTTTTATTTGTACCACGTGGTACAAACAGCATTGCGCATCAGTTGTAAACAAGTCTTATTTGTAACACGTAGTACAAACAGTATTGGGCATCAGTTGTAAACAAGTTTTATTTGTACCACGTGGTACAAACAGCATTGCGCATCAGTTGTAAACAAGTCTTATTTGTACCACGTGGTACCACACAGCATTGCGCATCAGTTGTAAACAAGTCTTATTTGTACCGCGTGGTACAAACAGCATTGCGCATCAGTTAGGTACATCCTGCAACACCCTGCATAACACCCGATGGTTACAGATCCCTGAAATGTATGGAAAACAGGAAAATATAAAGCGTGACCTCGTTTAATTATTTATCTTGGATGATCATTTTTTCCAGTTAATTTTTATGGGCAGTAGGAATACTATAATGTTTTTCTGTTGTTTATCAAAATAACCTTTCATTGACAATTGTTTTTCGATAGTAATACAGCGCTATCCTAGACCACTGAAAATTCTACCATGCACATTGACTTTTTTCCAAGAAAAATAATAATTTGAATTTTTGGAAAAATATTAATTGTCATTCAAAGAAAACGAAATAGAAAAAAAAAGAAATAGAATCTGTTATTTTTCTTTTCTGCGTCTTTCTATTTCATATATTTTTAAAGTTATTAATATTGTTTCAACAATTATGTAATATCGCAATGAAGCGTAAAGCTTTAAGTTATTTTATTTATTTTAAAATATTGATTCTTTTTCTGCCGTCAACAGTAAATGAAATTTTGAACACTTTTAAATATTGCAAGGCTTCTGAAATAAAGTTTTATTACCTTTTGCAAATACGAAAAACAAAGTTTTTAACTTTCCAACACGGTAAGTTTTGATGTAAGCAATCTTTGTATGAGTACACTTTTTTAATGATATTAAATAAACATAGTATTGCTAGGTAAAAATACCGGCACTAAAAATAATCCATGTTTTTTAATACAATATATTATAGACGCAGATTGACCCCGTTCTTTGAAAGTAGTCGAACACATACTATTTTAGTAGTCAAACAAAATGTTATTTGAAAAAATCTTGAAGAGGTTGCTAGCATATCGAAATGAAATAGATTTAACCGTCGGGATTCCAGCGTAGCCTATCGGATGCGCAAAGTTTATACCCGTTGTGTGTCGTCATATCCTTAAAGATACGGTATCCAGCGCTGCCTTTTCATTGGTATAGTAGCATACTTAAATGAATCATATTCGCTTGTTCAACAAAATAAAGAATCAGAAGAAAGGTTTTGCATTGCTTGAGATCCAGAGCAATTCGGGTAAAAAATAATTCAAATTGCTTCACGCCGTAACTGATGAAAGCAATCAGCCTTACAAAAGTACAACAAAACTAGAAAAATCTTCATATTTCTTTATTTAATTTTTTTTTAGTAACACGAGAGAGAAAAAATCATTTCTCTGAATATAATAGCTATTCTGAAAAAAACCACTTGTACTATAAACGTTCAATTTTGATAAACACGTGTACACATTATCTGATAAGATGTTACAATTTACAAAAACATAATTTTGTAAAACACAAGTGAGTAATTACGAAATTACCGTCAGAAAGCGCACGGCACGCACAACGCCTTCTATTCCCGGCACACGAGGGAAGTTGTGGCTCGCGGGAATCTGGCATTCCAAAGGTTAATGAAAATCTTAATAATATTGTTCAAAGAATTCCGACTGTCAAACCTCATGATGCATATTTGCAACAGCTGCATATGATACGTTGCATTTATGATACTGTTTCATCTAACAGGTTAAATGTTCCTTTTACAAATTTTGTACCGCTGCTAGTATAGAATATCTTAGTAACGACTTAGTCGTTTTTTTTATTTTATTTTGGAAAACTGTTTTAAAAAACAATTTAGAATCATTTTTTAACCTGTGTGTCCTATTTACCGTACCTAATTGTGATTATTTGTTGATATTTTATACAATTTTTTGTAATAAATGATTGTTGAATTGCATGTTTTATGTACCTAATTGAATGATTTTATAAAATAATAAAGATGAATTATTATTACTATTATGTAAAAATGCATTTACTTTATTTATATTAAAGAGCCCTCTGGCGCCCAGTTTTGAACAAAGACCTTCCTCATTATTTTTTCAGGTTCCTTCATCATCTGTAATTTTTTTTTTGTATTATTGAAATTAAGAAAAAAAATATTTGCGACCCAGACTAGAATACTAATTTTGCGTGGTGAATTTTGTTGCGGTGTTGCAAACTATTGTCAAATTATTTGATAACCATTGAAACGTTGATTACCGCCATTACGATTAAAGGTCAAACCGCACTAGCGCGTCAGCGGCGCTGCACTGCACGGCGCGTCGCTTCACCACGAAATATTTTTTCACTGTTTTGTATGAAGCAAACCGCACCAGAGCGGCGCTGCACTGCGCGGCACGGCGAACAGAAAAGTGACGCGCAGCGACGCGCTAGTGCGGTTTGACCTTTATGGACGTTTAAACAGCTCCCGTTAAGCTGGATTCACTTTAAATTTTAAATTTAAAAAAATATTATTTTGTGATAAAAAAAATGGTTTTTAATAAAAAAAATCTGCGATGTAAGTACTTTTACACATCAAAATAATTATTTAACTAACTAAGTAGTTAAATATCACAAGGGTGGGCAGAGAGGATATACTGCCACATACCTTTGTCTTGGCACATACTCCTTGATTAATATTCATACCATATCAATAAGCTCTCATGCGGAACAGTATCGTCACTGAGCGGATCCGGACGTTGGTTTGAATCCAGCTTTAAACGCCAAATCTCGGTGAATTTCAATTGTTAACAGTTGATTGTAATTTGTTCAAAAACTAAAACAGACCAAGAATCAACGTTTATTTATTATAATTTAAATAGGATTAAAAAAGAAGGTTTTCCTCAATTTCAGTTTTTTTTTATTACAAAAGGTAACATAACCTCAATACATAATTAATTATAATAGAGCGTTAAGCTCTAAAAAGTAAAAAAATATATATATTTTGGCAGCTCTAGCTAAACGAGAAGGTAGAACCACACTTTTGTTGAATATGTGCCAGGCAAAATTAAACGTTAAAACATAGATTTTGCTTTAGTCCAGAGATATTATTGTATAAATAAGATATTAAGAATAAACTAGTATTAGTCAATTGAATATTAAAATGTAACAAATTGACCAGTGAAGTTCTATAAATTCTACTCAAATATCTATATTAAAATATTCAAATGGTTATTTACAGTATTATTGGCACGAAATTGTTTTAATTAGAAAATAGTGAAGGGAAAAGACTGTTGAGTTTGTAGCCACTTTTACGATGACCTTCGATTGACTTCTAAACAGCTGTCAGTCTAGTACTCGCAATCAGTTCACCGCGAAACGCCGGCTTTCAATTTTGTGATTTTTTCTCAAGCAAATAAAAATGGAAAACAAAGGCCCCTTGAAGGAAGACCCCGCCTGGATCCAGCTCCAAGAATACTTCAACCAAAATGGCTCCAAGATCAACATTTCTGAGATTTTCCAGAAAGATCCCAGCCGTTTTGACAAGTGGAGGTAAAATTCCTTTACGAGACGCGTATTTCTTATTATTTTGACCTCAAGTCATCCTTCATGCGTGGTTTTTTTTTATTATTGCATTTCCTTGAAATACTTTTACTTTACTATGTAGAGCATTCGTCACGTAACCTGCTTTAAATTCATGCATATTTTTTATTGTATATTTTATTATCGTGCAATAAAATTGTACGGTGGTAGATTTATATAGATAATTTCCCTTATCATATAATAACACCTATTAAATTATTATCAATGCAATCCACAAGCACTGTTTACCCACTTTGAATATATCACCAAATAATGCATTTCATTTATCATAAGTATTTACTCAATTAAAGGTTAATTCAAAAGTATTAATATTCTTTATTTAGTCATGATTGAATTTCAATCTATTTTACATTTAAATAATAAGAAAGGGACTCTTAGACGGTTTGGCACGTCAAGAATCGCTTAAACAATGTATGAATATAAATGAAAGGAGTGTGTGCCAAGACAGAGTTTTGTGGAGATCTATCCTCTCTGCCTATCACTTTGGAGATATGGCGTGATGGTTAGTTAAAAAAGCGATCATCTTTTGAGATTAGTAGTAACTATATAATTCCTTACGATAACAAAATATACAAGTGGTAGATACTCCCAGTATCGCCCTGGAGAAAGACCATCAGTAAGAATCGAAACTTTGCTTGAAATGGCTTTAGTCGTGTTTAGTGACCAGATATGAATAGCCAGGTACTTCCCAACCTTCCTCTATCCCATCTCCTTCCCCTACCTGATCCCTTCAGCCTCTCAATGTGCTCTAGTTGGGGTTGCTATATCGCTAGCCATTATTAATTGCACAATGATTTTATCATCTTTTTTAATTTATTTATCAATATCATTTTACGTAGATGGTTTGGACATAATAATAATAATAACAGTGAACTTATATAGCGCAGTTTTGTGATATTTCACCTTAAGTGGCATGTAGGGCAAATGAACGGAAAACCCGAGGGTCACTCAAGTACTCGAAGAGTATACATGAATGTGAATAAAGCAAGGTGTTGTTTGGCGGTCCATCCTCTCTGCCAATCTCCCCTCTTCCCCGGAAAAACGCCGTAATGAATTTAAAAGCAATTTTTTAAAATTATTATGTGTCATAATTATAATTTAAAACCACGGAAACCTTACCTTTTCGAACACTAAGGAATACTTCTGATTCAACTACAATATCAAAATTAATTTACATGCTATCACATATCTACAATACTGCTATTAAACAGGTTTCTGGAAACCCTCAGTTAAATATATTTTTTACGGAAACCTGTCGTTAAATAAACCAATGGTTGCCATAAGAATTCTCTGAAATAATTTCTAACCATCGAGAGTGTTAAGATCAACGGTTCTAAAAGATGAGAGAAAGAATAGAAAGTTTCTATGGCATAAACTGGTTTACCAAGGCCTTATAGAAAAGAGGTTCAAAATAATGCAGCACCGGCAATTCATTAATTAAACAAATTATTTTATACAGCCAATTTCTGATAAATTGCGCAACAAAATTCGTTCTTTACATTTCGCATCTCATTATCGTGCTCAACAGTTAAACTGTGGAATGATTTGCTGACTTTAGTGTTACCTCCCTCCTATAAGATGGATAATTTCTTTTAGTCTGTTCATATAACATCCCGGAATTCCTTCTCACGCGGAATTGCATGGAGATTAGGGCGAGAAAGAGGCTATTATTCAAATGATGAAATTGAATAAACATCAAATATTTCTCATTAAAAAAGCATAGGAAAGACTTTGATTTAATTTGCATTTTATAAATGATTAATTGTATTATTGACTCACCTTCTTTGTTGCAACTCGTCCAATTCAACATTCCTTGCCGCAGACTAAGAAACAACGAACTGCTGTTCCTCATATATCATTTGACCGGTTTGTAACTGAGTGGACAAACACGCCGGATTCTCACCTGGACGTCGTAGGTTCAATTCGTCTGCTGGCTAAGTCTTCCATTATTGCACAAGCAACATTTTCCTGTTATTATGATGGCAGTAGGTGTTTTTTTTAAATATTTTCAGGTTATTTGTAATCCAAGAATGTTTGTCTTTCTTTTAAAAAAAGAAAAAAAAAATCTCCACTATCCAGAATGTTGAAACTTGTTACTCAAGCCATGGTCTTGAAAATTTTGGTACCAGTCTAAATGATTTTTGTCATTTTTTACCACTCTACCAAAACCTTGTTCTATCAAATGTATATTTTTGTCATTGCTCCATAAAATATTATGTATGTGCTGTTCTTTCTCTGTTGCTCTTTTTTCTCATTTCGTGTTATGTATTTTTTTTTGTAATTGAACAATAGTCCGTTAGTTAATAACTAAATAACCCCCAAAGATGACTAAGGGAAACTTCAGTGCCTCCTGTTTTTTTTTTTTTTTCATATGAATACCGCACAAGAGTCTCAACTGCTCCTAACCGTCTAGAGCCAGTGAGACTATGGCATCCCCAAATAGGGTATGTTGTGAGGCTGAAGGTAGTGGGGAGGGGAAGGAGATCGGGAAGTACCTGGCTATTCAGATCTGGTCACCAAACACGGCTAAAGCCATTTCAAGCAACGTTTCGATTCTGAATGGTGGTCTTTCACCAGGGCGATACTAAGAGTATCTACCACTCTGGAACGTGCCGCAAGTATATTTTGTTTGAATTAAAAGTGTGATGACACATATTAATTAAATAAAAGTTATTGGCGCACGCCGGATTTGAACAGGTGAGACGTTAATCACCATTATCATTATATGAGGTGATTTTTCACAAAAACGGCACTTTACAAATTATCCAAATATTATTATTATCACGGCACTACATCGCAGGGTGTGAGGGTAGAGTGGGGCCACCTCCACAAATGCTTTCCACTGGCTGCAGCCTCTAGTCCTCTATCCTACTCCAGTCGTCTTCCGTACAGTATATCCACCTCTTCCTTCCACTGGGGCACCCACTTTTGTCAGTGTCCTGTTAGTCCTGTCGTCTGGCATTCTTTCAGCATGCGAGGAGTTAGTATATAAAACAATTATCAACTTCTTTTTTAAATTTCCAGCATGAAGTTGCAGACCCCGGCCGACGGAGAGATCCTGTTTGACTACTCCAAGAACCGCACCACCGAAGAAGCCTGCAAGCTTCTGCTGAACTTGGCCAAGAACCGCGGAGTGGAGAAGGCGCGAGATGCCATGTTCTCAGGTAGCTACCAGCACGTACATAGCTTCATTACATAACCACTTGCGCGATCAATGCCTTAACGAGAGGTAGGTAGGAGAAAGGTACCAATAGAGTTATACTAACTGAGGGCTTGCTGTCGAAACGATCTTTCAAATAAATATATGGTGCTAATCGAACTATTTACCACCTTCCTACGGCTTAATGAACGAGACTTTATTTAGTCAAACTGTTAGGGGACGTTTCTTAGCACATTTATTTTGAGACTGGACATGCGACATACAACCTTTCATCTGATGAGTACAGTAGAAATCGCTTACGACAAAACCATCAAAGGTCAAACTGCACAAGAGCACCGCTGCGCTGCACTGCATGATGCGTTGCATTACCACGAAATATGTTTTCACTGTTTTGTATGAAACAAACTGCAGCAGAGCGGCGCTTCACTGAGCGGCGTGGCGCGACAAAGTTGCCCCGGGGAGAATATTTTGATGCACAGTTTCGCTGATGCCAATGCGGTATAGTTCACTGCACGTCACTGCGCGTCAGTCGTCTGTCCGCTTAGCTTTCTTAGATTAAGTGTCCTATTTTTTTATGTTATTCTCTACCATCTGCAATAATTCATAGAATTTTTCTTTCGACATCCTGAAGTACGTATGAAATCTCTGGGAATCTTTTTTAAGAAGTGGTAGAGTAGTGTGTAATATTCTCCTTCTTTACTGCTTGATTTGGGAATATCATGTACTTACAATCTTTTCTTGTATTTTCTTTCTGCCTCCTCACATAGCAAAGACACCATGATAATATCTTCTTGAGAGTCAGAGTCGTCCATATTGTTCAACACTAAGAATTAGCGTTGGGAAAAACTTCAATGTTTTGTGAATGCTTCACGAATTGTTAGTTCTTTAAAATGAACCCTTCGAAGTAAACACTTCAATTGAAGTCGAACTCGCAAAAAAGAGATTTGAATTTATCCGCTTATTTGTTCAGTTCTTTTTGGAACCGGTTCCTCGCCGAAAAAGCACGTGCTAGTCAGTAGAGATTTGAAAACGGAAAGAACTGGAACTGGTTCCTAGCCAACAAAATCACGTACTAGTCGGTAGCGCTTTGAAACTGGAAAGAACTGGAACCGGTTCCTCGCCAAATTGAAGTAGTTCTTTCAATAAACAATGAATGAAGTAGGAACTGTTGCCACAAGAAGTAGTTCTTTCAAAGTGGTCACATCGCTACTAAGAATGATAAAACGACACGCAGTGTCGCGCTACTGCAGCTGTAGTGCAGTTCGACCTATAGATGAAGATATTTCTTCATCTTAAAAGAAGTGGAGGCTAGGTTATTTGCCGAGAGAAACTCACGGTCCATGGCAAAGTGGAAGGAAGGAGAAGCAGAGGAAAGAAAATCACCGATGCGTTGAACTGATCAAGTCTCACAGGTGACCGGAACGTGTGTGTGGGCAATTGTGAAACTCGGGAATGAGAGAATGGTTAAAAAATGTAACAAAAAATAATTAATTGATGATCTATTGATTTGTTCCTCCCCAGGTGAGAAGATCAACTTCACCGAGGGCCGGTCCGTGCTGCACGTCGCCCTGCGTAACCGCACCAAGCGCCCCATCCTGGTGGACGGCAAGGACGTCACTCCCGACGTGGAGGCCGTCCTGGCGCACATGAAGGTCTTCAGCCAGCAGGTCATCAGCGGCGAGTGGAAGGGGTGCGTTGACCTACAGATAAAGGCGTACCACTGATAGCTCCTTTGTAACCTCTCTCTCTCTCCTAATTATTATTATTATTGATAGGGAGGCAATCTGTATAGCTCACGTAAACACTTATTCACATTCATACATACTCTTCTGTTATTCTGAATCTTCACATGGCCTGACTCAAGTATTTGATACACTTGATCGTGCCATGTCTTCCTCGGGCATCTCCGACTTCTTCTTCCACTCACTTTTGCATAATATATTCTTTTCACACTCCTTCGTTCATTCGCTCTACATGCCCATACAGAAAAGAACACACTACCTAAAACTTTAGGAAGAAATACAAAAAACTTTTCGAATATCCAAACATCGATCAATGTTGTCCCTTTTTCTCTAAAAATAATACTCAGGCATGACGGCTTGCATTGTTTGGATTGCTTGTTGCCCGACGTGTAAAAATAAATTTTATTCAATCAATATGTGTCATAACACGTTTATTTCAAATAAAATAATATATAGTATATTTGCGGCACGTTCCAGAGTGGTAGACATTCCAAGAATCGCCCTGGTGAAAAACCACCATTTGGAATTATAACGTTGCTTGAAATGGCTTCAGCCGTGTTTGTTGAATAGCTCTGAATAGCCAAGTACTTCCCAACCTTCCTCTTCCCCATCTCCTTCCCCTCCCCACAACCTTCAACCTCACAACATACCCCAGTTGGGGATGCCATAGCCATAACAAACTGTTTTTCAGTTACTTTTCGCAGGGGCGTATCACTGTCTAGAGTTTATACATATACACAATCCTAAGTATGCATTATTCACGTCAAGTCTAATTGCGCGACCTATAATTGGCGTAAGTGGTATTTTCAAACCGTATTCTCATTCCAGTTACACCGGCAAGGCGATCACGGACGTCATCAACATCGGCATCGGCGGCTCCGATCTGGGGCCTCTGATGGTCACGGAGGCCCTGAAGCCCTACAACCAGGGCCTGAAGGTGCACTTTGTGTCCAACATCGACGGCACGCACATGGCGGAAGTCCTGAAGAAGCTGAATGCGGAGACCGCGCTGTTCATCATCGCCTCCAAGACCTTCACCACGCAGGAGACCATCACGAACGCCACGTCGGCCAAGACATGGTTCGTGGAGCATGCTAAGGACGTGAGTTATTTTAGTTAACTTATTTCATGAATCTCACGTTTTTTTTAATAGTTAATACCGCGCGAGAGTCCCAACCGTCTGAAACAAGCGAGACTATGGCATTCCTAATTGGGGTATGTTGTGAAGCTCAAAATAGTGAGGAGGATACACGGCTAAAGTCATTTCAAACAACGTTTCGATTCTGAATGGTGATCTTTCACCAGGGCGAAACTTAGAGCATCTACCACTCTGGAACGTGCCGCAAATATACTATATATTATTTTATATGAATTAAATGTGTTACGACACATATTTATTGAATAAAATCTGTTTGGACACACCGGGTTTGAGCCCGTGACCTCTGGATTCGTGGTCGAGCGTCTTACCACTCGACTAAGGAGACCATCAGATTCACAGCCATAATTTTTTGATGTCCTATATCTGGTATTCTTTCCACTATATTGTAATACCTTTCGTACCCATTTTAAGATGAATGTGAAATTATTGATTGCAGGCTGCCGCGGTGGCCAAACACTTTGTGGCCCTGTCCACCAACAACGCCCTGGTGACGGCCTTCGGCATCAACCCCGCCAACATGTTCGGCTTTTGGGACTGGGTGGGAGGGAGGTCAGTCACTACTTACTACTAATTATTCATTCAAATTTTTCTCCTAATCATAGTAGAGGTGGGGTGGTATCCATCTGACCTACTGTACAAAAAAGTGAACGAATACTAATCTATCCATTCTGCAAGAGCTAGGCATCCAAAATAGTCCATCAACCTTCTAGTAAGAATATATATGGAGAGAGAGCTAAATATTTTTACCCAACCTATACAAATTTACGATAAATCACTTTCTCCGGGTTTTCACGTCGTAAACCGTGAGAGAGAGAAAGAGACAAGACAAGTTGTCACATAATATCGCACCACTTTTAGGTATGTAAGCATGTTTTCCGTCTCCACCCACTACGTTTTGTTATGCGACATAACTCAACGGTTTTTGAGGTTATATCCTATATTTTTGTTGATAAAAATACTGTGAAAAAGTGGTTATACATCTAAAAAAAACAATATGTCGACATGTGCTATGAATGGATGTAAAAAGGTGTGTCCATGAAAACCCTAGCCACGCCCAAGTCTGGTAAAAATCAATAATTCTGACTACACTGTTTCGCAAAGCTATCCCTCCTGTATAGTATAGCTCTGAGCTATCAACTGTCTGCCCGAGATATCCTTAGATACTTTGGACGCATTGGCTCACCAAACTAAGAACTCAAACCTGAAGAAACTCATTTTAAAAAAACTCACATAAAGTAGAAGACGGGAGAGGCAAAAAAAGATCACCAATTCGTTGGATTAATCAATCATCTCAGGCGTTTGGAACGTCGATGTCCGCTCGTCTCCGCGCTGCGCAGGACAGTGAAGAGTGGAGGAGTCTGCTTCATCAGGGCGATTGGAGTGGCGGTCACGATTCTCGGCAATGAGGCAAGGACCCGAGAAGAAGTCAGCCTAACGGGGAAACAGGCGATGGCGATTCTGCCTAACAAAGAAATCTCGGAACAAAAAACCATTTTAAATGTTGACGTAACTACTGTGTTTTAGTTTTGTTTTTGTTACAAAATTTTGTGACACTGTCGATTTCGTTTTGAATACAACATGATACGTGTTTCAAAAATAGAATTCATATTTATTTATAAACTAAAAAAAAATACACAACACGAAATGGGAAAAAAGAGCAACAGAGAAAGAAACAGCACATACATAATATTAAATGAAGCAATGACAAAAATAGGACAAAATATACATTAGAAAGAATATTCAAATCAAAGCCAAAGTCAAGTCAAAGTTTTGGTAGAGTCGTAAAGAATGACAAAAAATATTTAGACTGGTACCAAAAATTTCAAGACCATGGCTTGAGTTAACAAGTCTCGACATTCTGGACAGTGGAGAATGATACCTATAATTAGTAGAGTGATGATTGAGGAACAGCAATTCATTGTTTCCGAGTCTATGGCAAGGAATTTTGAACTGGATGAGTCGCAACAAAGAAGGTGGGCATATGTAGGCTTCTTCTTCTTCTGGAATGCATCTTTGGACTAAACCTCCCTCAAAAATTTTCAAGATTTGCTGGTCCTCGGCGGCTCTCACCCATTTGAAGCCTGCAGCTTGTTATGTAACGATATTTTCGTAAACATTAACTTTAAACCCCGTCTGTTAATATTTTAAAGTACTCAACCTTATATTAAAATCATTGTATTTTATTACGTACGGGCAACCCCAAAAGGGGAGGAGAATCGGAGAAAGGGTCTACCCAGCGCCTTGCGCGTGGTGACCCCCTGTTGGTTTGAGACAGTTTTACTGAACGGACGTGCTCATCCCTGAACTACAAGCCCTCCCGCGCTACTTTCTAGTCACATCTGCGAATCCAGCCGACGCTTTAAGCCGCATCTGCGAATCGAGCCCACCACGCTCGCCCAGGGTATCGTTAACTACAATTTGATTTAAATAATGCCCCTAACTTCATTTAAGCTCACGGTGTCCACAAAGAATTAAAGCTTTTCCTAGTAGCGTAAATTCCTTTGCTAAAATATAAGCCTTTCCCCTTTCATTTCTGTATTTCCTTTCTTGTATATTATTTGTAACCCTCCCCTACCAAAAAGAAGGTCAAGTTTCTCACCCCTATCTAATGAACTTCCAACACGATGACGCTCTCCGAGAAAGCTAGCATGGCGTAAGTATTTATTAAAAGTCCTTATTCAGGACCGAGTTCCACTGATCCATAACAAGCTCTCTTCAAATCTTCAGCCCAATTCGTCTATGGGCGATCTCTGCTTCTCTTTCCCAACCAAGGACGCCATCTGTTGAAACTGTGATTCCCAGCTTTGTCACAATCAGTAAATAAATATTCTGGGGTTTTTTTTTAATTTACTTTCCATACCATTGATATGCGAATTGTCTCTCGTCTGTCAGGTACTCCCTGTGGTCTGCCATTGGCCTGTCCATCTCGCTGTACATCGGCTACGACAACTTTGAGAAACTTCTGGACGGAGCCTCTTACATGGACAACCATTTCTGCACCGCACCTCTTGAAAAGAACGTAAGTTTCGCCACAAAATGACATATTATTATTATTCACGCTAGCGATGTAACCGCTCTGTACGAACTAGTACAAAGAACTTCTTCATTTTGCGGCAGTTCACACTTCACACATTTCTCACTGTGCGAATGCCTCAATTGCAGTACTTCAAATTTACTCTTCCGACAAATCAACGCACTTTATTGTAGTGTGAAGTTCGTGAAGCAATGTATGAACTGCGAACTGATTGCACAAACGAACGATGTAGCAGTCACTCGAGTTCCTAGTTCCTGCACTACACGCTACACTACCGGTGCGAATTGAGCGATTGAACTGTTAGTTTAATCGAAGCTTTCACCGTGAAGGGTTCATTTGAAAAAACTTGTAATCTAAAACTTTGTAGTTTCTCTCATTGCTAATTCACGCCACTGTTGACTTTGATAGTGACTTTTATTTTTGTGGCGATTGCTTCAGTGAATTAGCCTGCCCATGTCTTTTAGATACGTAGTGGTTTTTGCTGTATTTGGATGTACAAATGAAAATAACTTCAAATATATTAAACTATCACATAGACAAGTAATAGCATTGACAATGTAGAGTCGTCATCATAGACAGCATTTACATGTACACACCTTTTCCACAGGCCCCGGTGGTGTTGGCCCTTCTGGGCATCTGGTACTCCAACTTCTACGGAGCGGAGACCCAGGCTCTGCTGCCCTACGACCAGTACCTCCACCGCTTCGCCGCCTACTTCCAGCAGGGCGACATGGAGAGCAACGGCAAGAGCGTATCGCGCTCGGGGCGCCGCGTAGACTACAGCACTGGCCCCATCGTTTGGGGCGAACCTGGCACCAACGGCCAGCACGCCTTCTATCAGCTGATTCACCAGGGAACTAGGTACAGATCGACATAACCAACTATGCAGTCCGTGGCGTTGCTATCGTAACTAACTAACTAACTAACTAACCATCACGCCGTTTCCCCGCAGGGGTAGGCAGAGAGGACGGACCGCCATATAACTCTGTCTTGGCACACACTCCTTGCTTCATTTACATTCATACATCGTCTCATACATACTCTTCTGTTATTCTGACTCTTCGTTGCTATTGTAGATATTGTGAATACAAAAAATCTATTTGTTCTTCTTTTGGCCACCGTGCTTCCGTGGCTAAAGAGTCTTTAGTCGCCATCACTCACAGTTTGAATGTTCCAGAATGATCCCATGTGACTTCATTGCGCCGGCGCAGACCCACAACCCTATCGCCGGGCGGCGTCCACCACAAGATCCTGCTGGCCAACTTCTTGGCACAGACGGAGGCTCTCATGACCGGCAAGACAGAAGCCACGGTTCGTACACAGAATATATCTTTTTCTCAATTTTTTTTTTGTTTTATTTCATTTACAATCAATAAATATCTAAATAATATTAATAACCTAAAACACAAATATGAAACAGAAAAAAAACTCGGAACCTCTATTCTATTCGGGAGTAACACTCTGCCAATGTAGCCATCAAGACCTCATTAGAAAGCGGCATTTTTAAACAATCTCATACTTTTATTGAAAATTATTAATATTTGATTTTCATGTCCCGGTCGTGATCATTGTTCTTTTTAGTTTTTGGCGTTTTTCTGTTTCATATTTGTGTTTTAGATTATTAATATTATTTAATAATACATAAGCATTAATGCATTAAAGTTAATTCCAATTTTAAATAATCAATAGTATATTAACGGTCCTAGCAACTAAATTAAACTTATCCTAACCTAACATGAATGCATTTTCATATCGGTTTTCATGTTCTAATTTCTACTTTTATTCGTTAAATACATACCTTATAATTAACATCTAAGCCGTCTGAATTAATAAACCTTAAGATGTTTACGATTTCTTGTGATTTATAGCTTAGATCTTCAATTGTACAATACTTTTACAAGAATTCGGTCACTAGTCTAGAGAGCTGTTGAGCCAAAAAGTGTAATACATAACAAATGAAAATTTTGAAACTGTTAATTCGTGGTGGAATTCCATTTTAATGATTTAATAAAACAAATTTGTAACTTTATTCCACTTTTATTATTTTGACTGGACCGGTTTCAGCCTATGACGGCCATCTTCAGACTAGTACAAGTGTTTGTTAACTTAACAAACACTTGTACTAGTCTGAAGATGGCCGTCATAGGCCGAAACCGGTCCAGTCAAAATAATAAAAGTGGAATAAAGTTACAAATTTGTTTTATTAAATCAACAAATGAAAAAGTCCAGTTTCCCGAGTTGATCTTGATGGTAAATGAAACTCGATATTGTCGATAAGTTTAGACGAGTCAATAATGTTTTACAGAGGTTTAAATACAGTCAAACTTGGTTAAACAAACACGGTGATAGCGAGGTCACGGCTATAATGAGCTATTACTTAATGATATGTTGGTTTGGGCTTATTTTCATATACAATCGTGTGGGGTTATAACGAGGTTGCTTCACTGATATAACGTCCAAATAATATTGTCAACTCAATGCGCCCGGGTATGAGAAAAAACCCAACTCTCGAAACAGTCGAATAATGTCATAAACAAGACAAAGAAAGCCGGCACGGCGGGGGACTTGACGCAAATCACGTTAAGGAGGGTTTATAATCCCTGAAAGTTGTCGCTCTAAGAAACATTTGTATCCAGTACTGTGCGTACAGTTTGTGTAATCATAAATTTAATCATTTCATAGTTAGTTAAGTATAATTTTCGTAATAAAAAAAATGTGTTGCTTTATACTATGCAAGCTTTCATACCCTGGTGTAAACATCGATATTAGTAGGTAGGTACTTTTTTTACCTTTCTACGTTTATAACGAGTAATGGCTATAAGGAGCAAATTTGGTTAACCCTTCGCGCTCGTTATAGCCAAATTTGACTGAATTTGTAAAATATAAACTCAGTTTATAATTTATGTGTTTATGCAGAGTAAACTGTAAGGGGCCCATTCACCAACCAACCTCACTAACCGCTTGGTGATTCATTTAATATTCCAGGCCAAGGCAGAGCTGGAGAAGTCTGGCATGTCAGCCGAGGACGTGACCAAGATTCTGCCGCACAAGGTGTTCGAGGGCAACCGCCCAACCAACTCCATCGTGGTAAAGAAGGTCACTCCCTTCATCCTTGGAGCCCTGATTGGTGAGTTTAATACTTTTTCTTCATGAGCCTCCTGGTGTTTTTTTCCACATCCATTTGAAGCCCGCAAGTTCTCTTCAGATCGTCTCATCTTGGGGCAATCTCTGCTTCTCTTTCCCAACCAAGAATTATTCTCATCCGATGAAACTGTGGTTCCAATGGTCGGCTTTAAGTCATGCCATATACATCAACTTCAAACATTGTAACGAACCATTGACCGCTGATTCTCAGCTAGTCAGCGCTCGGTCAAATTTCAATAGACTGTTATGCTTAATGACGGCTGATCACAATTTGATCAAAAACTGAAGAGATAGGTCGAGAGATCGTTCAAAAACGTCAAAATAGCGCTAATCGTTAATCCAATGTCCCGGGATTCAAACACCTTAAACCTTAGTGCGGGTTGTGTCAAACTTTTGTCGCATTGGACATTGTCACAATTCAATAATTAGTGCCATTTTGTTTTTTTAACATTTTAACAGTCCCCGTTAAACGCCGCTTGTCAGTCCGTTTCTGCTTTTTGACAAATCTTGATCAGCTGAATAACACAGCAGTCATGTTGTTATGCTTGTCAGGTGATCACAATGTGTTCAAAAACTGAAACAGGTCTAGAATGTACTATCCAGAATGAACTGCACCAGAGCCGAGCTGCGCGGCGCATCAAATCACCACAAGATATTTTGTTCACTGTTTTGTATGAAACAAACCGCACCAGAGCGGCTATTCACTGCGCGGCGCGACCGTTGCCCCCAGGAGAATATTTTGAAGTGACGCGCAGTGCCGCTGATGCCAATGCGGTATAGTGCACGTCACTGCGCGTCAGTCGCCAGTCCGCTTAGCTCTCCTAAATTTAGTGTCCTGTTTGTTTATGTTATCCTCTACCATCTGCAATAATTCATAGAATTTTTCTTTTGACATTCTGAGGTTAGCATGAAATCTCTAGGGACCTTTTTTAAGACGTGGTAGAAGTATGTAATATTCTCCTTCTTTACTGCTAAATTTAGGAATATCATGTACCCACAATCTTTTCTTGTATTTTCTTTCTGCCTCCTCACATAGCAAAGACACTATGATAATATCTTCTTGAGAGTCAGAGTCGTCCGTATTGTTCAATTCCAAGAATGCAAATGATCGATATAATGACGCACACTGTCGCACTACTGCAGCTGTAGTGGGGTTAGTAAGAGAAGTGAAGCGCAGCGCCGCTGACGTACAGCGACGCTCTAGTGCAGTTCAACCTTAAATTGTAAAGATGTAAAAGGTGAAGGAAGTTTGAAACACCTCGACCTTAGTGTTGTGATTGATTTCCATCTTAATTTACTTTTTATGTATTATGAAAGAAGTATTGTTCAGATGCTTGGAGAGACAATGTATGAAGAGTGAGCTAATTATTTTTACCCAACCAATACAAACTTGCGATAAATCACTTTCTCCGGGTTTTTACGTCGTACACCATGAGAGAGAAAGAGACAACAAATATAATACTCCGCTTCTACGTAATGTCACAATGATCTTAGGCTCCTGGGTCACCGCAGGACTCCGTCCACATTTTTTATTATGCCACTAAACTTGACACAACTAAACGGTTTTTTAGGTTAGATGCTATATTTTTGTTAACATCAATACTGTGAAAAAGTGGTTATACGAATAAACAAAAACATTATGTCGATATGTGATATGAATGGATGTATAAATACCCTGGCCTTGGTCTTAGCCACGCCCAGGTCCGCCGAGTCATGTAAAAATCATCAAAAACTGACCACACTGCCTTGGATTGATACCACTCTTTATACTCTAAGATCAGATGGTAAAATCTTTTGATAACATTTAATTTTATTAAACTTCTTGAATAAATTTCCCCAGCCATGTACGAGCACAAGATCTTCACTCAGGGCGTGATCTGGGACATCAACTCGTTCGACCAGTGGGGCGTGGAGCTCGGCAAGCAGCTCGCTAAGGCCATCGAGCCCGAACTAGCCGACGCAACGCCCGTCAGTTCGCACGACCCCTCCACCAACGGACTCATCAACTTCCTCAAGGCGAACTTTGCCTGAACTCAGCCGGAAGCCGACGATAAGAAACCCAACCTAACCTAAATTATGGATAATTGTCGTTAATATTATATGTGGCAAATGAAGCTTTCGTCTAAATGTCACCCAAGGCAATTTAAATTCACACGACTCAGCATTCTCAAAATTCATTTTTAGGGCAAGTATTCTAGTTCTAATACGTGTTAACTTGACTATTCCAAGATGGGTCATACAAAGTGACAAATCAATGCCAATACTTAAAAGAAGAGCCAATGATTTACGATTGCTTTATCCAATCTTTTCTTAAGCCAAACATCACATCTAAAACAAAGTGTCACATGACATTTGGCTTAACCTAACGTTTTTTATTCGCCGCGGATTAACATGCAGAATGGTCCCATGTCAATAGACAGCAAATGGGACTAAATAGTAAAACTTCTTGATAATTTGACGTCAACTAACACTATCGGGTTTGTTGTGAATAACTCCTTTGTTTTAAGAACTGTCTCGGGACTGTATTGACAGTTTTTTAAACCTCTCGCTTGACTTAATTTAATCCTGATAAATTGGTTCCCAAACTTAAGTGTATCGATTGGCAAAAGTTAAGCTAGGTCGTGTTGGACACGGCAAAGTTGTGCGTGATCATTGATTGCTAAGTTTGATTGGACTTATATTATATACTCATTGGAACTATAAATAATAGCAATTTATCACTGACATCACTTTTATATGTGGCACAGTCGACATTATTTTTATTTTTGATTAGCCTACATACATACTTGTGCATTTAATTTCTTGTTCACATTATTGAGAATGCTTTTTTCATCAACGCGGCGCTACTCCCAGGGCGGAATTTGGTCTCCTCCATTAAAATGCTTTCCACTGACTGCAGCCATTCGCCTCCAGTCCTCAGTCCTTCCCATCTCTTCCACAGACTATCACATCTTCCTCGGTCTGTCTCTGGACACTGCTCGCTTCTACTGTGGCACCCACACAATCACGTTTCATGTCCTGTCATCTGGCAATCTTTCAAATGTGTCCAGCCCATCGCAGTCGAGACCTACAGAATATTACGACGGTCTCATGATCAATTAGATTTTCGACTTTTATTAGTGCTTTGTTAATTCTATTATGATCCATCGGCAGACACTTTGTGTTCAGTTTTGGATGGTGGCTTAGGGAGGCTGCCAACCAAAAGGGTTTGGTTTGTTGCTCCTTCTACGTGTCTGTTTGACTGTTATTCTATCACTTTTGTTTGCTGACAGATGCATTAATTTGTCACGTATTCAACACTTCCATATTATTTCAATATTTAAGTAATATTGTTACATAAACAAACAAAAATCATAATAACCATTTAAATACAAAATAATTGAAAATTTTACACTCAAATACATTTTATAAAAAATTAGAAGTAGAATTTTTAGAGCAGTTTTTAAAGTTGATTTTAGACTATTGAATGTTTGTTAAAATCAATAGTTTTGCGAATGTAATATTATACACTGTTAAATGTTTTATTAAATTTATATAGTTAGTTAAGCTAAATGTTATTGTAGTCAAGTCTCTTTGATTGATTTATCAATGTTTTAATTTATGGTTTGGTTACTATTCACATTCATTATTAATTTATTTCATGTCACAATTTACATAAACATAATTGGATCGGTGCAATCATTCAAATATAAATAATATTTACATAAGTTAAAAAATATCACATAGCCGAAGTCTGACTCTTATACTTAATTTTTCATTTATTTATCTGTGTAGTTGTTACGGTTTATTTTTTGTATGTTTTTAATAAAATCAATGGCGCTTGTAACTGTCTAGAATTTTAATAAAAAGCCATTTGTGAATGCAATTTGTTTCATTTACAGAAATTATTTACGTTGACGCAATAGTCTACGTGCAAAATAAAATTGCAAGTTTTTGACTGGCAATGAATGGCACGGACTCTGTAGACACCCGACATCGCTTGTTCGAAAGAAGGTAAGGCAGGGCTGTCCGCTTCGATTCCTATCCACTCGGACCTCGATTTTGGTATACGCCTTGAAAAGGGTGCTTTGTTGTTAGTTTATCAAACCTGTGCGCTGCCAGTCCTTCCACTTCGAAGACTGGGATGAAATGGCGAGGGAAGAAGGTGGAGAAAAAGTTCCAGAGATCTCAGGCAGATGAGGCAGCGGGGTGGCAAGGTAAAAGACAGGCAAATCTGGTGATGCAATCCAGCGATGAGACGAGATGATTTTGAAATTCAAAGATTTTATCTCGTACTCCCCAGCGGTACTGTAGCGCCAGCAGCAGAGCTCGACCGCGAGTTCGAGCGGGCACGTGGCAGAAGGCGTGCAGACCTCAGGCAGAAAGCGGGCAAACTTCAGGCACGTGACAAAAGTCGTGCAGACTTCGGGCACGAGACAGAAAGCGTGCGGACTTCGGGTATGTTAGAAGGCGTTCAGGCTTCGGGCACGAGGTAAAAAGCGTGCGGACTTCAGGCACGAGGCAGAAGGTGTGCAAACTTCAGACACGTGGTAACATTTTCAATATATTTAGTTTAATCTATTCCGTGGATACTAATGAATAGGTTTGCAAAATCAGTTTATTAAAACCCATCACCGTATCCACGGGAATTAATGTACAAAACATCTTAAATTTATCATTGAGAAAACATCTTAAATTTAACATTGAGAAAACATCTTAAATCTATTATTGAGAAACATCTTAAATCTATTATTGAGAAAAAAATCTTAAATCTATCATTGAGAAAACATCTTAAAACTAACATTGAGAAAACATCTTAAATCTATCATTGAGAAAACATCTTAAATCTAACATTGAGAAAACATCTTAAAACTAACATTGAGAAAACATCTTAAATCTAACATTGAGAAAACATCTTAAATCTAACATTGAGAAAACATCTTAAATCTAACATTGAGAAAACATCTTAAATCTTTCATTGAGAAAACATCTTAAATCTAACATTGAGAAAACATCTTAAATCTAACATTGAGAAAACATCTTAAATCTAACATTGAGAAAACATCTTAAATCTAACATTGAGAAAACATCTTAAATCTAACATTGAGAAAACATCTTAAATCTTTCATTGAGAAAACATCTTAAATCTAACATTGAGAAAAACATCTAAATCTAACATTGAGAAAACATCTTAAATCTAACATTGAGAAAACATCTTAAATCTAACATTGAGAAAACATCTTAAATCTTTCATTGAGAAAACATCTTAAATCATAACATTGAGAAAAAAAATCTTAAATCTAAACATTGAGAAAACATCTTAAATCTAACATTGAGAAAACATCTTAAATCTAACATTGAGAAAACATCTTAAATCTAACATTGAGAAAACATCTTAAATCTAACATTGAGAAAACATCTTAAATCTAACATTGAGAAAACATCTTAAATCTAACATTGAGAAAACATCTTAAATCTAACATTGAGAAAACATCTTAAATCTTTCATTGAGAAAACATCTTAAATATAACATTGAGAAAAAAATCTAAATCTAACATTGAATTTCTATGGTTCGTGCAGACTACGGGCACGAGAAAGAAGGCGTGAAGACCTCAGGCAGAAGGCGTGCAGACTTCAGGCACGGGACAGAAGGCGTTCAAACTTCGGACACGTGGGAGAAGGCATGCAGACTTCAAAAAAAGAAGACGATGACTGTTCGCGCAGTCACGTCCTCTACCTTTTCTACACCCTGCAGGCCATTTCTTCCGCAGGTTATGAAAAAATGACAAAAATTATGAAATGCAATTGTGAATGTATTCACGTCTGATACCGGCTATATCAATTTGTTAATAAATATGGTTTGAGGAAACATGTCTTTTGCTATAATAAATTCGAAGGTTTGCTAACATCAGAGCAGTCGTCCCCCTGGAGTCTGCATCCCAAAACAATGTGCACTAGTCGCGTAGGATGCCAAACCAAAGATTGGCAAAGGTTTGGGGTTTTTCAAACATGACCGTTATTCTTGTCAGCTGATCACAATTTGATCAAAAGCTGAAACGGACAGAGAATCAAATGTGATAACCTTGGATCGGGTAGTAGCTGAGTTGATAAATGCGTCGATTTTCCACCCAAGCAACATGGGTTCAATTCCTCTGCTAGCTAGTCTTCCATCATTGCACAAGCAACATCTTTCCACTGTAATGATGCTAGAAGGAGGAATTCAAATATTGTCAGGTTATTCGTAAGCCAGGAATGAAAAACCAAATTGTCTATAATAAAAATAAAATAAAACCATCATTTACAATCGAAAGTTGTTTCAAATGGTTTTAGCCGTGTTTGGTGACCAGATCTGAATAGCCAGCTACTTTCCAACCTTCCTCTTCCCATCTCCTTCTGCTCCCCACTACCTTCAACCTCACAACATACCCCAATTGGGGATGCCATAGTCTCACTGGCTCCAGACGGTTGGGAGCAGTTGGGACTCTTGTGCGGTATTCACTATAAAAATAAAATAAAATAAATAAAAATCTTTCCCAGAATTATCACTTTGTATGTATTTTGCATAATGAACTCAAAACTCAATTATTTAACTCAGCCTCTTCTTCTTATCACACATCATCAAATGTAAAATGGAAAATACAAACATAAAAAATGCCTCAACAAAGAGATAATAAAATATTCGAAAAATCATAATAAAATAATGGATGAAGTTGAGATAACTGAATGGAGATTCAAGTGTTTCCAGAACACTTAGAATATTTCAATGTAATATTAGAATTCTGGTGTTGCCGTTGCTTATTTGGGCGGTCTTCCTCTTCCCTTCCCCCCTCCGCTGGGTTTGCCTCGTTTTGGTGTGACTCCCTTTTTAGTTTCTTCCGATTTTTTTTTTGGGGTGGTGCCAGTTGAGGGCAGCACCTGAAAACATAAAAAGGAGAAGGTGAGTTCAATACATAAGACCGAGGAGTAAACAGAAAAAAGGTCTGGGAAGGGACACACGCAGAGTTAGAGAAGAAAAAACCCTTATCATAATGTAAAAACAGGCAATCAGTTTGATAGATATCCTTGCCTTAACCTCTAGTGTGCCGGAGGTGCCAATAGTCACCGCGCGTTCATCATTACCTTTTCAGGAGTTTTTATCCTTAAAACCTGTTGTTCGCATATTTAAATGGACCGTAATCGCTTCTCAACAAAAAAATCAATCCATACAGATGTTTTGCATTGCGTTAAGTTCGGTACAAATCGAGTAATAAATATTAGAAGTTTGCTTACGTCAGTGTGGCTGAAAAAATCGATTTTCAAAGTGACTTTACTGTTTGTATTTACCTGAAAACCTCATGCAATTTTATTTTTATTTGGAAAGAAATGTATTCAGCCACCTGAAAATACAATATAACGACAAAAAAATCTTCACATTTCTTAATCAAATGAATTAAAGTGACACAAGGGAGAAAAAAACAATTATCCAAATATAATTAGCTATTACAGAAAAACCAGTAATGCTACTAACATAGAATTTGAATATTTTTTTAAAAACATCAATTTGTAAAACACAAGTGAGTTATTACAAAATTACAGTCAGCAAGATACAACGGAAGTTGTACCTTGCGGCAATCCGGCATTCCGAAGGTTAAGCGCTTGTCCCAGAGTGGCGAGGCGTTTGCATGGCGCGCTGGTGTCCACAGTGCCGGTTAGTTAGTTAGTCAACATCAGTTTGGAGTTAGCCGTGTGACGGTTGTTTTAAACTATTTTTGAATACAGTGGACATCGAATGCACATTTATGCAGATTTTGGTAGCAAAATGGCGTATTTTTCAAAATACGATAGAAACGAATATAAAAAATGCCTGTTAAATTATTTTACCTTTAACCTCACAACATACCCCCATTGGAGGTGGCATAGTCTCACTGGCTCTAGGCGGTTGGGAGCAGTTGGAACTCTTGTGCGGTATTCACTTTAAAAAAAAATAATTAAAAAACGAACAAATCTTTTATTTCACTTGTGTCGCGTGCGGTTCAATCAAACTGGTTTGAGTTCCCCGCGGTCCCGTGGTCAGACAGTCGCCACCCGCCATTCACTACAGCCATTCGTATGAGAGGACTATGGTTTGACCTACTTGCGCACCTATCGCGCCAACTCACGCGAATAGCCCTGCACCACCTTGCAGCACACGCGAAGTCACTATGGACACTTCGCTCGCTCGTCATATGTTTGAGTACGCCGTGCCCGCGCTCACACTCTGGACGAGCACTAAGTCTAAATAAACACTCGACAATGGCACTAAACGCCACTTAGTAGCATTCTAATACAAGCAATACTACAAACCATCTTGAAACAAGTCATCAATTCAACAGTAACAGGTAGAGGCCTAATATTAGAACTATCTAATTGATAGCTCTATCGCTTACCTTGAAGAAAGAGTCTAGCCGCCCCTGAGTGTTTCCGGACCTGCTCTTCAGGAGCTTCTTGACTCCGCCTCGGATCCTGTCCTCGTTGAACTGCTTATCTCCACACAGGTACTTGACTAGACCTTCCTCATCTGGATCCTTCCACTTCAGCTGAAACGGAGAATGGGTCATTAGAAAGGGGTATTTTTTTTACATTAACTCCACACAGGAGGCCTCGAGGGAAACAATTTCTCTCAGGGCCTATGTCATCTTTGGGGATGCTGTGTGGAGGGTCTTTTTGAGAAAAGGAAGGAGTGAACCTGGGTCTTGAAGAGGCCCATGTTGAAGGAGGGAGGAAATCGTTCCATAGTCGAGCTGTTGAACACAGGAACAAGTCAAATGTCAACCGTGTACAAATGATGGGCGCGCGTTTGGCGAGTTTCGCGACTATGCACCGGCGGCAATCCGTTTGTTAACATGGAGAATCTATCAAACCATAATACACCATAATTACAATATTACTTACAGTTTCACGGAGCATCTTCCATTCAAATACCGGTAGAACAAGGACAGCACTCCCACCTGACGTCTGTGCTCCAAAGTTTGCAATCTGTTTGTTAAGATAGGAGAATCTATCAAACCATAATACACCACAGTACACCATTATTATAATATTACTTACAGTTTCACGGAGCATCTTCCATTGAAATACCGGTAGAACAAGGACAGAATTCCCATCTGATGTCTGTGCTCCAAAGTTTGCAATCCGTTTGTTAAGATAGGAGAATCTATCAAACCATAATACACCACAGTACACCATTATTATAATATTACTTACAGTTTCACGGAGCATCTTCCATTGAAATACCGGTAGAACAAGGACAGCACTCCCACCTGACGTCTGTGCTCCAAAGATTGCAATCCGTTTGTTAAGATAGGAGAATCTATCAAACCATAATACACCATAGTACACCATTATTATAATATTACTTACGGGCGGTTTCTCATTATTGCTTCTAAAAGGTCGGTTTAAGAGTTTCCGTGCTAAGAGCGACAAGTCAACAAGTTTTAAATCAAATGTTTCAAGCGGTCTTATAAATATGATTATTATAATCGTCGTTCATATTTATACACACAAATATATCACTCACATCAATATCCTTAGGATCGCAGACATCCGGCTCCAGGAAAAGCTTCCGGGCCTGGCTGTAGTTCCAGTTCTCCGGGGGCGGGTACTTGGCGAGGTCGATGTTCTTCAGGATCTCCTCGATGGAGCGGTGCGTGCGCATCAGCTCCACGGCGCGCTTGGGACCGATGCCGCGGATACTGGGGCAGTAGTCGCAGCCGAGCAGGATGCAGAGGTCGATGAACTAGATAACAAAATAACTTTACTTCAACAAATCTTCAACCTTCTTCGTGCTAGTGACAAAAATCACGTAAGATTATTGCGCAATATATGATTCAGTAAAAAATTGAGACAAGGGAAGGCAGAGGAAAATTACTGCCAGTAAGGTCGGTGTCTTGTTCATCGGAGCAGTTAGAGTGGGGGTAACTATCCTCAGCGATAAAGCAACAACTCTAGAAGAAGACAGTAATATACTTTGTGTAAAGGTCGAACTGCACTAAAGCGTCGCTGTGCGTCACTTCTCTTACTAACCTCACCTAACCTCACTACAGCTGCAGTAGCGCGGCAGTGCGTGTCATTATATCGATCATTTGCATTCTTAGAGTTGAACAATATGGACGACTCTGACTCTGAAGAAGATATTATCATAGTGTGTTGGCTATCTGAGGAGGCAGAAAGAAAATACAAGAAAAGATTGTGGGTACATGATATTCCCAACTAATGCAGTAAAGAAGGAGAATATTACACACTACTACCTCGTCTTTAGAGATTTCATACTTACCTCAGGATGTCGAAAGAAAAGCTCTATGAATTATTGCGGATGGTAGAGGATAACATAAAAAACAGGATACTAAATTTAGGACAGCTAAGCAGACTGGCGACTGAGGTGCAGTGACATGCAGAGCACTATACCGCATTGGCATCAGCGACACTGTGCATCGTGTCGAAATATTCTTGCGGGGGCAACTTTGTCGCACCGCGTTGTGCCGCGCAGTGAAGCGCCGCCCTGGGCGGTTCGACCTTAAAGCTGATTTAAGCATATCTGTTTAAATTGAATAAGTGACATTGACCAGGACACCAGAAGACTTACCTCATTCCTGTCCATGGCCAGCCCTTCCAGGATGCGGGAGAAGTGGAACTCCTGCACGGGCATCTTGCGGGCTTCGCTAAAAGTCATGTGACGCAGCAGCACCGAGGAGCCGAAGGTCAGGGCATCCATATCCTCGGTGGCCGTAGCGTAGACCTTGCCCTCGCGAACCTAGAACAAAACAGAGTACAGCTTGTTGAAAGGGCATTGCTCTTTTAATGGTAGGAACATTCATTAAAAAAATTAATAAGATTCGATTACAAAATAAATTCTTGATTCACTCGTATGCAAATGTCTAATCTCTTCTGGCTGCGATCCCTCGCTATCCGCCTCCGATTCTCAGACCTTCCTGTCCTGCTCCAATCCTCTTCTACCCCTTTCAACATGTCCAGCCCATGGCAGACTTCATCTCCTTGATTTAATCATAGGCATAAGCCGTAGAGTAGGACAATTACAAAAACTACCCTAGCCACTTTACTGGCCACGGACAATTAAAGAGGCGGGTACGCTGGCCAGTTTATTGCGTTGATCGCGCAAGTGGATGTGTAACTTACCAGGACAGCGCACTGGGCTTCAGCCTCGCATGGGGCGTCTACGTAGGGGACCCCCATCAGCTTTAGCAGCTGCTTGGCCTCCTCCGAGTGCTGCTTGGTCACTTTCACCAGCCTCCTGTTAAACTTGTCCACCATGGCTGTATCTCCTGGAACATAGAACAAAGATTGATCGGTTAGTCGTAGAGTGGTCCGAGGTGTTAGGTTCCCACCCAGGCGTCACGAGTTCAATCCTCTGCTAGTCCTCCATCATTACACAAGCAACATAGTAGGAGAAATTCAAATATTGTCAGGTTACTCGTAAACTGGGAATTTTCCACATTATTTTATATAAAGAAATATTTAAATAATATCAATAATCAACAACACAAAATATGAAACAGAAAAAGCTAGAAAAAAAAAAGACAATGGTCACAACCAAGACTTGAACTCGGATCCTCTACTCAATCCGGGAGTAACGCTTCAACCAATTCACCTATGGGGACCTTATTAGAAACCTACATTTTTAATTGATCTCATACTTTTCATTGAAAATTATTTATATTATTTTTTTAATGTTTCTCAATCAAATAAATATTTCTTTAGTTTCAATATGAATGTATGTTTCCTTACCTGCTTCGGTAGCTTTATCCAGCTCTTTCTGCGCGTCCTCCCTGCGCTCCGCGCGCTTGACGAGCTCTGAGGACTTCATGTCCGGCGGCTTCCCGTCGAACACGTACACCGGCTTGATGCCGTGCTCCAGCAGGCGGATGGTGCGGTAGAAGGTGCCCATCAGGTGCGACGTGGTCTCGCCGTCCACCGACGTCAGCTGCGCTCCTGGTAGCGACAAACAGCCAATAACGCTTGAAAATATGGATAGTATAATAGCCGAAGTGCAAAAGATACGGAGTGACAGAGGCATAGTGAAGACCAGCAGATGAGACTCCCATATTTGGGTACGATGTGGAGCCATGGATACTATCTTGTTGATTAAATATGTCTGTTCCTGATAAGTATGTATATCCTGGTGGCAACAAACAGAAAATAGGGCAAAATATTACTGAAATTGGGCTCCCGAAGAAGACATGGTACGGCCAAGCGAATCAAATACTTAAGTCATAATAACAGAAGAGTAACTATGAGACAATGCATGAATGCGAATAAATTAACTAGGCTGTGCCAAGACAGAGTTGTATGGCAGTCCATCCTCTTTGACTACCCCTGCAAAGAAACTGTGTAATGATTAGTTGGCTAGTTCAAAATATAATGAACCAAAATTCAAAAGATATGGATGAAGTGACAGAGGCATAATTAACATTACCAAGATGAAACTCGTCAGAGTGCTGATTTTCCCCATATTTCTTTAGTGTGGAAACTGCACCAGCGATCTCCCTCTGTTTCTCCTGCCCATCACTTTGCCAGTTACCAGAGTTCCTCCAGGTTCGAGTTGTCAGTTTGGTGATACATCGTAGGCAGAGAGCCTATTGTGGAAGCTTACCTCTTCCATAATGGAGAGATTAGTGCACCTGGCTGTCCACGGAATACGGAGCATTCTTCTCAAGCACCAGGAGGGAGCATTTTCGAGGGGGCCTATCCGTTTTCTATCTGGCCCTTTCTGGCTCTTTCTTTGCTCTTTCCATGTTTTCACACCGTATGTTATATCAAATTGCCTAATAAAATTTGGCAATAAAGTGGACAATGACAACATGTATAAATGAATGGATGTAAAATAAATCAGGAGATAATTTTTCAGGTTGGTGATATACGATGGTAAATATTATCTGTGTAACATCGCTGGTACATAGACTATACGTATACACTTTGAATAGATTGTTACACAAGAAAAAACACATAACAAACAAAATTATGCAAATTCTAAGTACAAATTATTACTAACCTTCACTTCGCACGGCGATAAGGAATTGATAGAGACACATGGACGCATCGATGGCTATTTTCCTTCCTGGAAGAATGGTTATTGAAACAATTAGATAAAATAATAAAAGAAAACATCACCCGGCCTAACCTCTAAATAAATGTCGATATTCTTACCAAAGTAATGCTTTATTTCGCTTTCTTTAAGGGCCTGGGGTGCTAAATCAGCAATCAACTTCGACAAGCCGAGAATTCCCATGATAACTAAATTTTTCAACGATATTTAGATTCAGAAATAGTATTTTATTGCGTCTTTCAACGGCTTGACGGCTGTCAGAAAATATGAGAATGGCGGGAATTTTTACAAACAATTGAAACTAGAAATGGTCGATATACCTGTCCCGGTTACAAGGAACCGGTGATTTTTTAAACCGATTCCTATTTTTGCCAAATGAAAATGTCGAGCAGACCATCTCGATGTGATCGGTGCTATTTTTGCTAGTACGGCGAACTCGGTTGCGGTTCTTTTTGACCAGAAATTCCGCGATAATTCACCGTACCATCAGTACCAAGAACCTGTTCCAAAAACAGCTGGATAAATATTTGCACAAATCATACCCAATTGCAGATACAAACCTCCTAAACTGAAATTAAATGTAAATACATAGCAAAAGATACGGATTATAAAAAAAAACGAATAAATATATATTGTTATTCCAAGATAACAAATAACTATGCGGACAGAAACTAGTTCCATTTCTTTTTCTTTGGAATTTGGCATGATTTTTTCAACATGCAAACCAAGACCTTGATGTTCGTTGAGTTTCGACTGATCCAAAAACACTCGTTCCGTTAAAAGTTTATTGCGATTAAAACCATGCTTTTTTTAAATCACCACATAACTCTACGACGGGTCAAATTGCGGATAATATTTTCACGACAAATGTATTTTACTCGCGGCGTATATTAAACTTATAATCGAATAGGATAACACGATTGGATATACGTATTGCTCGAAAAGAACGTGGAATAAAACGTATAAAAATCATAAGTTGACACTTGGGCAATGAAGAATAAATAATTAAATATTGTTACCAACCAACAGCTGAAGTCAACGAAAAATCCGTAAAAATAGAAACATTCTCCTAAAAATCTTTAACATGCAGAGGACAGAGAGAATCACTAAAATAAATACATTGTACAATATTAAAAAAAAAAAAACTCACTTTTTAGAAATCCTGCACCTGCCAGAGTCCGGTCCATTTTGACTTACCTTAGAAGAGAGTTGAAGAAATGTCTCCATGCCATTGATGCCGTGGTGGTATTTATTATATACCACCACGCTTTGGGAAACTTACATTAATTTGTACACTTTTATCCACTATCACACACAATATATTTTTAATGTACGATTTTCTTAAAGCACGCTTGTTTATCACTACACATTTGTTTATTCGCTGCACATTTTTGTAATCACTGCACAATTATTGAATCACTGCACAATTGTTAATGAAAATAACTGTAGTCTATGTTAATGTTTATTCGCTGATCAATTGATAATCATTCAGACGGAATGAACATTGAAACAAGGAGACATTTTTATCAACTTTTTACCGGGTATGAAAAAATAAATGCGCGGAGCAAATTCGCATTCGCCCTACGTCGGCAAGGGCAAAACGTCAACTAAATCGTATTTCTCTTTTGCCGATAGGTGTGGGTTATGACGGTGAAAGCTACAGTAAAGTGCCATCTATGGCCAAAAAATGTTATAGGCCGACTAGGACAGTAAAGTGCCATCTATGACCAATATATGGTACAGGCCGACTAGAATATTAAAGTGCCATCTATGGCCAATTTACTAAGAATACATAAAAAACCAAAAAAAAAACTATCAAAACATTTAAATCACTGTCTTAAAGGGGGAAAAAAGAAATTACGTCAGGACAGAAGTAATATAAAGTTATAAGCATTAGCTTAAGGGCTTAAAGGGCATAATATAGGATTACGTTTTTTATAGTGAAACAAATAAAATTATTCCAAAAACGAAGGTTTTAAAATAATGACAAGTTTAGACACCATTTTCTCAGGCTCTATGAGACCGAATAAAATGAACTTTTGTAATTCTGAAGAATGGTGGACTTACGGTGATTAAACGAAAAAAAATCCCTAAATTAACATTTGTCAAAAAAAAATAGACCGAGTTCACAAGGAGCAGTTTTTTTATGCACGTAGTCCTATGTGACTCTTCACGGAGCGTTATTTCTAGATGCGGTTATATTCCACAGCGAGAGCTTTTCGCGGGCGAAAATTATGACCCAAGCCGCGCGCGGCAGCGACGAAAAAACCGTTGCTGGTTTTGATCACATCGTCCTCGGAAAAGCAAAAGGGCTGAAGTGCCATTTTGGGAAGTGTACACCAGAGCACTTCAAGGTTTTTTTTGTTTTACAATAAAAATTTTAAGTCTTCAGTACCTGGTTGGATTTTGAAAAAATAAGTTAACTCAATGCTTTCACTGAATTGTGTGGCTTGAGTCAAGCCTTCTTCCAAATGGTAAATATATTTTAGATGGCTGAAGGGTCACAAAAGTCTTCAGAATTAAACAAGAGTCAGACCATTCAATGCAGAAATAAAAACTGATCAAACTACGTATTTAACTAACTTTTGATCAAAGTGTCGCTTCAGCCCTTTTGCCTTTTCAGCGACGATATATATGCGTCCACATTTGCTACAGTTTTTTTGTAGCAGCAGCATGGCATCATAGACATAGACGTCTTCAAAAAATAAAGAAATTATTGAGAACACCCCTTTATTCAAACTCGTCCTCGCTTAGAAGTTTTTCACACGTTCATGCCCCAATTATAACAAGAAGAAGAAAAATTTCAAATGTCTCTCCATGTAGTTGTTTTGTATATTTTATATTTGAATAATTCATTGGTCTCGTCCCACAACCCGGCTCTATTTTCAAGTAAATAAATTATCAATTCCCTACAGCGCCGGATGCACCATGTTCAAAATGTGCAAAAAACATATGCGCCATCTCTGAAGGGGCGCCGTGAAAATAAAGATCTGCGAGGGACCACAGCCAGCGGAGGGCATTAGTGGAGGCCAAATTCCGCCCTGGGATGAACCATTGTGACGATGGTGATCTCTGTGGATTTGTGGTCTATAATCTTCGGGTTAACCGAATCTTATTTTAATTATAAAGAAAGGTTGAAAAAAATTATACAAAATATTTTTATTTTATGTAATTTTATTTATTTTATAAGCTAGCCCACAAATCAATAATAATCTTAAATTATTTCAGTCATCTCCTCTTTTACTTTTGTGTTTCCTCTTAGACTTGTGTTTCTGTTCACTCTTTTTCTTTTTGCTCTTTTTGGCTTTCTTTTCCTTTTTGCTCTTTTTGGATTTAGTTTTGGCCGCCTCCACCCAATGTCCTCTTTCGCTGTCGCTAGAACTGGAAGACTCCACGATTAATACATCGGCAGTTTGCGCAGAATCTATTTTGAATTCGTTCTCTGCCGGTTTGGCCTGCTTTGGTCTGAATATATGCTTCTCTGGTAGCTTTGGTCCATACAAATCTGCTTCGATCGGTTCTTGTCTACTGTTTCCAGAGTCGATTGATTCAATCCTGCTATTTCCAGAAGTGATTGGTTCAAGTCTGCTGTTTCCAGAGTCAATTGGTTCAAAGCAACTCTTTTCATCACTAATTGGTTCAAATCTGCTCCTTCTACCAGTAGCTGCAACTATTTTGGATGGTGCTTCGACGCCTTCTTTTGTTGTACTGTTTGTGCAACTTTTTTCTCTATTTGAACTGGTGATATCTTCGATGTTTCTAGTGGAACTATTCTGCCAAGAATTCAACCTGTCAAAATTCAAATTTAAAAAAATCCCTTTGGGAGGCGATTCATTTCTTTCCACATTTCTCGGAGGAGAATCAAACGCCTTTGTCGCGGCTTTTTCATCAATGTCTGTATCTTTTTCTTTTGGATCATCTTCTAAATCGTCTGCTTCACTGTCGCTGAGGAAGATGGCTTTGTAAAGATCTATTTTGTTGAAATTGTCAATGGTTTCTTTGACTTCTTCAGATTCGGAACTTTTGTCTTTACGGACTTCTTTGTTGAACTCCAGCTGAACTTTTCTATTCAGTAAACTTTCGCGGTCTTTCTCTTTTTCTTGTAGAAACAATTCTGCTACAGTCAAACGCTTGGTTTTAAATGATTCCTCTACTACTTTCAAGTTATCCTTTTCTTCAGCTGATTTCTTTTCCACTTCATCTGCACTCCTTTCTTTAGGTATTTTTGCCAGGTCTCTTTCATTCTTTGATGTTATTATATGATTCTGATTGGTTTCTTTTTTTCTATCAGAACTTCCTCCTCCAGTGTGTTCTCTAAGAAAACTATGTTTGTTGTGTACTGGAGTTTCAAGATATTCAAAGATTGAGTAAGTCAGTTTTTTCTTGTCTTTGCTTGGATTAGCTCGCCTGAAACAAATAAAAACCATTATCATTTGTTCTTTTCAACAGAAAGACAAAAATTACAGGGTTACGAATAACCTGACGATGTTTGAATTCTCCCTACTGTCAACATAAAAAGCTGTAATTGTTGCTTGTGCAATGAATGGAGGATTTAGTTTGGAGTGGACAAACCTTATGTTTAACAATTCATGTAATATCCTGTTGACAAACTATTTTATTGTACTGATATTAATTATATTGATATTAATATTACTGTTTATATATATACGTTCCTGAAGAAGGTTAAGTTTAACCGAAACCGGTCGAATTGTTATATGTGTATAAATAAAGTGGCTTAAAACTAAAATATTTTTTATTTAAATTATTTTATTGTATTGTATATATTTTATATGATAATTTTTCGAAGAACAATGTTGATAATTTATTTTATTGATTTCGCCCAAGTGGGCTTTTACACATGGAGGTTTACATTAGACAGTGAAAAAAGAAAATTATTTGCTCATACAAAAGAAAGAATAGTTGTAAAATTGTGTTGGAGTACATTAAATTGATATTGTTTGAAGATATAAGATATTATTTATACGAGTACATATATATATATCTTGCCATAGACTCAGAAACAATGAATTTCTGTTCCTCAATCATCACTCTACTAATTATGGGTATCATTCTCCACTGCCCAAAATGTCGACTTGTTAACTCAAGCCATGCTCTTGAAATTTTTGGTACCAGTCTAAATGATTTTTGTCATTCTTTACGACTTTACCAAAACTTTGACTTGACCTTGGCTTTGATTTGAATGTTCTTTCTAATGTATATTTTGTCTTATTTTTGTCATTGCTTCATTTAATATGATGTATGTGCTGTTCTTTCTCTGTTGCTCTTTTTTCCCATTTCGTGTTATGTTTTTTTTTTTTAGTTGGACAATAGTCCGTTAGTTTATAAATAAATTATAGCCCTCTTGTATCTACATTCCATGCAGTTAAATACATCAGCCACCTCTGGTAATGTATTACCAACTACATGCAATCTAGGTACAAGCGAGTGTCTGAAAGACTCAGTCCTGATATTATTGTTACAACTAGATAGAATTTTGGATCGAGTAGTTCTCGTTGGCATGTGAAAGGAAATAAGGTTCAATGAAACAATATCAATAATTTTCAACTAAATATGAAACTAATAAAGAAATAGAAAATAAAAAGTTTAGTTTAAGACTGAGAGAAAATTTTGATATTGTTTCTATAGTTAATATGTGCAGTGTTATTGTTACCCGTCGTGATATGGTTCCGCCACATTGAATCTTATGCACAGCACGGAGTCTGGGATCCACTTGGTGACTTCCCTCGTTAGCTTTCCGAACATGCCCACCCTGGCCGCTTCCACCGTGTCCGGGGCTGCGTAGGACGAGGAGCTCTGCCTCTCCAGGGTGGCGATGTCGGTGTCGGGGCGGGTGGCCGACACGAATCTGGAAACAAAACTCATAAAAACTTCTCTTCCGCTGTTTTTTTATGCGAATACCGCACAAGAGTCTCAGCCGTCTGGAGCCAGTGGGACTATGGCATCCCCGATTGAGTATTATGAGAGAAGGAGATGGGGAAGAGGAAGATTGGGAAGCACCAGGCTATTCAGTTCTGGTTAACAAACACGGCTAAAGCCATTTCAAGCAACGGTTCGATTCTGAATGGTGGTCTTTCACCAGGGCAATACTGAGATAATTTTCCACTCTGGAACGTGCTGCAAACATGGTATAAATTATTTTTAATTGATTGATTGTGAAACAATTAACAATATAATTTGCATACGCCAAGATTCGAACCTGCGACCTCTTTGTAGTCGAGGATCTTCTCGATCATGGAAGCCGTCATTTTAATATTTTCACTAAGAAAATATTGAAATTCTTTCTTGGGCAGATAAACAGAGTGGTAGATACTCTGAAGTATCGTCCTGGTAAAATACCACCATTAAGAATCGAAACGTTGCTTGGAATGGCTTTAGCCATGTTTGGTGACCAGATCTGAATAGCCAGGTACTTCCCAACCTTCCTCTTCCCCATCTCCCTCCCCCCCTTACTACCTTCAGCCTCACAACATACCCCAATTGGGGATGCCATAGTCTCACCGGCTCTAGACGGTTGGGAGCAGTTGGGACTTTTGTGCAGTATTCACTATAAAAATTAAAAAAACAAGTTCATTTGCCTGTCTGGCGCCTAAGAGTCTAAAGGTGTTAAAATAGTGTAAACTATGACAACATCAATTTTATTTTAAATCGGTACAGATCACACTTCTAGGGAATATCCGTTCAGTGGTGACAGCATATTGTATTTTTATGTTTGAAAATGCACAGTTACCTATCATTCATTAGCCCAGTTAGCGGTTTGTATAACTTGCAAGCTCTCTCAAACTCCGACAGTTCCCTGACCTTCTCCCAGTCCTTCAATCTATTCTTCTCGGCACCCCCATGCAAGCTGTCACTGCTCACCATCAGTCCCTCTTCCTTCATGGCACAGTACGTCTCATAACGCAACTGTTTCTCAGGGTTCGAAGCGAAAGGCTTAAAAACGCCGGGTTTATCGTGGCTCGAATTTGAGTCGACTTGACTTGTTTTCGAGCCGGTGATTTCCGCAATCGTTTCTTCAAAAGAGAGTCCCGTTCGACCCGATTTTGAGTCACTCTGACTTGATTTTGGGTCGTTTTGAGGCGAGTCAGATACGAAATTGACGTTTCTTCCGGTGATGGCTGCAATTCGCTCTTCGATAGTTTGACTATACGAGTTATTTTGGTGGTTTTCTGTGGTTTTTTTCACTTTTTCTACGGGTACTGGAGTCGGGATTTCACCCAGTAGAGCTCCCCTGTGTTTTGCAGTCAGATCATGTCGACTCAAACCTAAAATGAAAACATTGAAAATGATTAAATGAAACAAAAATTAATAACTTTGTTTAAGACCACAGATTTTATTTGAATTTTTATGACCGACCGGTTTTGCGTAGCCTAAGCATCATCAGGGTACAACATTAAGCCAAACAAAAAACACATAGTTTGCGATTACATTTACATATAGAGGGGGACCACAATATTAAAAAATAAGAGAACAGTGAGAAAAATAAAATTACATTTAAATTATAACAAAGGAACAAAGAGAAAGAGACAGATAATATGAAATAAAAGAGGCAAAACGTCAACTGATTAAAGAATAATGAGAAATTTTATGAGTGTTTAGGAAAAATACCTAATATTGGACTACTGGACAAATTTAACTGATTATTAAGAATATGACGTTTAAATTATTTATTTCTTTCATTTCATATTATCTGTCTCTTTCTCTCTGTTAGTTTGTTATAATTTTAATGTTTTTATTTTGTTTTCTCACTGTTCTCTTATTTTATTTTATATTGTGTTCTCCCTATGTATGTTCATATAACCTCACACTTTGTATTTTTTGTGTAGTTTAATTTTGAACAAGAGAAAGAGACAAGACAAGTTGTCACATAGTATCGCACCACTTTTAGGTATGTAAGCATGTTTTCCGTCTTCCGCGTTTCCGGCGACTCCGCCCACTACGTTTTGTTATGCGACATAACTCAACGGTTTTTGAGGTTATATCCTATATTTTTGTTCACAACAATACTGTGAAAAAGTGGTTATACAAATAAACAAAACATTATGTCGACATGTGCCAGGAATTGATGTAAAAAGGTGTGCCCATGAAAACCCTAGTCACACCCGAGTCAGGAAAAAATCAACAATCCTGACTACACTGTTCCGCAAAGCTATCCCTCCTGGTTTATTACTGCTCTGAGGTGAATACACTCAAATAGCCGTGTAGTTCTCAAGCTTCACTTTCCCTAGTTAAGCCGTTTCGATCTCAACTTTTTATTCTTCGGTCAAAAGGTGAACAAGGGATACTGACCTCTGTCTCTTATTTCCGGTGCAGAACTTTCCTCAGCAGAACTGAACCGCGAAGGCCTAGTGATGGAAGGCACAAAATCCCTCGGCAAGGCTGGCGGTGGATACACCTTTATGGAATAGGCCTTGTTCACAGCGGGAACGAAACCCTCTAATACCTGAAATAATTTACACATTAATTAGAAACAAAAGATATGAGGAACCGGGTATCTCTTTTGTAGGGCAGGCCCTTTTTTTACAAGCTTCTCCCTATTAGGTGAATGTTCTATGAACCCTTCTGCATCAGCATACCGGCAGACATTGTTGTGGGTACGTGATTTTTTTCTTTTTTAACGCGCTTGGCGAAATTACAATGGCCAATTTTCACAAGAAACACGGGGCAGTGCAATATTGTTTTCTAGCGTTGTGACCGCTTTGAAAGAACTACTTCTTTTGGCAACAGTTCCTACTTCATTCATTGTTCATTGAACAAATACTTCAATTGAAGTCGGTAGTTCATTTTAGCCTTCATTCATTTCATTAACTTCATTTCATTGAACAAATACTTCGATTGAAGTTGGTAGTTAATTTTAGCTTTCATTCATTTGATTAAGTTAATTTAATTGAAAAAATACTTAAATTGTAGTCGGTAGTTCATTTTAGCGGTCATTCATATCATTGAAAGAAGTACTTCAATTTGCAGCAGTACAGTTGCGAAGGAACCAGTTCCGTTCCTTTCGCTTTTAAATCTCTACCGACTAGTACGTGATTTTTTTGGTTAGGAACCGGTTCCAGTGCTTTTCACTTTGAAATCTGTACCGACTAGTACGTGCTTTTCGGCGAGGAACCAGTTTTAGTTCTTTTGGTTTTCAAAGCTCTACCGACTAATACTTTTTATTTTGGCAAGGAACCGGTTCCAGTTTCAAAGCGCTACCGACCAGTACGTGATTTTGTTGGCGAGGAACCAGTTCCAGTTCTTTTCGTTTTCAAATCTCTACCGACTAGCAGGTGCTTTTTCGGCAAGGAACCGGTTCCAAAAAGAACTGAACAAATAAGCGGATAAATTTAAATCTCATTTGTGCGAGTTCGACTTCAATTGAAGTGTTCACTTCGAAGGGTTCATTTTAAAGAACTAACAATCCGTGAAGCATTCACAAAACATTGAAGTTTTTCCCAACGCTATTGTTTTCCATTCGGGAAAAATATGGCAGAAACCGTTGTTATGATCTAGATAGTTAACAAAGAAGCTGCTCTGAGTAAAATGCTAGTTGATGAATGATTTTACATTCTGAATGAGGTAGCCTAACTTAAGAAAATGTGGCGAGAAGTCATCGGAGACCGCCGTCGGACAGTTGGTGAACCTGTGGAGTTGGCTGTCGCATCGTGTAGTTCCCGTTGGTGAATTTTATTCAAAGATTTGAGAAGGTTATGTCAATATTTGCGGAAGAAATGCCCCGAGTTGTGGCAAACACATAACTGGTTCTTCCAACATTACGTTGCGCCTGCGCGCACTTTACTGGGTGTTTCCTCGGATGAAAAAGTCCTTAAAGGGAAATGATTCACCTAACCTAACAGAAAATACTTAGAAGTGTGATCGGTAGGTACAGATTTCAAAGACAACTGCTGTCTCCAATTTACAAAAGACATTTTGACTCCTAGGTCCCAGACAGGTCGATGAAACTCATTATTTGGTCAAAATATTTAACGTTTTTTCAAAATTTTTGATCAATCTCACCAGAAGTGAGGAAAAAGTGGACGTAGTTATGCAGAAAGCGTCCAACCCCAAAAAAATTTTACTGAGAATATGACGATAAAAAAGCATAATCGGCATTTGTAAAGTGAATACAGTCAAACCCTCTTAAGAAGTTTTTCAAGGGACCAGCCGAAAAAAACTTCTTAAGCGGGAAAACATCTTAAGAGGGTTTTCAAATTTCTCAAAATTTTGAATTAAATTTGACATCTAAATCCAGGTTTTTATAACATTGCAATATGATGGATAAGTAGATAAAATAAATATATATGTTATTATGAGAAGACAAAAATTACTTTACTCTAGTAGAATTTAAAATAATAATATATACCTACTTGGTTTCGGGTGTTTTACAGCAACTAGAAAATATTTCATCAAAACATTTTGTTCAGAAACTTTTTGTTTGCTTAGTTGAACTTAACTATGTATGTTCCAAAATACAAAAAAAAACTAAACTATAAAGTTACTGATACCAAATAATAAAGAAAAACAGCTCAATCTTTTATCCCTGCGGAAAGAATAATACTAAGCGACTGCGAAACTCAAGGAAACCATGTTTGTTTTCATTTTAATAATAACAATGCCTGCGGGATGCACAAAATAAAACACGGCAAAAAGGGTGGGAAAAGATGACAAAAATAAAATGTGTCATCCAAATGCCAAGTATTATTTAATGTAAGAGTCCAAGGTTTAGTCATTTTTACAAAGTGTTACAAATTTACAAACAAGTCTAGTAAAAATACGATCCCATATTCTCAGGCAGGCCGGGTAAGCGTCGTTGCATAAAAGGTAGTATCTCCAAAAAATCTTATGTTGCGAATAAACAAACAAAAAAACTAAACAATTATACGATTTTACTTTTAAACTCGTTTTAATCTAAGTCAAATTCAGTGTTTTCGCTGAAAAATTGCGTTAATTAAATCGCAGACGTTTCCCCCAACGGCCGAAAGATTCACCAAGTAATGGTTTTAGAGAATACATTTACCGCGAAAATTTAAATTACGCGGCGGGGTTACCGTCATGGACGATCTGGACATGCAGATTTACGGAGTATTGATTCGAGTAATTATTCGATTACTCGAAGTTTTCTCGCGGAATTTGAAATTTTGCGGCATCGTTATCGCGCCGGACGGCCTCTCGGATGCAGATTTGAGAAGTTATTATTCGGTTATACGACATTTTCTCACGGAATTTGATATTTCGCGGCATCGTTATCGCAACGGACGGCCTCTCGGATTCAGATTTGAGAAGTTATTATTCGGTTATACGACATTTTCTCACGGAATTTGATATTTCGCGGCATCGTTATCGCAACGGACGGTCTCTCAAATGCAGATTTGAGAAGTTATTATTCGGTTGTACGACATTTTCTGACGGAATTTGATATTTCGCGGCATCGTTATCGCAACGGACGGCCTCTCAAATGCAGATTTGAGAAGTTATTATTCGGTTGTACGACATTTTCTGATGGAATTTGATATTTCGCGGCATCGTTATCGCAACGGACGGCCTCTCAAATGCAGATTTGAGAAGTTATTATTCGGTTATACGACATTTTCCCGCGGAATTTGAACTTTCACGGCATCATTATTGCCACGGGCGGCCTCTCAGTTGCAGTTTACGAAGTAATTATTCAAGATTATACGACATTTTCACGCGGAATTTGATATTTCGCGGCTGCCAATTTAATTATTAAAAATAAATTTTGTATTTGATTTGAGTAGATGCCACCTTTTTTTTTTAAACAGTTAGTGTACCTAACTACCTAGCGCCCGTATTGGCGGCAGTTAAGTAATAACTGTATATCTTTGTCGCACTCATGGTGTCTTAGGTGATCTGAGTAGGTGTTCCGATTTTAGAATTAGCATTTCAAAACTTTAGAATACGACACAGCCTAGTTATGCGATAATGAACTTTAGAGTACGTTACTTTAGAGCCCATTATCTCATAACATTACTGTAATAGTCTAGTGTTCACTGCATTTGGTTAATCCCAGCCGATGGGTAATAACAATAGCTCAATTTTAGAGTTTTATTGGACCTATCATAACCGGCCGGGCGGCCGGCCGTCCGGCCGAAATATCAAAGGATACCGGCAATAAATCTTAGAATTTGTCCTGTAAATCCTTTTAAGAGGGTAATAATTTTGTTGGGGGAACATATTTTCGATCTTCTTATGCGGGAAATCTTCTTACACGGGAAACATATTAAACGGGAAAAAAATGCGTAATTTGTATGGGAATTTTTCGGGGATAATGAAACAGGCCTTCTTAGGCGGGAAAACATCTTAAACGGGAACTTCTTAAGCGGGTTTGACTGTATCAGTGTTTTTTCTTTGTGAAAATTGTTATAAAATAGGTAATTTATAATCTATCAATTTATTTATTTTTAAAAATATATATATTTCCTATGTTATCCTACATTTTAATGTTTTTAAACTTCAATTTATGTCAAATATCTGCAACGTGCGTTGGTAAAAAATTGATTTACCAAAAATCTATTGCATTTTGAGCTTGGATGTTTTCAGCAGATGGAAATCTCGTATTTATCTTTAGGAAAACATGTAAAACTCGATTTTGGCAAATTGTGGTTTGGATGCTTTCTGCATAACTACGTTCAATTGATCTTACTTCAGGAACACGGACACGCCCACAAACACACTTCTATTGATTTATCTCTTCAGTGACTAAAAGGCATCAATGTTGATGATTTATAAGTATATATTTCTCTTTGTTCCTTTGTTACAATTTAAATGTTATTCTTTTGTTTTCTCACTGTTCTTTTATTTAGTTTAAACAGAATAGAATTTATTTATTTACAAATATATATATATATATATATATATATATATATATATATATATATATATATACCAAATGTATCAAACGAAAAGTCAATGGCGGCCAGAAAATGTATTCATCTACATATAAATATAATTAATATAATTAACTTACAGTTCTATGTGAAATGGGGGGCTGTTTTGTCTTGGAGCCACCCTGCTTGGGTTGGCTGATCTTCCCCAGGACGTCTAACGCAAAGTCATAGCTGGACTTGTCCTCCCGAGCGTAGATGTCCTCGTCCTCCACCTCCATGGCCCCCACCCCAAAGGCCTGACCTCTTATTGATACCTGCAAAGTTATATAACGAGGTGCTTATTTAAAAAATACGGTTTAAAGCTATATTTTAATGGCTGTCCACACTAGCGACCAAATTCTTGTAAAAGTATGGTGTTTCTATCTTTTTTTTAGTAAAATTAAGTTCCCATATTGTCGCAAGTGTTGTCGGAAACATTGTTCGGCTGTTAGTTTCCAACAATGTTGCCAGAAGTGTGCAATTATGATAGCCCGTTTACGAGCATGTAAAGAAGTTTTCCTTTTAAGAAGTTTATTACTTGACCATGACACTGTTAAAAAATTATTCTTTGCTTTTGTAGAAAGAAGCTTATTATTTTTACATTAATAATTGAAGTAATATCAATAATCCCCAACGTAAATATGAAACAGAAAGAATATAACGGTTGCGACCGCGACTCAAACTCAGAACCTCTACTCTATCTGGGAGTAACGCTTCTGCCAATTCAGCCACCAAGACCTTATAGGAAATCAGCATTTTAATTGATCTCATTCTTTACTTTGAAAATTATTAAAATAATTTATTTCAAATTTTCTTCCGATTTGGCTGCCATCTTTGTATGATATACAAAGCTCTACCAGTGTACATATTATATACCTAGATGGTGTCTTGGATAAACCATCTATTTTTATTTTACAGAAGATTTTTGACTTCTTACAAAGTTGAGAATTAATATATTAAATTAGAATTAACTTGCTTATTATTTTTATATTATAGTGAATACACAAAGGTCGCGGGTTCAAACCCGGTGTGCGCAAATAATTTAAAAAATAATAAATATTATATTTGCGGCATGTTCCAGAGTGGTAGATAATCTAGGTATCGCCCAGCTGAAAGACCACCATTCACAATCGAAATGTTGCTCGAAAAGGCTTCAGACGTGTTTGGTGACCAGATCTGAATAGCCAGGTACTTCCCAACATACCTCTTCCCCATCTCCTCCCCCCACTACCTTCAGCCTTACAACATACCCCAGTTGGAGATGCCATAGTCCCCCTGGCTTCAGACGGTTGGGAGCAGTTGGGTACTCTTGTGCGGTATTCACCATAAAAAAAATATTTAAAAAACATTCACTAAAAGTGTAATGAATAGATTAGAAATATTGTTTCGAATACTGCATTTTATGAATAATTAAGAAGCCAGACTCGGTATCAGTAACCGGTGATCGTCACGTTGATCAACATGTTAAGAAGTTTTCCAAGTAAAAATAAATTCTTTTCAAGGTCACCTTCTTCCCCTTATCCATAGTGACCAAATGGCTCATTCCTTCCCGGAATCCTCCCAGCACGGAATGTCGGCTCAGGCCAGAGTACCCCAGTCCAAAGGAATTGGTCTTCGGCTGGGCAGCAAAAGGCTCCAGATCGTCCGGCTCAAAGAGCTGCTCCGAATACTGCTGCTCCTCATCAGAGCTTTGATCTTCGGTAGTGTTGCCATCTCGTTTGTCCTCTGGATCAGACGATATTTCTTGCTACAAAGATGAGACAATTTAAAAAATATATTTTCATTTATAGCCGGACTAATAAATGTAGAAAAAACAAGTGGGGCTGCAATCGATTAAATTTCGGTAAACGGCAACACCAAAATGGTTGAAAAGAAAAAGGATGTAACTTTTCAAAAGCAGTATGGTCCAGGTGCATATTTATACACGGAGTTCAGAAATTAGGGTACTTTTCAAAATGAAATGATTCTACATCATATTGTAAAGTAATTTAATACATATTCGAATTTGTTATTTTTTTAAGTTTGCAAACAATCTCTAACGATATAACGCCTTACCCTTTATCGTAGGGGTGGGGGGGCACAAAAACCGAAGTGGTTTGCAGAGTCTAGCATAATAATATTGTAGGATCGTAGGTTATCCGATGCAAAGTCCTCACCCTAAACTCCTTGGGCACATAGCAAGAGTACACCTTCTTGGTCTTCCTCTTCCCCGTCCTCGCCCTCTGCTCCCCCACCCCCTTGCCCGGGCGCCAGCCCATGCTGCCCAGGATCCTCATGGCGGCCGTCTCGTGCACGGGCTCCAACAGAACTTGCAGCACTGGAACTCCTGCAAACACGTACATAACCTTAAAACCTGGTAGACCCTGCTAAAATCTCATGAAATTTACTAGATAGAAGCTTTTTCACTGTCGCGGTCTGCATCCAGTCAGTGGTCCTTCCCGTCCTGCTCCAATTCTCTTTCATGCAGTCTATCCACCTCTTCCTCAGTCTGTCTCTGGGCACTTGTCGCTTCCACTGGGCACCCACTTGGTAAAAAATGTTGGTGTCCTGTCATCTGGTATTATCTCAATGTGTCCAACTCATCGCAGTCTTCGGGACCTACAGAATCTTACGATGGTCTCATGTTCAATTAGGTTAGATTAGATTTCCGAGTTCGTGGTTCTTTTTAATTCGGTACGATTCATTTTCTAGCGTATGGAAATGGAAACTACTTAAGAATGAAAATTTCAAAAGCGGGAAAAGTCTTCTGCGCTTAACATATTAAACAGGAAACTTCTTAAACAGCTAAGGTGTTATTACTTCCTAAGCGAGAAAGAGAAACTTCTTAATGCTATTAATTTATTCCAGAAGGTGAGCAGGGGTAGTGCAATTTTTTTTTTATATGAATACCGCACAAGAGCCTCAACTGCTCCCAACCGTCTAGAGCCAGTGAGACTATGGCATCCCCAAAGAGAGTATGTTGTGAGGCTGAAGGTAGTGGGGAGGGGAAGGAGATTGGGAAGCGGAAGGTTGGGAAGAACCTGGCTATTCAGATCTGGTTACCAAACACAGCTCAAGCCATTACAAGCAACGTTTCGATTCTGAATGGTGGTATTTCACCAGGGCAATACTTAGAGTATTTACCACTCTGCAATACATTCCAAAAATGTCAGTGAATATAATTAAATAAACAAAAAAATAACAGAATGACAATAACAATAAATTGCTGTTCCTCAATCATCACTCTACTAATTTTGGGTATCATTCTCCACTGTCCAGAATGTCGAGACTTGTTAAATCAAGCCGTGGTCTTGAAATTTTTGGTGGCAGTCTAAATGATTTTTGTCATTATTTACGACTCTACCAAAAACATTGACTTGAATGTTCTTTCTAATGTTTATTTTGTCCTATTTTTGCCATTGCTTCATTTAATATTATGTACGAGTATGTGCTGTTCTTTCTCTGTTGCTTTTTTTCCATTTCGTGTTATGTTTTTTTCTTGTAATTGGACAAAACTCTCTTAGTTTTTAAATAAATAAATAAACAAAGACCTATCAAAAATTTTTAAGACTTTGGCTCATTTAATAAAAAAATATATATGCATGATAATGAAAATACTAACCGGGGATAGGTCCATCATGAAACTGTGTCTGTTGCTTCCTCTTGCCGCCCCCGAAGTCTCCCGTCGGAGCAACTTGCCGAGGAGCGATGCCAAACTCACTTCGATCCTCATCGTCCATGAAGTCCTCCGCTTTCCTGACTTGCTGGAAGTTTAAACTATTATTATCACAGACAGCCTGGAATGCCAGAAGTCTTCAGATTTTAACAAACACATTTTGTTTATTTTAATTGGACGTAGTTATACAGAAAACGTCCAACCCACAATTTACCAAAATCAAGTTTTACATGTTTTCCTATAGATAAATACGAAATTTATATCTGCTGAAAACATTCAAGCTTCAAATGCAATAGATTTTTGGTAGTATTTTTTTTTTAGTAACTGTTTGACTTGGGTTGAAGTTTAAAAACATTATAAAATATAGGACAACATAAGATTTTTTTTTTAAGACACATTGATAGATTATAAATTGCCTATTTATAATAATACTCGTAAAGAAAAAAAACACTGATATTCACTTCACAAATGCCGATTACGCATATTAATGCTTTTCTATCGTCACATTTTCAAACACCTTTTTCTCAGTTTCATCTTTTTGGGGTTGGATGCTTTCTGCATAACTACGTCCAATTGTGCGAGTGGTTAGGTTAGGTGAAACTGTATTTAATGAGACTAGAAGTCAATATAATAAAACAGTGTAAATGTATACTAAAACCACTGAAGAGATGCACAATTCTGGTGATTATCTATTCAGTGGTTGTATCTAGATATTTTATTTAATGATGACTGCATCAAATATGTTGAGGTGGCCATTAAACTTACAGGTTTCTCTGCACGGTCAGATCGGGAGCTCTTGAAGGTGGAGGGAGTCCATCCCTCCGGAGCGGCCACAGAATTTCCGTGGCCGGCTGTGAAACCGCCCGTGAAAGCGCCGTGGAACCGCCGCTTGCCACTTGCGTCTAAGGCGTACTGGTCACTCACATCTTGGTAAAAACGCTTCTTGACAGGAACATTTTCTGCGGAAACAATTAACGTAACGAATGAAGAAAAGACACCAGAATTTATGACCATGTAGGTGCCCACGTTGAAGCCACCCATTGCCAGACTGAGGAAGAGGTGGATAGACTGAGGTGAGGGGTCGCAGCCAGCGGAGAGATTTTGTGAAGGTGGCCAAATCTCACCCTAGAATTTAACGCTGTGATGATGATATATAAATATAGAAACAAATATCAAAACGATTATAAATGTTCGCCCAACATTAATTAGTTTATTACTCAGAACAGTATGGACACACAGGTATCGTCTTACTTTTTTTTAGAACAATTTATGCTTAATAAAAAGGTCTATACTAAATATACTTTTAGGGTTTATAATGTCGTCAACACAACATCAACAAAAATATTAAAGAGTTTCACTGAAACAAAAGGTTCATAATACCTTCATCGTAAGGTTCCAAGGGAGTTCCATATCTACAATTATTTTCATCGTCAGAATCATCACTCATTTTGTATTTTGTTATAAAATTAACCTATGATAAAGTGAATAAAGTCTGAAATTCCGTAAATACTATATCAAACGTCAAATTTGTGTTTGACAGTATATTTTTTCTATGGTGATAGCACGGGCCAGTGATGGGCGTAATCAAAGGTATATTGTATTCGAAATATTTCATTCGATTCTATTTATTTTTTTGTCTGAGCTTTGGTTTTGGATACATCGAGTGTGCCCATCGCTATTGGACGTTTGAGTTTTGTTTTAATCTATGGTCTATATTGTTTTGAATATTTTGACATTTGCTGCACTTTCTTGTCAATCTTCCTTTTTTATTTATATTGTTGAAATTAGACGAACGCCAAATATACTTTTTATAACAAGTGCTACAAGGAATCCGCTCGATATGGATTTAAAAGCAAAATTGAGGAAATACATAAAAAAGCTTGAAGGTTAGTTTTGATTGTTTACTTCAACGACAAAAAATGACATTACAAACATAAATATAAGGTTGTAACGTCATTTATACCGTTCTTTACGTACGTTTTTTTCCAACTGCTATTATATTATCTAATTAAAGTGAGTTATTTTTATCTTTGATTATGGAGACAGTCGGCGTAGCCCCAGTAATGCTATCTCCCATGTTGTACCTGATTCCTTTGACAATAACCCAGTTTTCAGAGTGGTAGATACGCGTATTGCCCTGGTGAAAGACCATTATTCAGAATCGGAACGTTGCTTGTGTGGCAATAGCCGTGTTTAGTCACCAGATCTAAATAGCCAGGTGTTTCCCAACCTTCCTCTTTCCAATCTATTTCCCTTCAGCCTCACAACATACCCCGAATGGGACACCATAGTCTCACTGGCCCCGGACAGTTGGGACTCTTGTGCATTATTAACATTAAAAAAATTTCCTCCAACCTTTCGCCGCGATCCTTACGTAAACAAAATTACATCCATATGCGGCACTCTTTTGGACATTCCTAACTAATCACTTTGAACTGCTATAACTCTCTTATTTCGTGACAGATTTATGATTGGCTTATCTTAATGTGTGCTCTGTTTCATCTAAGTACGATGAAATAAATAAATTTCAGAATGCGCTTCTAATATCGTCAACAGTGAGACATAACAAACCAATACAGTGTTTATATGATTATGAGTGTACTCATCGACACACAAACTGAAATCATATGGGAAGACCTCACGCACAACAAATTCAAATGACTGGATCGGCATTTCGAATCATCTTCGGTTTCAATCCGCTTTGTGTAAACAAATCAGAAGTTTTCACTAGTCACCAGAAGATGACAGTAAGAGGAAGGATTGAACTATTTTTTGGTTCACTTACCGGCTAAATTCGTGACGTATTTATGGTGTACACAACAGATTTGTCGGAACGCATAAATGAATGCGCGTAACGCTGGGGGCACGGTTTGTTTTGGCATACATTGGTGTGCATATCGTCGTAAGACTTAATGAAATTAGCCAGGGTTGTCAGTGTGTTTGACAATATCTCCTAGTACAATGTCTTATGGTATCAACTCCCCACGTATCTGAGCCTTTTTTCCAAAAAGGTGGAACATTGCAACATAGGTGAGCTTGAGTTTCTTCATCTTATTCACAATTCACCTTAACCTTCTGTTCTTCTTCATTCAATTTCAGACTCTCCTGACTATGTGTCGCCTGACAAAAGAGAAAAAATCGAAGCCGAAGAATTCAACGCCCTCTACAAACCGAACCTCCCGACGTCCGAAGACTCCTACAAGACTATTCCCAAATTCTACCACAAGATTCCGGAGGGCAATGAATTGCTGGGCAGGAAGCTTCGAGAAGAAGCCAGGTCAATTTTTCTCCAGAAAAAAAGCGAGGAGCTGGTCGAAAACACGGAGCTGAAGCAGTTCTGGTCGTTGCTGGATAAAGGAGACATGTTTTCCTGCGCCGAAGATCAGTATCTGACGTATGCCGAGTTCAAAAGGCTAAGGGAGAAGGTGGAACCCAAATTTAAGTAAGTAACGTTAAGTTAATAATTAAAACTAGCAGATAAAAACATGCTGCCGCGGGTTTTTGCCGCCAGGCCCTGCGAGCGGCTATTGTTTGGGCCGTGCCCAATTCAAGTGGTAGTGACCATTTATAGGGTTTAGGTCTATTGTACGACTAACAACTGACAATGCATGGTATAACTTTCTTACTTACAATGCTTAGGTATATAAAAATGATATTATCAATGAGCATTTATTAAGTAATTCATCGGGTATATACAAATAAAATTAATTCATATTAAAATAAACATTTTCAACTAACCCCATCTCTGATGTAGGCTTTGAATCTGTCTGAGCCGCTGGCGGTTTAGTTTTGACACACGTCAAGGACGCTAGTTACTGGTTTAGTCACGATACACACATCAAAAGGAACGTAGTGAGTAAATCGTGAAGGACCATAATCAGAAGAAAATTTCAAACTTTTTTATGTATGAGCATTTTTTTCATCGAACGTGGCAGAAGACGGCTTAGGGTATTAATACCATCAGACTAGCAGATAAAAACCGGCTCCCGCGTGGTTTAGTCACGACACGCACATCAAAAGGAACATAGTGAGTAAATCGTGAAGGACTGATCGGAAGAAAATTTCAAACTTTCGTATGTATGAGCAAATTTTCCATCGAGCGTGGCAGAAGACGGCTTGCGGTATTAATACTATCAGATTAAATAATAACTTTGTATAAGACCACAGATTTTATCTTAATTTTTATGACCGACCGATTTCGCTTAGCCTAAGCATCATCTGGGTACAAAATTAAACTTATTTATTTTAATTAGTCTTATATAAAGTTATTATTACATTTTCATTGAATATGTTAAACCACAAAGTGATTGCTTTCTACGAAAATATAAAAATGTAAAGTTAATAGTTGAAAATCAACTAAAATTTTTGCTTTCCCGCTTTACCCACCCGGTCATGATTTTTTGTTTTCTGTCATCTGGCATTCTTTCAACCAGAGTGGTAGACACACCAAGTATCGCCCTGGTGAAAGACCACCATTCAGAATCGAAACGTTGCTTGAAATGGCGTTAGCCGTGTTTGGTGACCAGATCTGAATAGCCAGGAACTGCTCAACCTTCCTCTTTCCCATCTCCTTCCCCTCCTCACTACCTTCAGCCTCACAACATACCTTGATTGGGAATGCCACAGTCTCACTGGCTCTAGACGGTTGGGAGCAGTTGGTATACACTGTAAAAAATATATATTTGTCCAGCCTGTCACAGTCTTTGAAACCTAAAGAATCTTACAATGGTCTCATGCTGGAGGTCACGGTTCATTTTATGGTATGATCATTCTTTATTCCTTACTTTTCCCGAGCTGTACCATGACCTGACCTACAACGATGTGATTCCAGGCCGTTCCTCACAGCCAGCGTGTTCGGCAAGCTGCAGCGGGAGAACCCTGGCTACGTGGCGGTGGACTCTCTCTTCAACTATGTGATGCGGAAGTCCTGGTACAAGCAGAGCAGGATCCGCCTCTCCGTCTACGATCCCACTGGGCAAGGATACCTCCGAGAACACGTGAGATTTTTTTGAAGAGAGAATTTTACACATTCTTGGTATACGAATAACCTGACAATATTTTACTATTGAGACTGCTAGATAAGTCCTCACATTGTGTAATGATGAGGACTTATCTAGCAGAGAATTGAACCCACGACGCCCGGGTGGGAACCTGACGCATTTGTCCACTCGGCTAATAACCGGCCATATTTGCTTGTACTTATTCTCTTAGAAATGGAATCCCTGAGGCGTATGTGCGGTAAAACCATATATGACCGTGTTAAAAATGTGGATATCCGGAAAGAATGCAAGGCTGATGTGAGCGTAATGAATAGGATTAAGAAAGGGATGCTAGATGGTTTGGGCATGTAGTGCCGATGAACGAAGAAAGTATTGTGAGAAGGATATATGACGCGAAAGGGAATGGAAGAAGAAGTCGGGGACGCCCGAGGAAGACACGGCACGATCAAGTGAAACAAATTGTTGAGTCGGACCATGTCAAGAATCAGAATAACAGAAGAGTATGTATGAATGTGAATGAAGCAAAGAGTGTGTGCCGAGACAGAGACTTATGGCGGTTCATCCTCTCTGCCTACCCCTACGGAAAGGCGTGATGGTTAGTTAGTTATTCTCTTATTTTTATTATTTTTTTCAACCATCTAGAGCCAGTGATACTATGGTACCCCCCATCGGGGTATGTTGTGAGGTTGAAAGTAGTGGGGAAGGGAAGGAGATGAGGAAGAGGATGGTTGGGTAGTGCCTGACTATTCAGATCTGGTCACCAAACACGGCTAAAGCCATTATAAGCAACGTTTCAATTCTGAATGGTGGTCTTTCACCAGGGCGATATGTACAGTATCTACCACTCTATTTACTCCTTTTGTACTATTCATTTTCTATGTATCTTTTAACTGAGTTTTTATCGTTTAAAATTTGTCACTCACGTGTGGACAATCTGTAAAAACCCAGTATTATAATATGTTCATAAGTATTATGTTTTTTTTTGCACTAATTAGATATAGTTTTCAAATTTAAAAGGTCCGCAGAATTTATTCGGAGTTTCTCAACTTCTAATAACTCTTCGTACGTTTGATTCAGGATCTGGACAACTACATCAAAGACCTGGTGCCGACTCTGCCCGCTTTGGACGGGCTGGACCCTTCCTTCGGCAGCTTCTACGTGTGCACCGCCTGCAGGAAGTTCCTCTTCTTCCTCGACCCCCTGAGGACTGGCCGCGTGAGGATCATACACATCCTGGCTTCCAACTTCATGGAGGATATGATTGAGGTGAGTTGATCCACAACAAATAGCATTTGAGAGTTTGTTGGCATCACTGATTTTTCTAATATATTCAGGTAGGTTGTTACGCTGTTGGCGCTAATAAGAAATTGTCCAAAGAAGCGAAGCTAGCAGTCCACAATGCAGTGCTTATACCAACCCCGATGTATGGCAGTGAGGCATGGAACTGGAAGAGGAAGGATGAAATTAGACTGAATGCTGTGGAAATGAGATCCCTGAGACGTATGTGCGGAAAAACCACGTATAACCGTTTTAAAAATGTGGATATCCGGAAAGAATGCAAGGCTGATGTAAGCGTAATGAATAGGATCAAGAAAGGGAGGCTTAGGTGGTTTAGGCATGTAGAATGAATGAACGAAGAAAGGAGTGTGAAAAGAATACATGATGCGAAAGTGAAAGGAAGAAGAAGTCGGGGGCGCCTAAGGAAGACATGGCACGATCAAGTGAATCAAACACTTGAATCGGACCACGCGAAGAGTCAGAATAACAGAAGACGATGCATGAATGTGAATGAAGCAAGGAGTGTGTGGACAGAGTTGTATGGCGGCCCGTCCTCTCTAACTACCCCCGCAGTGAAACAGCGTGATGGTTAGTTATTAAAGTATTTTATTCTTAGGTGTTTGTGTGGCGGTGTTGTGCAAATGAGGTATCGCTTTTAAAGCGTGAAATGCAGCATTTATAATTCAAGATGTCCAAGATATTGTTAGTCGAGACGCGCTTTATCAGATAGGCGAACATCTGCGAAGAAAAGACATGATGCTTAATTAGACAATATCCATTTCCAACAGTTGCGGGAAGAAGACCTGCCGATGGAGGTGCAGGAGAAGAACTGGTTCTCCGCCACCTCTGCCCTGAGGGTCTACGGCCAGTACCTCAACTTGGACACCAACCACAATGGGATGCTGAGTCTCGATGAATTGCAGGGGTATGTACCATATTTCTTTTGGAGAAAAATCTAAAAATTGGCACTATCAACACTACCTGAAAATTAATTTAGGACATAGGATACAGATGAAAAAAATCTTTACAAAATTTTCTTCAGTAATGTTACCAGGTCAGAAATATTGAGGCCTTTGCATCCTCCGCAGAAACCTGCGGTTCGAATATCGACCATCTCAACATTCCTCGGAACCCTAGAGACCCTTCTACAGAACATACTTCGGGAACCGATGTTCTACATTATGAGTTCTATCACTTGTCTATACGACAATATAGACATATTACTGTATCAAAATATAACTAGCCGTTGGAAATAACACCTAGATGCCGTCAATGTCCAACGCTATTTACGAAATTTTGCGCCAACAGTTGGATATCAGTAGCTACATACGAATATTATTCAACGCAACGCAGTCTCAACACTCAATGAGTATGTACCTATTGTTTTAGCTTTAGCGCCAAACAAACGAAAAGGCGTAAGAGTGTATACTTCGTGAACGATATTATGCGTAATTTGGAATGTTTTTTTGGTTGTATACCTCCCTACTTGACGTCTTTGTGGATTTTCCTATCTGAAACGACCGATACGCAGCGCCTACCGATGGCAAGAAATATAAAGCTGTTTATAACACCCCCAACGACACCAACTGTTTCAAAATCAATATCGTCGCTTATAACCCACAAACTATGGACAGTAAAATCTTACACATTCACAATTCAGATACGGTTCGGGCACGCTCACCCGCACCTTCCTGGCCAGGGTCTTCCAGCAGTGTCTGACCTACGACGGGGAGATGGACTACAAGACATACCTGGACCTGGTGCTGGCTCTGGAGTACCGCAAGGAGCCGCAGAGTCTGCAGTACCTCTTCCGGGTGCTGGACATCCACGGGAAGGGTTATCTGGATGGATTCACCCTCAACTACTTCTTCAAGGTGAGAAAGTTACCACTGTATAACTCTACTTCCTAACCTTCCGCTATTAGCTAAGTCCTCCATACTGCACAAGGAACATCTTCCGCTTATAATGACGATAGTAGAAGGAATTCGAATACTGTCAGGTTATTCGTAACTCGGTAATGTTCGTCTTTTAACCTACCGCCGGGCACGCGGCCGCACTGCGTGTGGCAAATCCGCCTTTTTACAGTTTTCAAGGGGAAGCAATGGACGAAGTGTCTCGGGACTTTAGGTAATCTCTGTTCATTATATTTCGACTTTACGGATACCGTCTGCACTCGTCTCATCATCACCAGTCAGTTAAAATCTAGTAGAAAGTGAGAGGTCATGAAGTTCCTCGCTGAGTGAAGCGTGCGCCCAGTCTCGTAATTCCCCGTTTTTTCATATATTGCTCAGAGTGAGGACGCGCTTGAGAATATATCTTCATTTTTCGCACACACTTTGGCTTGTACATGACATGGCACATATTATAAATGAATATGACGTCAGACGCTTAGGCTGTCTAGCGAATAGCATGAAGAAGAAGACATCATAGATGATTCAGGCATTGAAAATGAATTTGAAGATGAAACAGTGGAACAACAGTCTGAAGAAAGCGAAGCAAATCTATCAGCCGAATCGGAAGCTGAAGATGCTATGGACATAACAGCTAGTTCTGAATCAGATGACGATTGTACCTTTTTCATTGGTAAAGATTTGTCAACGATTTGGCGCGGGTGAGAGCTAATAATATAATAAAAGTTTTTCCAGGCCTTGAACAAGCAGCTAGGGACACTGCTACTGAGATGGATGCATTTAAAAAAAAATGATTATATTTTTCAAAACATTTGATAGTGTTGCATTCATATCAAATATGATGCTTCTTCCTTTTTATAGAATATTATACCGAACGTTGTATTTTATGACTATTGAAATATATTTGAATCTATACAGAATAACTTTTTCCTTCTGGAATAAGCACTCAGTGCAGCGCGCGCCCGGTCATGTGACTCACGACAGCGCGCCCGGCAGTGGGTTAAAAAATAAAAAGTACATAATACCTATGAGTTTATTTCCAGGCCATACAGGAGCAGATGGAACTCCACGGTCCCGTAGTCTTGGAGGATGTCAAAGACGAGATCTTCGACATGGTGAAGCCGGCGGACCCCTCCAAGATAACGCTGCAGGACCTGATCAATTCCGGTCAGGGCAGCACCGCCGTCAGCATCCTCATAGAGCTGCAGTGCTTCCTGGCCTACGAGCACCGGGAAACCTTCGCCCCCATTCAGCAGACTCTGGATTGACTATACAGCCTTAAGGCTTCCGAGGTCTAGTGAAGTGAGTGAGTGTATGTGGTTTCTAGAGAAGAAGTGGATATTACGTAGACATAGTTTAATTATTTTTTCATGCTATGATGGTGTTTGGACAGTTTTTTCGTGATTTATTTTATTAAAGACAAGTGGATATTGTTAATAAATATGTTAGGTTATAATTTTTTGAAGACATTGTTTTTTGTTGTTGTTGCATGAATGAGAGGGTATTCTGTGTGTACCCGCTTTTTAAACCTTTTTTTTATAAATTTGCATAAAAAAAATTATTTCCATTTTTTGTTTTATAATTTAAATTTAACAATGTTATTAATAACTTCTGCTAGTATTTATTTTCACTGTGAAAACTTCAATATGGCCTAACCACAGTTTAATAGTGGCTTTGAACGCTGTTACAACTGTCACAAAATAAATAAAATAATTTTAAAAAAAAATACATTTTTAGGAGGGAGAAATTATTGAAAGGCGCTGAACGGATAATCCCCGGAAGTGTGATTTATACCGATTTGAATAAAAATTGATGTCATGATAATACATTTCGACTCCTAGGCCCCAGACAGGTTAACAAAATTCATGATTTTTTCAAGAAAGAATTTTGATATTCAACAAAATGTTTGATCAATTTCACCAGAAGTAAGGAAAAATTGAGCTTACTTTGGGCACACAACACCCTTCTATTAGTTTATCTCTTCAGTGTTAAAAAGAAACCCAACAAGGGTGCTTCGCTGTAAGTATATATGTGACAAAATGCATTGCTAAGATATGTTTTTATTAAAAATTTATAACAAAAATAACAAGTTTTTTAACACTTAAAAATATTAACATATACAGTGAAACCCTCTTAAGAAGTTTTTTTTTTTGGAAAACCTAATAAGAGGGTTTCACTGTATTTATATGCGTATGTTTGAATTACGTAAAGCTGAACATGTATATATATGTATTACCTATTAATTTTTGTACCCAGTGTAAAAATTCCAACTACCAGAGTTATAAACATTTTGATCAGCAAAGTTGAGCTATCTATTTATTTTAACAAAAGCTACAACTACCCGGAGCACGTGGGACTGCGTCATTCCCATTTTTGGGTAGAGGAGGTAGGGAGGGGAAGGAGATAAGAAAGAGGAAGGTTGAGAAATGCCCGGCTATTCAGCAGGTACGTTCAGTCCATGGACTTATAAAGTTGTTAATGTCCCAAAAAAATAAGAATGAATATGAAGGTGTTAAATTTAATAAGTCAACATATTTTTGTTTTATAAATTCAACGAATTAAAATAACTGACTGCACCCCCCTGCTGAATAGCCAGGCACTACCCAACCTTTCTCTTTCCCATCTCCTTCCCCTCCCTACCTCCTTTTCCCAAAAATGTAATTCAGATTTGGTCACTAAACACGATACCAGTCACTTTAAGCAGCGTTTCGATTCTGGATGGCAGTTGACCAGGGCGATCCTGGCAGTATCTATCACATCTACACAGACTCCTGGGCCATCCTGTACTCGTACACACTGCCTCTCTCCGCAAAGAGGGTGCATGACACCTCCCTTCCCGAGAGGACCTCCCCGGTGTCTGCATCTTCGGGGGGTCCGTAGCCGCCCCCTCCTGGTGTCAGGAGAATGAACACATCCTGGAAACGTGCAACTTCAATTAGAACAGTCAGACTGTACCTGACGATTAGCTCGCGCCAAATATCACCATCATTAGGAAAGATGTCATCGAACCTTGGAGTGAGAATATATGGAGAGGTACCTTTGCGAAACAGTGTAGTCAGGACGGTTGACTTTATACTGACTCGATAGAAAGAGAAAAGATATTTTTAAGGATGTTGGATGGCCTATTATTTCCGCCCACATGGAATTCGGACATTTTCAATAAACATATTTGATCACATTAAACAAAACAATATCAATATACCATTAAAATGATTTATAAAGTCAAAATATCACACAAACACTAATAACAGAAGGTTTACCTAAATAATGATGGAAGCTTTTTGTTGATTTTATGTCTCTATATCTGTTGGATCCTAAAATCAACAATTTGCTAGGTCATAACTTGATCCCTTTTTGTCCTTGAACTTAACCTTCCTTACTTGCCAATTTGTTCTACTGCCATGCCCTATTTGTATGGCTGGATAGAAATGTATTGAACAGCCTGTAACAAATGACCCCCACCCCCGGCAACGAAACACAAGACAAGGACGTCAAGAGTGGCATTATTCGATTCCCGCCGTCAGTCAGTCATCGCACTCAACTCGTATACAATCGCTCGGCCCACCCAGGGACGCCCTCGTTTCGCATCCGTCCCTGGGAGATTCGTCACCTCAACATTCATCGCTCGGGCAGATTGGTCGGCCCTTATCGCAGACACGGAAACAGGTGAGCAAATTGGCAATTCCCATTACTTTCCCAGAATAGATCAAATCATCAACCAAGTATCTCATCGTTTTACAGTCCATTTAATTCACTCAAGTTTTTCCAAAACCGATTCGCGGTTTCCGGATCGAACAATATCATTAAAAATGTGAAAATTCTAAAGTTTGCTCAAAAATGTCTAAAACTGTTAAAAGTGACGTTTTATAATCTTTGTGTGGCCTTATTTGAACATTCACGCATAGCACATATCACCATCATGTTTGATTTATTTGTATAACCACTGCAAGTTTTTTAATCAACACTGATATAGGAAATAACCTAAAAATCCGTTGACGCAATTTATGCGACTCGATGATGTGAAGTTAGCGCGGACGGAGAACATACTTAGAAGAGGTGCAATATTATGTGAAGCCTTTTCTTGTCTCTTTCTCTCTTATGGTATACGACGTAAAAACCCGGAGAAAGTGATTTATCGCAAATTTGTATAGGTTGGGTAAAAATATTTAGCTCTCTCTTCATATATATTCTCACTCCAAGCATCAAACCTTCAATAGGAAAGGCGCCATGAAAGAATGATATGGAAATGTTTACATACGTTACATACATACACGGAACCAATGGGATAATGTCATCCCCAGTTGGGGTATGTTGTGAGGCTGAAGGGAGTGCAGAAGGAGATGGGGAAGAGGAAGGTTATGAAGTACCTTTTTCATAGTGAATACCGCACTAGAGTCCCAACTGTCTGGAAGCAGTGAGACTATGGCATCCCCAATTGGGGTATGTCGTGAGGCTGAAGGTAGTAGGGAGGAGTAGATGGGGAAGAGGAAGGTTGTAAAATACCAGTCTATTCAGATCTGGTCACCATACACGGATAGAGCCATTTCAAGCAACGTTTTGATTCTGAATGGTGGTCTTTCAACAGGGCGATACTTGGAGTATCTACCACTCTGGCTATTCAGATCTGGTCACTAAACACGGTTATTGGTATTTCAAGCAACGTTTCGATTCTGAATGGTGGTCTTTTACCAGGGCGAATCTATCACTGAAACATGCCGCAAATATACTATATATAATTTTATATTAAGAGCGAATGAACGAGGAAAGAAGTATGAAAAGAATATATAACGCGAAAGTGAATGGTAGAAAAAGTCAAGGATGTCCGAGAAAAACATGGCACGATCAAATTGATTGAATACTTGAGTCGGGCCATGTCAAGAGTCAGAATAACAGAAGACGATGTTTGAATGTAAATGAAGCAAGGAGTGTGTGCTAAGAAAGAGTTGTATGGCGATCCAACTTATCTGCCTATCCCTGCGGAGAAACGGGGTGATGGTTACTTAATTAGTTATTTGATATCAATTATATGTGAAATAATACGTAAAAATTAAATAAAATGATTGTAAACATGCTAGGTTTCAAATTTAGAGTAACAATATAGAGAGACCGCCCTAATTATGAGTCAAATCGTTCATACTCGCAAAATATAGCTCTCTCTTTATGCTCGTTTCTATAGACATATGAGAAAAAGAGACAAACAATTGTTATTATTATCATTACATATGATTTGGGGCGTGCTAAAAGCCGTGTAGCCATTTTTCAATATATTACTAACTTCACAGTAGTTTACATGTCAGTCGAATTGACAGACAAAAAGCTTAAAATATATAATTACTTAAGTGAATTTAGTGCAATATTAAAAAAAAACGATATGGCTATATGTGCAGTTGTTGGTTGTTTCAACTGAAGTAACAAAGGACCAAAAAAATCAGTTTCCACAGGTATTTATACAAGAATTCGTATTTTTTAGTTTGACCTCAAATATTTTACATGCTAACCTACAAAACAACTAGTTACCTACACCAATATTTAGTCAATCTTTGCATTATTTGTTTCGATATAATAAACTCCCATTTAAAATGAGTTTGAATGCATTCTCAATATGTTTTACTTTGAGAGAAATACGGGATTCTGACGTAAATTTGTAAGAATTGGGATTCCCTGATTAGTCCAACATCTAAACGTATCCATGTCTCTTTCTTTCTCATGTAGCAACTCAAAATTGTTTGCGAACAATAAAGACGGAATAATGTTTATCTTTACGGTTTTCTTCGCATCCGATTGGCTGGAAGCATATACGTCATACCTCCTTTGGTCAATCCTTGGTCAAAAAGCAGCTTAAAAATTTCGCAATGTTAGGTCTCTACGTTACTCTAAGGTTTCAAAGCCAAGAATCTCTCGATCCATAGCCAAGGATCTTAACCGTTCGACCACGGAGGTCGTTGAATTATCAGGGTGACTCACCCCAGGTTCTACTTCGACAGAAGTCTTCCCGCCGAGGTTGATGACCTTCCCGTCCTTTCGGCGGAGATGGTTGACTCCCCTCTCTCCGGGCATTCCACCTGAAACCAACACAGATCTCAATCAATCTGTCCTTGCTGCAGCTTCCATACTTCTCTTCCTTCGTACTAACGAATTCCTAAACAGGGAAGATTTAAACTGGGCACATAATACATAACAGTTTGACAATTAGACGTAGAAAAAAAAATGGCGCTGCAATCGTTAAAATTGCTTTGGATGCCTTTGATTTAATTTGCATTTTCAAAATTATTAATTGTATTATTGACTCACTTTCTTTGCCGCAACTAATCCAGGTAAACATTCCTTGCCGTAGACTCAGAAACAATGAATTGCTGTTCCTCAATCATCACAATACTAATTATGGGTATCGTTCTCCACTGTCCAGAATGTCGAGACTTGTTAACTCAAGCTATGGTCTTGAAATTTTTGGTACCAGTCTAAATGATTTTTGTCATTCTTTACGATTCTACCAAAACTTTGACTTGAATGTTCTTTCTTATGTATATTTTGTCATTCCTTCATTTGTATGTGCTGTTCTTTCTCCGTTGCTCCTTTTTCCCATTTCGTGTTATATATTTTTTTTGTAATTGGACAATAGTCCGTTAGTTTATAAATAAAAAATGCCGAGATGGTTCAAAAATAAAAGGACGTAACTTTAAAAAAAGCACTAATGTATTACCTTCCATTCCGTACGGCTGGAAAGCTCTTCGCTCTGTCAACACCGAGAGGGTCATCTTCCTCCTGAACATTATCTCTCTCCTGACGCCATCTCCTCCGTTCCATTTACCTGAAAATATAATATGTACAACATATTAGGTGTACAACTTTGCTTCCGCCATTTTCGAAGATGCAGAATTGGAGGCATTGCTTGATCATGAAAGTCAAGGAGAATTGGCACGATCATTGGGAGTGACTCAACAAGCAATTTCAAAACGCCTCAAAGCCATGGGAACGATTCAGAAGCAAGGAAATTGGGTGCCGTACGAGTTGAAACCGAGAGATGTGAACGGCGTTTGTTTGCTTGCGAACAGTTGCTTGAAAGGCAAAGACGGAAGGGATTTCTGCATCGCATTGTGTCTGGGAACAAAAAACGTGTTCATTACGATAACCCCAAGCGCAGAAAATCATGGGGATTTCTCGGCCATGCTTCCACATCAACGGCAATCCGAATATTCATGGCTTCAAGGTCATGCTCTATATTTGGTGGGACCAGCTCAGTGTAGTGTATTATGAGTTGTTGAAACCAACTGAAACAATCGCAAGCGATCGTTATCGAATGCAATTAATGTGTTTGAGCTGAGCATTGAAAGACAAAAGGCCGCTATACAACGAGAGACACGATAAAGTGATTTTCCTGCGTTACAATGTTCGACCCCATGTTGCGAAAGTGGTCAAGACAAACTTAAAAACGTTGAAATGGGAAGTCATACCCCACCCGCCATATTCTCCAGACGTTGCTCCCTCTGTCTATCACTTGCTTCGATCAATGGCACACGACCTGGCTAACCAGCACTTCTGGTCTTATGACATGAATGTAAATTTGACAAAGGACTAAAGGAAATCCAAAAATACAAGGAACGCAAAATACTCCAAAAATAATGTAAACATTTAACGTGTTAACCTTTACGCCGCGATCCTTACGTAAACAAAATTACATCGATACGCGACACTCTTTTTGACATTCCTAACTAATCGTTTTAAACTGCTGTAATTCTTTTATTTCGTGACAGATTTATGATTGGCTTATCTTAATGTGTGCTCTGTTTCATCTTAAGTACGATGAAATACAGAAATATACAATAGATCTCAGGATGCGCCTCTAATATCGTCGAAAGTGAGACATAACAAAAAATCAAGCGGCCTCTCACCGCTGCTTACACATACCAACACAGTGTATATGATTACGAGTGTACTCATCGACGCACAAACTGAAATCATATGGGATGACCTCACGCACACAACGCTAAGGACAACGGTACTGCGGCCCGAAATTCAAATGAACGGACCGGCATTTCGAATCATCTTCGGTTTCAATCCGCTTTATGTAAACAAATCAGAAGTTTTCACTAGTCACCAGAAGATGGCAATAAGAGGAAAGATCGAACTATTTTATGGTTCACTTATCGGTTAAATTCGTGACGTATTTACAGCGTACACAACAGATTTGTCAGAACACATAAATGAATGCGCGCAGCGCTGGGGGCACAGTTTGCTTTCGCATTCATGTATTCGCGGAGCGGCGTAGGAGTTAAGGGTAGAAAAGAAAAGAATCAATAATGCATGTGTACAACGATGGCAGTTTACCTTTCCCGCCGGATTCCGGCCGCAGACTGAACGTGTTCAGCACGAGCGGATAGCGCCGCTCGATAATCTCCAGGTCGGTGATGCGCGTGTTGGTCATGTGCGTGTGCACGCCGCCCGCCCCCCGCCAGCCGGGGCCCGCGCCCGCCCCTCCCGCCACCGTCTCGTAGTAGCCCCAGCCGCTCTCGCCCAGCGTCACGTTGTTCATGCAGCCCTGAGAAGCGGCGCACACCTAAAACATCAAATATTATTATCATTTAAATTTTATAGTGAATACCGCACAAGAGTCCCAACCGTCTAGAGCCAGTGGGACTATGGCATCCCCGATCGGGGTATGTTGTGAGGCTGAAGGTAGCGGGGAGGGAAAGGAGATAGGGAAGAGGAAGGTTGGGAAGCACCTGGCTATTCAGATCTGGTCACCACTTAGAACTTAAACAAAGCGTAATGAATAGGATCAAGAAAGGGGCGCATTAAAAAGAACTGGCAGAGGAAGGATAAAAGTAGACTGAATGCTGTGGAAATGAGATCTTTGAGACGTATGTGCGGTAAAACCATGTATGACCGTATCAAAAATATGGATATCCGGAAAGAATGCAAGGCTGATGTGAGCGTAATGAATAGGATCGAGAAAGGGACGCTTAGATGGTTTGGGCATGTAAGGCGAATGAACGAAGAAAGGAGTGTGAAAAGAATATATAATGCGAAAGTGAATGGAAGAAGAAGTTGAGGAAGCCCGAGGAAGACATGGCACGATCAAGTAAATCAAATACTTGAATCAGGTCATGTGAAGAGTCAGAATAACAGAAGAATATGTATGAGACGATGTATGAATGAAGCAAGGTGTGTGCCGAGACAGAGTTATACGGCGGTTCGTCCTCTCTGCCTACCCCTGCAGAAAAAGGCGTGGAGGCTCTCGTTTGATTCATGGCTTTTGTGACCTTTCAGCCATCTGAAATATATTTACCATTTGGGAGAAGGCTTGACTCAAGCGACACAAGTTTGGGACTTTTTTAGCTTTTTGTCGCTTCAGGTAACTCGGAGAGAACATTGGGTTATCTGTGTTAACTTTTTTTTTACAAAATCCAACCAGGTACTGAAGACTTATGAATTTTATTGTAAAACAAAATAACTTTAAAGTGCTCTGATGTAAGCTTCCCAAAATGACGCTTCAGCCCTTTTGCCTTTCCAGCAAAGATATGTAAGTCACTATTGTTGGTCTCTGACGATAGGATATCTTCATTGCACCTACCTCGAAAGCCTTGAAAACCACATCGACGATCCTCTGCGAAGTGAGGACATTTCCGCCCACCACTGCCGCATTCTCCCCGGGGTCCAGCAGGCTGCCCGGGGGAATGATCACCTTCACAGGAGCCAGGCATCCCTGAAAAACAACAAAACTTCGTAAAAAGGATAGCACTGCAGAATTCAAATAAGCATACATGGCCTGTTCAAAAGAAAAGGTGAATTTTGAATTTTCGCGGGCTGTGTACATTCGATTATCGATTTTTTTATGGATCAAAGAATATGTATTAAATTTTGCGTTAAAAATGGAACAAAGTGCTCCAACGCACTTAAAATGTTGACTGTGGCATTCGGCGAGTCTTCTTTGTCTCAAAAAAGTGTTTATAAGTGGTACAAGCGCTTTACAGAAGGCCGAGAAGATGTTAATGACGATGAGCGTCCTGGAGTTGTGGAAAAACAAATCATGGATTTTATTCTTTGATCCATTTTTTTCAAAAGTAAAAAATCGAAGAACACACAAAAACGTGACTAACCTTTCCAGTTGTCAAAAACAAACCACTAATCCAAAATGGCTGATAATGCTAACATATGATAAACATATGTGTACCAACATAACAACAAAACAAAAAAATCGATCGAATGTACACAGCCCGCGAAAATTCAAAATTCACCTTTTCTTTTGAACAGGCATCGTATTGTCAACACTTGACTGACACTGAGGATCACACAGATATACCGGTTAGTAGAAGAGTGGTCCAAAGTGCCAGGTTCCCACCCAGACATTAACTAACTAACTAACCATCACGCCGTTTCTCCGCAGGGGTAGGCAGAGAGGACAGACCGCCATATAACTCTGTCTTGGCACACACTCCTTGCTTCATTCACATTCATACATCATCTCATACTCTTCTGTTATTCTGACTCTTCACATGACCCGATTCAAGTATTTGATTTACTTGATCGTGCCATGTCTTTCTCGGGCGTCCTCGACTTCTTCTTCCATTCACTTTCGCATCATATATTCTTTTCACACTCCTTTCTTCGTTCATTCGCTCTACATGCCCAAACCATCTAAGCGTCCCTTTCTTGATCCTATTTATTACGCTCACATCAGCCTTGCATTCTTTCCGGATATCCACATTTTTAATACGGTCATACATGGTTTTACCGCACATACGTCTCAAAGATCTCATTTCTACAGCATTCACTACTCCTTCCTCTGCCAGTTCCATGCCTCACTGCCATACATCTGGGTTGGTATAAGCACTCCATTGACATCGCAGGTTTAATTCTCTGCTAGCAAAGTCTTTCGTCATTGCATAAGCAACATTTTCCGCTTATTATGGCGGAAGTAGGAGGAATTCAAATATTATCTGGTTATTCGTAACGCAGGAATGTTTTTCACATAGTGCCAGATATGCTGTTATCGTGTTGTCATACCTGGCTCCGCTGAAACAGCCTGGGTTTTCACTGCCTCGTGAATTTCGATCCTCCATCAACAGCATAAGGTACTTCCATGGTCATTGTCCGCTTTGTTCATTCCTCACAGGAGTTAATGAGATCCACAGGGCAATACCTGACTGGCTCGCAGACCTAGATGTTCCTCTCTGACCGCTCCATATGAAAGAAGAAGAAGACTCCTAGTGTATAGTTTACCTGATTGAGTGGCACGTCGTGCCCCTGCATGCAGCGCAGGCAGTAGATGAGCGCCGACAGCGTGATGGCGCGGGGGGCGTTGCAGTTGCCCCACACCTCGGGCCCAGTGCCCGTGAAGTCACATATGGCGCTGCCCGTCTCCACGTCCAAGGTGATTTTCAGGCAGATGGGGGAACCGTCGTCCATATAGTCCACGGCCTTCAGAATGCTGCTTCCCGTCTTGTTAATGGTCTTTATCGCTATCTCCTACAAAGATGTAAAAACTTTCATTATTAAGCTGTCTAGTCATTTGTGTATTTATTAAGGTCGAACCGCACTAAAGCGTCGCTGGGCGTCAGTGGCGCTGCGCTTCATTTCACTTACTAACCGCACTACAGCTGCAGCAGCACGGCAGTGCGTGTCATTATATCGATCATTTGCATTCTTAGAATTGAATAATACGGACCGCTCTGACTCTCGAGAAGATATTATCATAGTGTCTTTGCTATGTGAGGAGGCAGAAAGAAAATACAAGAAAAGATTGTGGGTACAAGATATTCCCAAATCACCCAGTAAAGAAGGAGAATATTACGCACTACTACCACATCTTAAAAAAGATCCGAAGAGATTTCATCTAACCTCAGGTTGTCGAAAGAAAAATTCTATTCCGTTCTGGTGCGTTTGTTTCATACAAAACAGTGAAAAAATATTGAGATGATAAGCTGATATTGTTTCTTATGCAATGATGGAGGATTTAGCCAGCAAAGGAATTAAACCCACGACGCTCGGGTGGGAATCCGACGCGTTTGTCCGCTCAGCTACTAACCGGTAAAATGCGAGCATTAAATATTGCGTCAGTTGACTTTTGTGCAGCAAAACTTATCAAAAATAAAGGGTAATCATTTGATTGATGTTGGATGACCATTTTATAAAAGCTTTTACAGGAAACCTTATCATTCGGGAAAAATTTGGGTAAATTGGGTTGTAAAATTAATTACTTCAGCGGCGAAATATATTCTGGTTTCTTCGTATTTCCTCTTTATAAGAATTTCAAGGATTTATTTTAAGTACATACCTTCAGCATATCCCTCACGGCCAACTCGGCATTGGACTGAATGTACTCCATGTACGCCTGGACAACCTCTAGGCTGTAGGAAGCTATCAACTCACCAACCAGTTGCATTCCCTGGAACAAAAATGATCCAATTTTATCTAATTCTCTTTCTGCTATACAAATAAACCTATCTAAACAAAATTAATATCATCGCTGAAAAAGCAAAAGGGCTTAAGCGACAGTTTGGTCAAAAAAAGTTTGATTTATGCAGTTTTGATCAGTTTCTTTTTCCTGCATCGAATGCTCTGACTCTCGTTTGATTCTGAAGACTTTTGTGGCCCTTCAGCCATCTCAAATATATTTACCATTTAGTAGAAGAGTTGACTCAAGCGACACAAATTTGGGACTTTTTTAGCTTTTTGTCGCTTCAAAATCCCCATGAAAGACCCACCATTCAGAATTGAAACGCTGCTTGAAATGACTTTAGCCGTGTTTGGTGAACAGATCTGAATAGCCAGGTACTTTCCAACCTTCCTCTACCTCAAATCATTTCCCTCCCCGCTACCTTCAGACTCACAACATACCCCAATTGGATGTAGTTATGCAGAAAACATCCAACCCCAAAAAGATGAAACCGAGAAAAACGGGGTTTGAAAATATGACGATACAAAAGCATTAATATGCGTAGTCGGCATTTGTAAAGCGAATATCACTGTTCTTTTCGTTATGAGAATTATTATAAATAGGGAATTTATAATCTATCAATGTATTTATGGGAAAAAAAATGCATTTACGTATAAAATTTACCTTTTATTTCAATGTTTTTAAATTTCAATCTGCAATGTAATTTACTAAAAAATTGAATTACCAAAATCTATTGCATTTGGAGGTTGGATGTTTTTAGAGAAATCTCGTATTTATCCATAGGAAAACATGTAAAACTCGATTTTGGCAAATTGTCAGTTGGATGCTTTCTTCATAACTACGTCCAACTAGGGATGGCATAGTTCCACTGGCTCCAGGCGGTTGAGAGCAGTCGAGACTCTTGTGCCGTATTTATTGTAAACAAAAAAAAAGACTGGAATAGGTTGGTCATGTGGAAAGAACTCCAGATAACAAATCACGTGACCGAGTGGATATAACCCAAAGACAGACATAGTAAAAGGTGGACTGACCAGTCACTAATTATAATTATCCGATTTATCTAAACATACCCGCTGGTTGGCCGCCACCTGGGCCTTGAGATCCGACAAGTTGTCTTCGAGATTGCGGGAGTCTTTCAGCTCTTGCTTCAGCTCCTCTTCGCGGAAGACGGTGCCCTTCAGCAGCAGGAAGGAGAGGAAGGCCGCCCCCTCCTGCGCCAGGGAGGTGGAGTGCGGCGGCATGGAGCCAGGGGTGATCCCGCCAATGTCCGCGTGGTGTCCGCGGCAGGCCACGAAGAAGATGGGCTTGGCGATCCCTCTACACACAGAATATTGTAATTAATAATTACATTTTCTTTTTCACACCGGAGGACACATGTTATGAGATAATCGTTGAATTGGCGAGTGTAAAAATGTGTGTAAAAAGTTCTTTTATTTAAAAGTATGTAGATCGTTATGTACCCAACGGTCACTTTTGTACGTACATCAAGACATAGTGACAGAACTCTATGTATGCGCATCTAAATACATCTAAGGTAGATGCAGCTTCATTGAATAGTTCCATCGCTTTATGTATTGGCGTGTTTTTGTATGAGGAAGTTCTGACTTTTGGTGCGTAAAAAGTTGCATGGTGCCTCGCACGAATGTACTTACTTAGTAAACAAGTTGATCTCCTTTAGTATATATGGGTTTTAAATACTTCCAGATAAATGTTTACCAAAAAACACTTCTGGCGGGTTAGCAGGGTGTGGAAATCTAGCATTCCGTATAAAAATAATGAAGGAAATAAAAATGGGTAATATGTATACTCTCTCATGTACAAGTAACGCATTAACCTCTTTTGCATTTTTTTCCATTTCGAGGATATGGTTCCGTTCTAAAGGGGCCCATACAATGGAACTATACTCCAGGGATGCTGCAAACAAGTTCTTCGTACGTTCTACGGATTGAAAGGAAGGAGTTAATCTAGGTCTTGAAGACCCATGTTGGAGGAAACACAAAGGACGGCAAATCATTCCACAGCCAAGCTGTTGAAGATAAGAATGAGCCATTGAAACGACCCGTTCTCGTGTGGTAAATGTCAACGGTGTACAAATGTTGGGCGCGTGTTTGGAGTGTTTATCCAATTAAGAATGAAACCATTGTAGTATTATGTAGATCCCAAAGACTGTGATGGGATGATTTGTGAATGGGAATTCCAGATGACAGGACACCAAAAATTATGTGGACTGAAGACGAGGTGATAGAGTGTGTGGAAAGAGGATTGGAGCAGGATGGGAAGGACTGAGGACTCGAGGTGAATGGCGTGTAACCGCAGTCAATGCAGGGCATTTGTGGAGGTGGCCAAATGCCACACTTGAATGCAGCGCCGCGATGATGTTAAAAAAAGTAGTAAAGTTAATATTGGTGTAAAATAATATTGATTTTATTTATTTATACATCACCTAACGGACCATTGTCCAATTACAAAAAAATACATAACACGAAATGGGAAAAAAGAACAACAGAGAAAAAACAGCACACACATCATATTATAAAGAAGCAATGACAAAAATAGGACAAAATATACATTAGAAAGAACATTCAAGTCAAAGCCAAGGCCAAGTCAAGGTTTTGGTAGAGTCGTACAGAACGACAAAAATCATTTAGACTGGTACCAAAATTTCAAGACTGTGCCTTGAGTTAACAAGTTTCGACATTCTGGACAGCGGAGAATGATACTCATAATTAGTAGAGTGATGATTGAGGAACAGCAATCCATTGTTTCCGAGTCTACGGCAAAGAATGTTGAACTGGATGAGTTGCAACAAAGAAGGTGAGTCAATAATACAGTTGATATTTTTTTAAATGCAAATTAAATCAAAGTCTTTCCTACGCTATTGTAATGAAGATTTTTTTTATGTTAGTTCATTTTCATCATATTATGAATAATATTTTATGAAATACTTGTGAAAGACGGGTGTGATGACAGTCAAGTCTGGCAGGTGGGAGCCCCCGGCCTTGGGGTGGTTGGACAGGATCACGTCTCCCTCCTCCAGGCTGTCTCCACGTACACCTATCTGGAAAATCAATCAGCGTTAACAATGGATATGTCATAATTTGTCTTTACTCCAGGAATCAATCGACAGCCTCCATCTAGAGGTCGCGCGTTGAAACCCGGCGTGCGCAAATAACTTTATTTAATTAATATGTGTCATAACACATTAAATTCATATAATATAGCATATATGTGGCACACTCTAGAGTGGTAGATACTCTAAAATGTTGTCCAGGTGAAAGACCACCATTCAGAATCGAAACGTTGCTTAAAATATATCTAGCCGTGTTTGTTGACCAGATCTGAATAGCCAGGTACTTTCCAACCTTCCTCTTCCCCATCTCCTTCCCTTCCCCACTACCTTTAGCCTCACAATATACCCCGATTGGAGACGCCATAGTCTCACTGGCTCTTGGCGGTTGAGAGCAGTTGAGACTCTTGTGCGGTATTCACTTTAAAAAAATAAAAATATATCAATGACGCTATTTCTTCAGATCATCTTCAATTGAAATACCGGTAGAATAAGGATAGCATTCCCACCTGACTATGTTCTAAGGACTGCGATATGTTCGTTAAGATAGGGGAATATATCAAACGAGTTACCAATTTCTGCACAGGTTTTTGACGCTCCAGACCGGGGTAGTTGCCAAACTCAGCATTGGAGCGCACTGCATATCTAAAAAGCTGACACTGCCTCACTTATTTATTTACCCCTCAAATGCAACACCCTTCAATTAACTAACTAACTAACCATCACGCCGTTCCGCCGCAGGGGTAGGCAGAGAGGACGGACTGCCATACAACTCTGTCTTAGCACACACTCAATCGTCTCTACATACTCTTCTGTTATTCTGACTTTTTACATGGCCCGATTCAAGTATTCGATTCACTTGATCGTGCCATGTCTTCCTCGGGCGTCCCCGACTTCTTCTTCCATTCACATTCGCATCAAATATTTTTTTCACACTCCTTTCTTCATTCATTCGCTCTTCCTTTTCTTGATTCAATTCATTACGCTTACATCAGCCTTGCATTCTTTCCGGATATCCACATTTTTAACATGGTCCTACATAGTTTTATCGCACATATGCCTCAGGGATCTCATTTCTATAGCATTCAGTCTACTTTCATCCTTCCTCTGCCAGTTCCATGCCTTACTGCCATACATCAGGGTTGGTATAAGCACCCCATTGTGGACTGCTAGCTTCGCTTCTTTGGACAATTTCAATTCAATTACGTTATATATCGTACTGTAGAAATTTTGAACAGTGCCAGAGAATATTGGTCCCTCTTTTTGTGTCAACTGTGGTTAGAGGTGCATCAATAAGGATATAATCTTTTCTACACGGGTAACCGGTTGCCTTTTGCTACTGTAGGCCTTTTTGTGTATATGTTTATATACAAGTACTTTAAGTGAAATTTTGTAGACTGTGTTTTTGTGCTTTTTGCAATCTTTTCTTTGATTTTCGACGCGCAGAAGGATGAATGGATTTAGCCATTTGAAGTGAATAAATCATCTGTTTTGTTGCTAAAAATAATTCAATAACGTTAGGTTAATAAATGTTTATGTGAAACCTGATATTTGACGGTCTCCTGCATGGCTCCCAGGTGAACGGGGATGTGCGAGCGTTGGACACTAGACCGCCGTCAGGACCAAACAGAGCGCAAGAAAAGTCCAAGCGCTCCTTGATGTTGACTGATATGGAAGTCCTCTGAAGAATTCTAAAAGAATTGTAAAAAAACCTTCAAAGAACAGCAGATTCTGAATCGAAACGTTGCTTGATTGAAAATACTATATTAATATTGACGGCCACCGTAGTCGAGTGGTAAGGCACTCGACTACGAATCCATAGGTTGCGGGCTCAAGCCCGGCTTGCGCAAATACATTTTATTTGATTAATATGTGTCATAACACATTTATAAAATCACTTATGTATAGTATATTTGCGGCACGTTCCAGAGTGGTATTTACTTAAGTATCGCCCTGGTGAAAGACCACCATTCAGAATCGAAACTTTGCTTGAAATGGCTTTAGCTGTTTGTAAACAGATCTGAATAGCCAGGTACTTCTCAACCTTACTCTTCCCCATCTCCTTCCCTCCTCGCAACATACCCCTATTGGGGATGCCATAGTCTCACTGGCTCTGGACGGTTGAGAGCGGATGGGACTCTCGTGCGGTATTCACTATAAAAAAAATCATTAAAAAAAGCTGGAATGGGACAGGGGAAGAAAAATAGATGAAATGAGGTTAGGTTAGGTTAACATTACGTACCTCCCCATCTGTTCGGCTATGGACATAAACCTGTGCGAGAAGATGCTGAGCTGGATGGAGTCCAGCTCCGTGCCGACCTTCCTGACTCCGCCGGAGCCGATGGTTATTTTGATGTCCCCGAACTTGGTGATGATGGCGCTGCAGTCTGAAAAACGCATCGCTCATTTACTGACTATTTTCGATTTTCTTTGAATTTTCTTTCATTATAAACAGGAATTAGAATGTTTCATTGTTAAATTTATTTATTTATTTTATTGTATACGCCCGAGAGGGCTTTTACATTAAAAGGTTTGCAATTGACAGTGAAAAAAAAGGAATAGTTATAGAGTAGTAGAAAATAGTGTTTGAATACATAAAAAGATTATTGAATAAAGAAATATGATGTACTAGCCTTCTTGTATCTACATTTCTCTTCTTGTATCTTCATTTCTACCTCTACGTATGTATTACCAACTACATGCAATCTAGGTACAAGCGAGTATCTGAAAGGCTCAGTCCTGATGTTATTGTTACAGCTAAATAAAATTTTGGATCGAGTAGTTCTCTTTGGTATGTAAAACAAAATAAGGTTCAATAAATCAGGGCTGTCTATAATACAATTATATATAGAAGTGAAAGACTGTTTTGGGAATTAGTTGATCGGGAAGTGCACCGTAGGCCTAACACCGACGGCCTCCGTGGTCGAGTGGCAAGACGCTCGACCACGAATCCAGATGTCGCGGGTTGAAACCCGGCGTACACAAATAATTTTTATTTGATTAATATGTGTCAACTTAGCGTTGGGAAAAACTTCAATGTTTTGTGAATGCTTCACGAATTGTTAGTTCTTTAAAATGAACCCTTCGAAGTGAACCCTTCAATTGAAGTCGAACTCGCGAAAAAATAAGATTTGAGAGAAGAAGGATTGATCCGCCTGTTTAGCGTTGGGAAAAACTTCAGAGTTTTGTGAACGCTTCAGGAACTGCTAGTTCTTTGAAATGAACCTGTCGCGGTGAACACTTCAATTGTAGTCGAACTCGTCAAAAGATAGTACTAGTCGGCAGAGATCCCAAATCGAAAAGTGCTAGCAAATCAACAAAAATTCCTCTCCGAAAAAAAAGCACTAGTTGGTAGAGATTTGAAATCGAAAAGTACTAGCAAATCAACAAAAAATCCTCCCCAAAAAGTGCTAGCAAATCAACAAAATTTACTAAAAACGGAATTGCAGGTCGGAATCGACGAGACCACTTTGGGAATCGTCCTATAGACAAAACAAGCACAGAAATCATAAGCAACTGGTTCCTTCATTTTGAAATGTCAATGCCTTCAAATCGGTGCTGCTTCAAAAGTACTTCTTTCAATGGAATGAAGTTAATGAAATGAATGAAGGCTAAAATGAACTACCACCTTCAATTGAAGTGTTGGTTCAGTGAAATGAAGTTCATGAAATGAATGGAGGCTAAATTGAACTGCCACCTTCAATTCAAGTATTTGTTCAATGAAATGAAGTTATTAAAATGAATGAACGCTAAAATGAACTAACGACTTCAATTGAAGTATTTGTTCAATGAACAATGAATGAAGTACGAACTGTTGCCAAAAGAAGTAGTTCTTTGAAGCAGTTCTTTCAAAGCGGTCACAACGCTAGTGTCAACACATTTAATTCATATAAAATAATATATAGTATATTTGCCGCCCGTTCCAGAGTGGTAGAAACTCATGCACACACTCCTTGTTTCGTTCACATTCATTCATACTGTTGTTCTGACTCTTCACATGGCCCGATTCAAGTATTTGATTCACTTGATCGTGCCATGTCTACTTCGGGCGTTCCCGACTTCTTATTCCATTCATTTTCGCATCATATATTCTTTTCACACTCTTTTCTTCGTTCATTCGCTCTACATGCCCAAAACATAGTATATTTTCCAATATATTTACCAATAGTATATTTGCGACACGTTCCATAGTGGTAAATACTCTAAGTATCGCCCTGGTGAAAGACCACCATTCAGAATCGAAACGTTGCTTGAAATGGCTTTAGCCGTGTTTGGTGACCAGATCTGAATAGCCAGGTAGTTCCCAACCTCGGAGTAAGAATCTAATGGAGGGATAGCTAATTTGTTTTACCCAACCCATCCGAAATTGTAATAAATCACTTTCTCCGAGTTTTTACGTCGTACACCATGAGAGAAAAAGAGACAACAAATTTTTTGGACCACTTGAACGTATCGTAAGGATGTTCTTAAGGTCTTGGTTCACGGCGGGACTCCGCCCACATTTTTTATTATGCCACTAAACTTGACACAACTAAACGGTTTTTTAGGTTATATCCTATATTTTTGTTGATAAAAATAATGTGAAAAAGTGGCTATACGAATACACAAAAACATTTTGTCGATATGTGATATGAATGGATGTATAAATACCGTAGCCTTAGTCTTAGCCACGCCCAGGTGCGCCGAGTCAGCTTAAAATCATCAAAAACAAGTCCAAAACTGACTTCACTGTCTTGGATAGATACTACTCTACCAACTCTATGTTCCCAACCTTCCTCTTCTTCATATCCTTCTCCTCCCCACTACCTTCAACTTCACAACATACCCAATTGGGGATGCCATAGTCTCACTGGCTCCAGATGGTTTGGAGCAGTGGGGATTTTTTTTACAAAAGAACCTTACCTGGCTCCACGAGGATGGTGGACAAGTTATCCATGATTATGGCAGGACCTTGAATCCGGTGTCCAGCACTGAGGCTCTGTAGTCGGTAAACGCTGGTTTTCTTATGGCCCCCTTCGAAAAAGACATCCACTACCTGAAAATAAACATATAAATAATACAGTCTTATGTACCTGGACGGATTTAAACAATTAAACTCAATGCTCTCATTGAGTCACCTGAAGCGAAAAAGAGCCGGAATGCAAGGCTGATGTAACCATAGTGAATAGGATTAAAAAAGGGACGCTTTGAAAGAAGTGAAGCATGTGAGCACTTTCAAGTTTTTTTTGTTTTACAATAAAATTCATAAGTCTTCAGTACCTGGTTGCATTTTGAAAAAAAAAGTCAACTAGGGTAACTCGATGCTCTCACTGAGTTACCTGAAGAGAAAAAAGTTCCAAACTTGTGTCGCTTGAGTCAAGCCTTCTCCCAAATGGTAAATATATTTGAGATGGCTGAAGGGCCGCAAAAGTCTTCAGAATCAAACGAGAGTCAGAGCATTCGATGCAGAAAAAAGAACTGATCAAAACTGCAAATGTAACTCATTTTTGACCAAAGTGTCACTTAAGCCCTTTTGCGATTCCAGCATCGATATGTAACTATCTTTACTACCATGCGTCTCAACACACGTTTTTACTTTTTTTTAAATATTGAATATGATACACATTACTATTAGTACTATTGTAGCAATTCTGCTTCAACCTCGCAATTCAACACGCCTATGTGACGAATGCAACATCTGGGAAACACATACTCCGATGTCGCTGATATATTTAACACGTTAATATCAAACTGTAAGACTAATTTAGTACAGTTGTTGTCATCTGGTAGAGCTAAACTAATAGTTGGACCTGTTACTTAATATTATCTTTTTCTTTTCTTTTACAATATTTTTAAACCTATTATGAATTAAATATTATTAGTTATTTTCGTATCTGCTATTCAATACTCTTTTTTATTTTATTTTACACAATTTTTTGCACTAACGAGGTTATTGTTTTGTAAAAAATAAATATGTTATTATGTTATATGTGTAATAACATGTATGTAAAAACCTATAACAGGCGTAAATAAATAAATATTGCAAAGCTCCATAGCTAATGATGGAAATGACATTACCGGCTGAAAACAGTTGCCTTGACACCCTCAAACCTGCCTGTAAGCAACCAGCATTTACCAGTTTTTATATAATACTAGTAGTTAATAACACGTAGATGACCTTATCCTATGTCTGACCTTATCGCACGCTGGTTTCTCGTTCTCGGCGCTGGAGATGGGCTCCTCGTTGAGGAAGTTGTTCTTGGCGGCTCCTCTAACTCGAACGTCGTCCACCAGCACTCCTCTACCGGCTATTGTGAAGCCAAACTCCGTCTTATACCTGGAAATATAGTCGTTATAAAAAAATATATAGTATGTTTGCGGCGCGTTCCAGAGTGATAGATGCTCTATATATCGCCCTGGTGAAAGACCACCATTCAGAATCGAAACTTTGCTTTAAATGTCTTTATCCGGACTCCATAGTCGAGTGATAAGACGCTCAATTACGAATCCAAAGGTGGCGGGTTCAAACCCGGCGTGCGCCAATAACTTTTATTTCATTAATGTGTGTCATAACACATTTAATTCATATAAAATAATAAAAAAGTACATTTGCTGCACGTTCCAGAGTGGTAAGATACTCTTAGTATCGCCCTGGTGAAAGACCACCATTTAGAATCGAAATGTTGCTTGAAATGGCTTTAGCCATGTTTAGTGACCAGATCTGAATAGCCAGGTACTTCCCAACTTTCCTCTTCCCCTCCCCACTACATTCAGCCTCACAACATACCCCAATTGGGGATTCCATAGTCTCACTGGCTCTAGACGGTTGGGAGCAGTTGGGACTCTTGTGCGGTATTCACTATAAAAAAAATCTGTGTTCGGTTACCAGATCTGAACAGCCAGGTACTTCCCAACCTTCCTCTTCCCCATCTCCTTCCCTTCGCACTGGCCCTGGACAGTTTCGGGCGATTGGGATTCATTAATTTTAAAAACGACTCCAACACCAACCTCTGTAAGAAAGTGTCCACAAAGTCTCCGTATCTGGTAGTGCTGGCGTCAACTAAGGATCCGGGGCTGCACATCAGGGCGCAGTCCGTTCCGTCGTACCTCATGTGGAGGTAGGGCTCCAGCACTATCTGGGACTCTGAGAAGCCCTGGAATTCAGAATGAGTTACTAAATTCACCAACTCATCTTATTATAATTTGTAGTGTGGTCAATTTTGTATACAACGCATTTCCCACTTGTGCGGCGAAACTTCAAAAGGTAGGTGAGATACAATCTTGATAAGATTGTATCTCAGAGCAATAATATACAGGAGGGATAACTTTCCGAAACAGTGTAGTCAGGATTGTTGATTTTTTCCTGACTCTGGCGTGGCTAGGGTTTTCATGGACACACCTTTTTACATCCATTCATAGCACGTGTCGACGTAATGTTTTGTTTATTTATACAACCACTCTTTCACAGTATTGTTATAAAAAAAAAATAGGATATAACCTCAAAAACCGTTGAGTTATGTCGCATAACAAAACATAGTGGGCGGAGTCGCCGGAGACATGCAAGACAGAAAACATGCTTACATAGCGAAAAGTGGTGCGATATTATGCGACAACTTGTCTTGTCTCTTTCTCTCTCACGGTTTACAATATAAAAACCCGGAAAAGTGATTAATCGTTAATTTGTATACATCGGGTAAAGGGTAAAAATATTTAGCTCTCTCTCCATATATATTCTTACTCCAAGGATTGTTTATTTACTAACTATAAATAATTTATTTTTTTAAATTTGAAAACGGCAGATGTATTCAGAAAGTTATCGAATATTTTTTTTAAATCCTCTCCTATCTATGATGTATTTTAGCAGACATTATTCTATATTTGAAATGGGTGGATTCAAGCAACTAATATTTTTTCTTGGGAAGTCAAGTTACATTCTGTGATTTTTAACAGGTAACAACTAGTACATAATTACAATAATGATCTAATGTTGACATCTCCAACTGCCACCTGAATGAATATAAGAACTCTATAAAGGAGTGCTCTTCTTATAATGATCACATTATGCTTCTTTTATATCTTGTCTATGATGGTTGATGTTTAAGAGACATCGTCGCTGGAAAGGCAAAAAAGCTTAAGCGACACTTTGCTCAAATATGAGTTAAATATGCAGTTTTGATCAGTTATTTTTTCTGCATCAAAGGCTCTGAATCTCGTTTGATTCTGAAGACTTTTGTGGCCCTTCAGCCATCTAAAATATATTTACCATTTGGAAAAAGGGTTGACTCAAGCGACACAAGTTTGGGACTTTTTGTAGCTTTTGATCACTTCAGATAACTTTTTTTTCAAAATCTTTAGAACACACAAAAACGTGACTAACCTTTCCAGTTGTCAAAAACAAACCACCAATCCAAAATGGCTGATAATGCTAACATATGATAAACATACCAGGGGTGTTAGTTGAAGTTTGCCGGTTTTACTCATAGATGTCGCTAGAGATATGTATACATTTCTATGATTTGGCATCTATGTCATATTTTTCTATGGACATTAACCTTCAAAAATACACAAGTTACATTCTGCCAAAATAATAGTGTCATAGTTGTTTACCTCAGTGAATATGTCGAGTTTCGTTCCAAGTAAATCGCATTTGCGGCATTCGTTGCTTTTCTTATTTCATCAAAAGAAAAAAGCAGTTGAAGCTCATCGGTTGCTGGTAGAAACTTATGGTGAATATGCTCCAGTGATTTGAACATGTGAGACATGGTTTCGTCAATTTAAAAGTGGAGATTTCGATTTAACAGACAATGAACATCCTGGTGCAACGAAAAAGTTCTAAGACGAGGAATTGCAGGCGTTATTGGATGCCCAATCGCAACAACAATTGGCCCAAACACTTAATGTGACCCGAGGAGCAATTTGCCAACGTTTAAAAGCCATAGGAAAGATCCAAAAGTATGGAAAATGAGTACCACACCAAATGAACGAGAGACAAATCGAAAATCTTGAGACAAATCGCACCGCCTCATACAGCTAAAGTAGTGAAGAACACTCTCAAAACATTGAATTGGGAAATATTATCGCACCCGCCGTACTCTCCAGACCTTGCCCCGTCCGACTATCACCTTTTCGCATCGATGGGACACTCACTCGCAGAGCAGCGCTTCGCCAATTTTTAAAAAGTCGAAAAATGGCTCGTCGAATGGTTTGCCTCGAAAGAGAATTTTTTTTTTTGGAATGGTATACATGATTTGCCTCAAAGATGGGCAAAATGTATGAAATCCGATGGTCAATACTTTGAATTAAAAAATTTTGAGATTCCCTTGAGAATTAAGCGTTTTCTTTATTGAAAAAACCGGCAAACTTCAACTAACACCCCTGGTATGTGTACCAACATAACAAAAAAAAAAAAACGATAATCGAATGTACACAGCCCGCGAAAATTCAAAATTCACCTTTTCTTTTAAACAGGCCTCGTATATTCTACACGTAAAATTGTAAGCTGTTGATTTCCTGATATATATATTTTTAATACCTGCGCTAGTAGCTTGTCTTTGCAGATGGCTGAAAGGGCATCCAATTCACTAGCCAGTTGCTCGAAATTCTCCGGCGAATAACTGAGAGCACACGGCACTTGGGCTTCGTGCACTACGTCCGCTAGAGCCATCCCATATGCAGACAGAATGCCTGGAAAAACAAATCATCAGCCTGTTCATTCAATGTTGGATGAAAGACTTTTTTTAAATCAACTCCACACAGGAGGCCTTGAGGCAAATAATTTCCCTCAAGGCCTATGTCATCTTTGGGGGTGCTGTGTGGAGTGTCTTTTTGAGGAAAATAAGGAGTGCATCTGGGTCTTGAAGAGGCCCATGTTGAAGGAGGGAGAAAACACAGAGGCCGGCAAATCGTTTCACAGCCGAGCTGTTGAACATAAGAACGAGTCGTAAAAGCGACCCGTTCTCATGTACGAATGTCAACCGTGTACAAATGTTGGGCGCGCGTTTGGCGATTTTCCCGACTATGCAACGGTGCCGAAGGGTTCAATGACTTAAATTCCTCGGAGCATCTTCCATTGAAATACCGGTAGAACAAGGACATCATTCCCACCTGACGTCTGTGCTCCAAAGATTGCAATCCATTTGTTAAGATACAATCTATCAAACGGACCACCTGTTTCTGCAGAGTCAAGGATTTTTTTCAGGTATTTAGGGGCTCCAGACCAGAGGTGGCTGCCGAATTCAACAGTGGGGCGCTCTTGCGATTTGTACAATGTTAGCAGTTGTGTACTATTGAAGTATCTGCGGGCCCTGTAGCCTATTCATAATATGCATAGGTTAATCATTTTAATAGTCTCAGTTTCTCTTAGCCAGTGGCACCAATCTCATCTTCTTCCCTTTGTTCTATTCGGGACAAGGTGGCTCTAGGCGTCTCTGTCCTGGGCTGATTGAGCAGCCTTTGTCTGTTGCAGACCCAGCCTCTCCTCGCACAGCTTCTGGAATTACTTTCCCCAGCTTTGTCTGAGGCGGCATCTCTGGAATTGCGCCAATATTTTATGCGGAAGTCGGTCTTCTGACATTCTAAGTACATGTCCAAGTATCCTTATTGTTGGATTCCAAAGTGATAGTTTGTGAGGTTAGGTTGTTCTTACCTTGATGTTTTTCACCCAAGTCCCTACCTATCCAAACATTTCGCTACATTAAATTCGGTATTCAAAAACACTGTGTTCGAAACAATTGAATATCAAAGAGTTTTGATGTGAAAAAACGTGTTTATTCATTCGATCTCCAAAAAATATAAAATAAATGTGGTGTTTTATGAATAAGAACACTAAAATAAGTGTGGTGTTTTTGTCATCCGTTTCGTTAATACAATTGTGTAAGAAGAATTCAAGAACTTTCAACTTCAACTACATTGGTGAGTGAATGGTTTCTATTTTTCCCTTCATTCTGTAATCTTTCCACAATTCATAATTAGACAATTTCATCAAGTAGTGTAGTGTATTCGTTTACAGTCCAGTATTTTTCAAATTCATCTGAAGCTGGATCCAACACTTATCTTCAACATTTCTATGAAGATTAGCAGGGATTTGATGCTAAGTACATCTCGGATACCTCAATGCCATTTTACGCCTCAACCAGCCGCCAGTGGAACTCAATTTGAAGAATTTGTTGGAGGTAAAGGAGATTTAGGTTCCGTCCAGGTAGGAAAAAGGGAATAGAATAATTGTTAGTGGCTAGGAATCTAGGATTACCTGAAGGTGTCTTATCATAACTAAAGATTTTTTGCACCAACTATTATTATTTTGATGAAAATATGAATAGTAATATTCACCGGCGTATTTGTGCACGAACACCGTGTTGATAGCGAGCGAGCGTGCGATAGAGCATGCGTGCTGCCCACCGGCGCCGCCAAAGCAGGCCAGTGCGTGGTGGGACGTGTCGTAACCTCGGGCCGTCGTTAGCGCTCTGAAAATATACACGTTTACTAATGATAATTGTATTAATTTTGTGAATTTCATTAAAAAATATGTGTTTTATCACATCTTGTTTACGTAAAATAATATACAGTATTATATTTATGATTCTCGGCCCGCTTCAGCATTTGGTCAAATTATGATCAGGTGTCAAGCATAACAACATGATCGTTATGTTGTCACTAAGGCCTAAGTTTCTTTGAAAAAAAATTTTGAATAATGTCCTTCACCTAAACACAGTTGATATATATTATACTAGTACATAATGTATTTAATTTAATGAGAAAGCGTATTGTTACAAACCTGATGGGACGACACATTGCTTCGTTGGCCACTTCGACGAAGCCCATTGCCACTTCTTCCAGGGACATCTGTTGAAAAACATGATAAAAATTTGATAAACCTTGTGGAATAGATATCATCGCTGGAAAGGCAAAAGGGCTTAAGCGACACTTTGGTAAAAAAAATGAGTTAAATATGCAGTTTTAATCAGTTCTTTTTTCTGCATCAAATGCCTTGACTCTCGTTTGATTCTGAAGACTTTTGTGGCCCTTCAGCCATCTAAAATATATTTACCATTTGGGAGAAGGCTCGACTCAAGCGACACAAGTTTGGGACTTTTTGTCGCTTACCCGACTCAACTTTTTTTTTCCAAAATCCAACCAGGCACAGAAGATTTTAGAGATAAAGATTGAAGAATTTAATTGTAAAAAAAAAAACTTTAAAGTGCTCTGATTTAAACTTCCTAAAATGGCGCTTCAGCCCTTTTGCCTTTCTGGCGACTATATAATAAATATTCAACCTTATTATGTATTAATTTAAGATATATTGAAGAAAACCCTTGAGGTGGAATGTCACAAAATTGCACTACACAAATGTTATTTTATTATTATCATATCATTTTGACAGCCTCCGTGGTCGAGTGGTAAGATGCTTGACTACGAATTCAAAGGTCGCAGATTCAAACCCTAACTAACTAACAAACCATCGCGCCATTTCTCCGCTGGGGTAGGCAGAGAGGACGGAACACCATACAACTCTGTCTTGGCACACACTCTTTGCTTCATTTACATTCATTCATACTGTTGTTCTGACTCTTCGCGTGGCCCGATTTTAGTATTTGATTCACTTGATCGTGCCATGTCTTCCTCGGGCGTTCCCGACTTCTTCTTCCATTCACTTTCGTATAATTTATTCTTTTCACACTCCTTTCTTCGTTCATTCGCTCTACATGCCCAAAACATAGTATATTTTCCAATAGTATATTTGCGACACGTTCCATAGTGGTAGATACTCTAAGTATTGCCCTGGTGAAAGACCACCATTCAGAATCGAAACTTTGCTTGAAATGACTTTAGTCGTGTTTGGTGATCAGATCTGAATAGCCAGGTACCTTCCCAACCTTCCTCTTCCCCGTCTCCTTCCCCTCCCCACTACCTCCAACCTCACAACATACCCCAATTGGGGATGCCATAGTCCCACTGGCTCTTGAAGGTTGGTAGCAGTTGGGACTCATAAAAGAATACAAAATAAAATGACTAGCCTCAACCCCTCCCGTCTCCCGCATGAAATCATTAACGTTCCTCCTGATGGTCTCCAGCTCGGCGATGGCGGCCTTCCTGTCCAGTGGCTGATCCTCCTTGGGCCCGAAGATCTTGGGGAAGTAGTCGGGCAGCAGCCGGCCCAGCACCAGGTTGGCGTCGGTGATGGCCGGGGGGCCCGAGGCGCCGTAGCAGGCCGGGCCCGGGTTGGCTCCCGCCGAGTCGGGCCCCACGCGGAACAGGCCCGAGCGGAACGATAGCACGGAGCCTCCGCCGGCTGCTACCGTGTTAACGTCTGAAATAAGACAGATCGTTAATACATATGCTGGATATCAAAATAATATTATTTATTTATATACTAACGGACACCGTTGGTCCAATTACAAAAAAAATACACGAAATGGGAAAAAAAGAGCAACAGAGAAAGAACAGCACATACATAATATAAAATGAAGCAATGACAAAAATAGGACAAAAATATACATCAGAAAGAACATTTAAGTCAAAGTCTGAGCAAGGCTTTGGTAGAGTCGTAAAGAATGACAAAAATCATTTAGACTGGTACCAAAAATTTCAAGACCAAGGCTTGAGTTAACAAGTCTCGACATTCTGGACAATGGAGAATGATACCCATAATTAGTAGAATGATGATTGAGGAACAGCAATCCATTGTTTCTAAGTCTACTATATTATATTAAGTTCTTAACGTCATGTCTTTTCATTACCATCCAAAGTTCCTACCTTCCTAACAGCCCCTGTGGTTGAGAGGTTAAGAAACTCGACTACAAATCCAGAGGTCGCAGGTTCAAATCCCGGCGTGCGCAAATAAAAATGATCTAACTAATATGTGCTATTTCACATCTAATTAATATCAAATAATATATAGTATATTTGCGACACCTTCCAGAGTGGTATATACTCTAAGTATCGCCCTGGTGAAAGACCACCTTTCAGAATCAAAACGTTGCTTGGAATGGCAACAGCTGTGTTCGGTGACCAGATCTGAATAGCCAGGTACTTTTCAACCCTCCTCTTTCTCATCTCCTTCCTCTCCCCACTACCTTCAGCCTCACAACATACCACAATTGGGGATTCCATAGTCCCACTGGCTTCGGACGGTTGGGAGCAGTTGGGACTCTTGTGTGGTATTCACATCGCTAACAAGAATAACAAAAGTAAAGGTGGAAAAATTGATTGCAGTTATTTTCGACTAGAAGAAGGAGATGAAGAAGTGGAGGGGAAAAGGAAAACTTTCAACTCTCTGATACACAATTAAAGACTTACCGAGCTGGGGAGCTTGTATAGTGACACCGGCAGTGGTAGCTTCATGAACATGTTCAAGTGCCCCTGCGTATCTAGACACGTCGGTAGAAGTACCTCCCATATCAAAGCCTAAAAAAAACAGTTTGACAATGGCCTTAAACGCCGAAACAGCTGTCACTAAAAACTAAAATAAAAAAACTTAAAATAGCAGAACTCAATAATAATAATATTAAATTTAATTCAATTGAATTATATAAAAATTAAAATGGAGTTCTACAAATTAAACACAAAAACTATAAATAACCTAAAAAAAACATTTGTCGAAAAAAAAAGTTGTTAAATTCTAATTAACTTTAAAGCGTTCATGCTTATTTTTTTTTAAATATTTAAATAATATCAATAATATGAAACAGAAAAAGTCAGAAAATAAAAAGACAATGGTCACAACCGAGACAAATCGGAGGAATATTGATAAAATAATATCAATAATCTTCAGTGAAAAGTATGAGATCGATTAAAAATGACAGTTTCTAATAAGGTCCCAATGGCTGAATTGGTTGAAGCGTTACTCCCGGATAGAGTAGAGGATCTGAGTTCGTGTCTCGGTTGTGAGTCTTTTATTTTCTGTTTATTTTTCTTTATTTTCTGGCTTTTTCTGTTTCATATTTGTGTTGTTGATTATTGATATTATTTAAATATTTAATAATATAATGTATTGCAAATTACCATAATTTTTCAATTATTTGACAAATCAGATGATAAATAAAAAAATTATTACCACGGTAGTATTAACCTTTACGCCGCGATTTTTACCTAAACAAAATTACATCCATTCCCGCCACTTTTTTCATTCTTAACCAATCACTTTAAACTGCTGTAATTCTCTTATTTCGTGACAGATTCATGATTGGCTTATCTTAATGTGCGCTCTGTTTCATCTTGAGTACGATGAAATACATAAATATTCGATGGATCTCAGGATGCGCCACTAATATCGTCAACAGTGTGACATAACACAAAATCAGGCGGTGTCTTAGTGCTGCTTACACATACCAACAGTGTTTATATGATTACGAGTGTACTCCAACGCACAAAATTAAATCGTATGGAATGACCTCACGCATGCGACGCTGGCGACAACAGTACTGCGGTGCGAAATACAAATGACTGAACCGGCATTTTGAACCATCTAAGTTTTCACTAGTCACCAGAAGATGACAGTAAGAGGAAGAATTGAACTATATTTTGGTTTACTTATCGGCTAAATTCGTGACGTGTTCACGGTGTACACAATGGATTTTTCGGAACGCATAAATAAATGTGCATAGCGCTGGGAGCACGGTTTGTTTGTGCATACATGTGTGCGCGTCGCGGCGTAAAGGTTAATAGCATTGAGGTATAACCAGCCAAAATATCTCAATTGTTTTAAAATAGATATCAAACACAAGTCTTCAGAATCAAACGAGAGTCAGAGCTTTCGACGCAGAAAAATAACTGATCAGAACTACATATTTAACCTTCTTAAAGTGTTGTTTAAGCCCTTTCCAGCAACAATATTATTTTGGGTTCCCGATAAATTTGTTTTCAGAAATCTAAAATATCGATAGTTTCTCTCGTTAGCTTATAAGTTTATTATTTACCTATGACTGGAAGATCTGTTTCCTTCTGATAGGTGGTGAGGGCATAGCCCACAACGCCCCCTGCGGGTCCAGACAGGATGGCGCGAGAGCCATTAAAACTACAAAGAACATAATGCACATATTTAGAGTAAATAGCTAAGTGATAAAGCATCAAGTTCCCATCCAGGCGTTGTGGATTCAATCCTCAGTTAGTTAAATCCTACATCATTGCACCAGCAACATTTTCCCACTATAATAATGGAAGTAGGGGGAATTCAAATTAGGTGTACAACTTTGCTTCCGCTGTTTTTTTTCTAAATTCGAGGCTTTATTGAAAAAAACTGGCTATACATTTATGATTCAAAGTATTGTCCATCGCTGGCAAACTACTTTTTCCCATCTTTCGGACAGCGTACGAATCCCGCGTTGAAGAAACTGGTCATCCTTTGAAGCGATCCACGAATCGATCCAATTTTTTACTTCTTCATAAGATCGGAAGTGCTGGTCAGCCAGGTTTGTGTGTAATTGATCGAAACAAGTGATAGTCAGAGGGAGCAACATTTGGAGAATAGGGCGGGCAGGGTAGGACTTCCCATTTCAAAGTTTCCAAATATATCTTGACCACTTTCTCAACATGGGGTCGAGAATTTCCATGCTATAATCTTCCGCAAATGACGAGAATTCGGCTTGTAAACTAACATTTTCAATCGAGAATAACTTTACGGTGCAGACACAAACAGACTAATGTTTCTATGAGGTTATGTTGACAGATACCTAAGTTTATTGCATGACGTCTATGTTCTATTTATTTCGACCACTAAAGCCATCTATAGGAAAACAGAGGAAGCAAAGTTGTACACTTAATATATTGGCAGGTTATTCGTAACCTGGGAATGTAGGTCTTATGTGAAAAGGGGAATTAACTCGAAATGCTGCGTAAAGTGGTGTCTGATGAGAACATGAACAGTTGCATTAGTTTTTCAAAAAAAGGACCTACCTTTAAAGTGTACCGGTAATCGGAAGCGATTCTACATTAATCAAGGAAGGAATAGCATCCCTAAAAGAATTTTTAAAAAGATAAAGAAAGAAAGAAGTTGCCGATGAAGTGGCTCGGACAAGTACTCAGAGTGTCAGAAGAGTAACTTATGCACATAATGATGATGGCAATTTCAGACGGAAAACGTCCAGTTGATTGCCCCAAACAAAGCTTGGGAAAGCAGTCCCAAAGGCTTTGCAAGGAGAGGCTGGGCCTGCAATGAACGGAGGCTGCTAAAGTAGCGTAAGACAGAGGATCATGGAGGCACCTTGTCGAAGCGACGGATCCCCGAACTGAATAGGACCAAAGGGAAGAAAATGATGATCATTCCTAAATTATTAAAGAAAGATACTCACGCATTCATGGGCGTGAGTCCCCCGTCCGACTGCATGAAAAGCACGTTGGTGCCGGCCAGCTGGTGCGAGAAGCCGCGCGAGAAGCCGGCCAGGTAGCGGCGGATGTGCGGCGTGAGATACGCGTCCACGCACGCCGTGAAGCCGCGCGCCACCACGCGCACCATGGCCATCACCTCGTGCGAGAGGGACACCTGCCCGAAACCTGCCAACACACAAAACAAAGAGCCCCGATTAAAACTTAAACAAACGCTGATGGGCCGAGGATTTTCGGTTAGCGGGAACCATTAAGTGGCAAATGACAAAGTTAATGATGTTGATGTACACCTTCCAACACACAAAGCAAACAACCCCGATTAAAAACTTAAACAAACGCTGACGGGCCGAGGATCTTCAGTTTGGAGGGACCATTAAGTGGAAATTATACGAATTAATGATATTGATGGACATCTGCCAACACGCAAAACAAACAAACCCGATTAAAAAATTGAACAAACGCTGACGGGCCGAGGATTTTCAGTTAGTGGGGACCATTAAGTGGCAAAGGACAAAAATTAATGATGTTGATGACGGATTTGACAACAGTGTCAAATGTGACAAAGATTCAAACAACCAGACCTAAGCTTACGAATCCAAACTTTTTTTAATTCGTTTTGACGTTAGTATGATGATATGTTCAGGATAAGGCTGTTTTTTACGTGTCGCTAGTTTAACCTTAGGCATTGCGTGAGTTAGTTATAAAAAATCAAATCATTATTAAAAAAATTAAATAATATAAAATAAACAAAATAATAAAAAACAAGATAAATAGTAAAAAAAAAAAAATCTAACCTAGTTCTTTGGCAATCTCTCCAATCTGCAGTTCATGGTCTCTGTAAGTATAACTGTGCGCCAGAACCACGGCTATGCTGTCGATGGCCGTTCTCTTCTTCAACTCGGAGAGATCGCGTCTGATTGCGTCCACGTCCAATTCTTTCACCACGTACAAGTCCTCTCCAGTTGTGCCTGAATAAAGACAAAAATTATTATTTTTCATATAAGACAACGTTAGATGGATATACTTTTTAATGGCTCTTCACGTTACATTTTTATCGATTTCCGTGTTTTTATTTCTAATTTATATTCGCTAAATGCTTTTTAATGGACATCTCAGCTGACTGAATCAGGAAAATGATAGAAAAATGTATTTGTGTTAAGGTAGAGCTGTATTTTAGATTTTCCGTAAAGGCAACATGCAACGGACGCAAAAATGAACAATCTCAAAGTATGTTGCCTATTGAATGCTGATGATGCGGTGCTGATTGCTGACAGTGTGGAAGATCTACAGTTTCTCGTGTCTAGGATGAACCAAGTATGTATGCAGAATGAGCTGATGATGAATGTGAGTAAATTTAAAGTCATGGGGTTTGAAAGAGAGAGTACGATAACAGCGTTCAATATAGTTGTGAATGATGAATACTTGGAGCAAGTGAATGAGTTTGTGTATTCAGGAAATATGTTTACGAGAGACGGAAAGGCTGATAAGGATATTGAAAGAAGGGTGAATGCAGGAAACTCCATTAATGGAGGACTGAACGCTGTTGGTGCAAATAATTTTTTTTCCAAAGAAGTGAAGCTAGCAGTCCACAATAGAGTGCTTACACCAACCCTGATGTACGGCAGTGAGGCATGGAACTGGCAGAGGAAGAATGAAAGTAGACTGAATGCTGTGGAAATGAGATTCTTGAGGCGTATGTGCGGTAAAACCGTGTATGATTGTGTTAAAAATGTGGATATCCGGAAAAAATGCAAGGTTGATGTAAGCTTAATGAATAGGATCAAGAAAGGGATGCTTTAATGTTTGGGCATGTAGAGCGAATAAACGAAGAAAGGAGTGTGAAAGGAATATGTGATGCGAAAGTGAATGGAAGACAAAGTCGAGAACGCCGGAGGAAGACATGGCACCATCAAGTGAATCAAATACTTGAATCGGGTCATGTGAATATATTTAGAGTGGTAGATACTTTAAGTATTGCTCTGGTGAAAGATCACCATTCAGAATCGAAATAATGCTTGAAATGGCTTTAGCCGTGTTTGGCGAGCAGATCTGAATAGCCAGATTCTCCAGCCTCCTTCCCCTCCCTTCAACCTCACAACACACCCACATATTGGGGATGCCATAGTCTCACTGGCTCTAGACAGTTGTGAGCAGTTGAAACTCTTGTGCGGTATTCACGAAAAAAAAAAAAACTTTAAAAAGTGGAAAATCATCACTAAAAACATTGCAATAATAAAACAAGAGTGGCTACTACATTGCATTGAATTAAAAAAATATTTGAAGTACAAAAATACCGCAAACTTAAATTTGTTAAAGCCGTTTAAAGATCAAAGCATTTCTCCAATTTCGGTCTGTCTTAAAATTTTTAAAATGTAATTACCGACCACAGTCCTCCAACCCTGTCCTCCGTCAACCTTCAACTGTCCCCCCGCCAGCATACAGCGCTCCTCCATGGAGGGGACAACCCGGCAGTCCACCTCCAGCACCTCAGAGTACAAAACCTCCGGTCTCTCGATGGCCTGGATGGAATAAACAGATCATAGATTTTTTTTTATTTATCACCATTCTAATCTTCAGAAATGACTGACTAACTAACTAACTATCGACCCGTTTCTCCGCAGGAGTAGGCAGAGAGGACGGACCGCCATACAACTCTGTATTGGCAAACACTCCTTGCTTCATTCACATTCATACATCGTCTCATACATACTCTTCTGTTATTCTGACTCTTGACATGGCCCAACTCAAGAATTAAATGATCGTGCTCGTGCCATGTCTTCTTCGGGCGTCCCAATCTTCTTCTTCCATTCACTTTCGCGAAATATCGTCGCCGAAAAGGCAAAAGGGCTTACGCGACACTTAGGTCAAAAATGAGTTAAATATGCAGTTTTTTTGTCTGCAACGAATGTTTTGACTCTCGTTTGATTCTGAAGACTTTAGTGACCCTTCGAACCAGTGGCGGCTCGTGACTTTTTAGTGTCCTAGAGTGGTAAGATTGAAAAAAACGTCATCATTGATGTTGTTGTAAGCGAAAACATTTTTTTTTTTTTTCGAAATTTCAACTTTTTGTATGAAGATTTTTCAGAAATCCGTGCGGTGAACCACCAAAACTGAAAAATCCTGAAAATTTTCATACAAAAAATAAAATCTTGAAAAAAAAAAAAAATCATTTTCGGCTATAACAACACCGACAATGTCGTATTTTTCAATCTTAGCACTCTAGCACATTAAAAACTCACGAGCCGCCACTGCTTCAGGCATCTAAAATATATTTACCATTTGGGAAAAGTCTCGACTAAAGCGACACAAGTTTGGGACTTTTTGTCCCTTCACGTAACTCAGTGAGACCATTGAGTTACCTGAGTTAAATTTTTGGTGTAAACTTCCCGAAATGGCGCTTCAGCCCTTTTGCCTTTTCGGCGACGATATATTCTTTTCACACTCCTTTCTTCGTTAATTCGCTCTATATGCCAAAACATCCCTTTCTTAATCTTGTTTATTACGCTTACATCATCCTTGCAATCTTTCCGAATATACACATTTTTAACACGGACATACATGGTTTTACGCACATACGCCTCAGGAATGAAAACATATAAATTTTCAAACTATAACTACTTTAAAAGAAGTATGTTAATAATTGAAACTATGAGAGGCTACGTTCATTAATACGAAAGTTTGTATTGTTACGATTGTCGAATAACAAATATATTTGGTAAGCTGCACAACACGGTCAATAATAAAAAAGTGGAAATTCAGTAGATAAATCACCCTGGCCAACCTCATCCACTCCTCACAACTGCGACACCGACGTTCCGCACGCCTGTGATGCTTGATTAATCCAACGCATCGGTGATTTTCCTCTGCTACTCCCGCCTTCCACTTTGCCAATGACCACGGGCTTTTCCAGGTTCAAGTTCTGAGTTTGGCGAGCAACGTGCCTTATGTATCTTAGGATACGCTGAAGGCGAAGAGTTGATGGCCTATCGTAAATGTCTGACTCTTTCAGAATGGATAGATTAGTGCGCCTAGCTGTCTATTTTAATACTTAGAGATAATAGTTTTAATTAATTCACCAGTTGAAAGATGCTGGGTCTGGCCTGGTTCCCGATGTAAAGTAGATCTTTGAATCCCTTGTTGATCACGAGGGCCATCTTCTCTCCCTTCCTCTCCAGCAGGGCATTGGTGGCCACCGTTGTGCCCATGCGAATCCAGTCAATGAGACCTTCGTCCACTTTGCCGTTAGCGTCGAGGGCTTTCCCCGTCTCCTGAAAATGGATATTTGCTTATTATGAATGGTAGATACTCTAAGTATCGCCTGGTGAAAACCACCATTCAGAATCGAAACGTTGCTTGAAATGGCTATAGCCGTGTTTGGTGACCAGATCTGAATAGCCAGGTACTTTCCAATCTTCCTCTTCCCCATCTCCTTCCCCTCCCCACTACCTAAATCTCACAAAATACCCCGATTGGGGAGGCCAGAGTCTCACTGGCTCTAGACGGTTGGGAGAAGTAGGGACTCTTGTGCAGTATTCAGTATAATTTAGTTTTAAATCTCAGCGAATATAAATTAGAAATTACAACAAAATGATAGAACCCGAAATGTTTGAGCAGAGTATTGTCACAATGTAAATCAATTTAAAGTGGCCTACTATGTCTCGATAGAGCTATCACATTAAAACTGTGGCTTCATCAATTCCTACATTTTACAAAAAATAAATTTCTTCACTGGTTCAAATGAAAATTAAACATTGCTCCGATCCTTCTCACCTTTTAACAATTGACTCGACGAATTTTACTTACTTTGGTCTAGAAGCGGGAACTTTAGGTCACATGTTTTATGGTTGCCTCTCTCTAAACAAATCGACGGTCCCAACGAACAATGTTGGATGTGCAAAATGGTAACTTTGTATGAGAGCTGTTTATAGTATCGTTTCTACATGTTCAAAGTTACTTGTCCACATTTTTACTGTTTTTAAGAGTAAGTAATATAAAATTGTTTTAATATTTTGTATCAACTGCTATTTAATTAGTTGGAAAAATTAATTAACAGCTCTTATGCAAAGTTACCATTTTGCATTGTTCTTTGAGACTCAATATTTATTTATAAATTGACGGACTAAAGTCCAATTACAAAAAAGACATAAAACACGAAATGGAAAAAAGAGCAACACAGAAAGAATAGCACATACTCTTACATAATAATAAATGAAGCGATGACAAAAATAGGACAAAATAAACAAAAGAGAACATTCAAGCCATGGTCTAGTCAAAGTTTTGGTAGAGTCGTAAAGTATGACAAAAATCATTTAGACTGCTACCAAAAATTTCAAGACCACGGCTTAAGTTAACAAGTCTTGACATTTTGGACATTGGAAAATTATACCCAAAATTAGTATTGTGATGATTGAGGAACAGCAATTCATTAAGTCTATGGCAAGGAATGTTATACTGGATAAGTTGCAACAGATAAGGTGAGTCAATAAAACAATTAATAATTTTGTAAACGAAAATTAAATCCTGTGCTTTTCTAATGAAGACATTTTTAATAATTGTTCAATTTCATCATTTGAATAATTGCTTATTTATAATAATTTTATAATATATTTGAAATATCCTCTTTTACGTCAAGCCTTGGCTACATTTTCGATGTTTTTTATGATTTACAGCTTAAATCTTCGACTGAATCATCGATACCATAATAATTTTACAAGTATTTGGTTTCTAGTGTGGAAAGTCCTGAATTATTTAGGTTTTATGATAAAAAAACATTCTTCCACCAATTTATTTAAGGTCAGACTGATTTCACCCTGCTACGGGTATCTTCAGACTGGTATATTTTACCAGCAGAACACCTCGGTGAAGGTCCCGCCTCAATCGATCACGGAACTACAACTTGACGCCTTTAGGAGTACAACGTACCTGCTGAAGAATCCTGCGAATACCCTCGGTGGGGGCGTCGGCATAGTTGCGAGGGTCTTCAGACAGCAGCTTCAGGGTCCTCACTGCCCCCCCAGGACACCGGCAGAACACGCCGGTGAAGGTGCCGCCTCGATCTATCGCAAACTGGAACTTACCACTTTCAAGAGTGTCGCCCATTTCTAGAAAAAGTCATGTTCATTAAATTTGAGAAAAAACTAACCATCCAACACGCCGTTTCCCAGAATTTTATTGCAATATTGTCATATTATTTTATTTTTTATCATTGTATTTTTCTATGTACTATATAGAACTCATAGAATTGCGTCCCCCTTCCTAATATCTAGATCAGTCATTCCCAAAGTGGTCTATATCGACCCCCAGGGGTCGATTCCAACCTGCAAGGGGTCCACGTCAATGAAAAAAAAAATTGGGGGTGCATCCGACGTTAATGGGGGTCCACGATAGTGGATTTAGGCAGGCCGTCACCAAAATGTTGGTTGTTAATTTTTTGGGGAGGATATTTTGTCGATTTGCTAGCACTTTTCGATTTTAAATCTCTACCGACTAGTGCTTTTTTTTCGGAGAGGAATTTTTGTTGATTTGCTAGCACTTTTCAATTTGAGATCTCTACCAACTAGTACTATTTTTTGGCGAGTTCAACTTCAATTAAAGTGTTCACCGCGAAGGGTTCATTTCAAAGAACTAGCAGTTCCTGAAGCGTTCACAAAACTTTGAAGTTTTTCCCAACGCTAAAAAGAAAACAATATTACAAAAGCAGGGGGTTTATACAAAACAGAAAAAATCGGCATGTGGTCTACAGGACAAAAAAGTTTGGGTACCTCTGATCTAGATAAATAATATTAAAAATTGAATAGAATGGGACTAAACTTTATAAACCCGTATCTGTTTCAGTTAATTTAATTATAATAGACTAAAACGTAACTGCTTTTTAGAAATGTGTCGTTTATCTATATAGGTTTTCTTATAGAGCCATTCCTGTACGATCTATTACACCAATGAATTAACAATTATAACACACCGACTGGCAAAGCCTTTATTATATGCAATTAAAAATACAATGTAAATATAATTTTGCAGTGTGGCAACCTTGGAGGAACAATGTATAGAGAGAGAGCTAATTATTTTTACCCAACCGATATAAACTTGCGATAAATCACTTTCTCCGAGTTTTTGCGTTGTATACCATGAGAGAGAAAGAGACAACAATTGTATATTTCATCGTACTTAAGATGAAACAGAGGACACATTAAGATAAGCCAATCATAAATCTGTCACGAAATAAGAAAGTTGTAGCAGTTTAAAATGATTAAATAGGAATGTCAAAAAGAGTGCTGCGTATGGATGTAATATTGTTTACGTAAGGATCACGCCGTAAAGATTAAATACACGGTATATAAGTGCTGAAAACGAGAAAAAACATTGACCGCCCACGAAACACATGAGACATCCGTTACAGCCGGCAGTCAGCGATCAGATACATATATTGACAAATTCGTGTCACATTTTTCGATTAGTTTTTTTCTGTTGCACTCGATAAATACTTATAAATTGTAATTAGTATATCCAATATATACATGTATTACGAAGGAATATCTAAACTATACACTCTGCGTTAAGTACAATATATTTACAGAGACATTTACATAATTAGAGACGGTGTGAACTCAGTTAATTTTAACGGTGCTATCAGTGCTACGGTGTAAGGGAAAGGCCAATAATTGTATTGCCCGCCACAGTTATGTCAAAATACTTATTTCTTATGCTTAATTCAAATCATTATTATCATATGCATGTTATAAAGGGCGTTAAATAAATCATTCACAATTTATTTAAAAGTTTTACCTTAAGTTTTTGAGTACTATGATAATATTCTAGTGGTGTTCTGATATCGCGAGCCGGCAGAAAAGTGACAAGAGGTGATAAGAAAAGCTAAAATAAAACAGGCACCAGATCACACGAGATAAACAATAAATTCATTATCATTATTCAAATATTACAAAGATAACAAACTACTATTATTACTTTTAAATGTATGTATTGTGACAGGTGACAGCTAATAATGACAGATGACGAGTGCCTAGAATGTGTATGGCTCTGAGATTTTCCTGCCCGGCTACTTTTGACAATGAACCTTTACATCACCGGGAACCGGTTCAGAAAAAAAAATTGTCGACTACCTTTTCTATGTCCATATTTTTTAATTTATTTAGTACATAAAATGTTCTAGTACGGAAAATTTCATCGTTTTAAGACTGCAAATGAAGGCAATTGTGTTATTATCCTATATTACACACTATTCATTACTTTATTAACCGTGAAAACCTTAAATTATATCCACTATGTTAGTATTTTATCAACTGGACCCCTGCCATTTTTTAAAATGGCAGGGGCTGGATCCTTACAAAACATAGAAAAAGGATATTTGACAATGTTTTTAGAAAAAGATCCTAGAACGAATTTATGCAACATTTTCGAAATAAGCTTGAAGAGTCGCCAAAACCACAAAAAACTCATATTTTTGCATTCTTTTTTTTTGAATGCTGACTATTTAATATCATGATTTTTCTTACTAAAAAACAAATTAGTTTTTCATGAACAGTTTTTGAAATTTTGGACGATCTCCGTAGTCAAGCTGTTAAAATCTTTAACTAAGAATCCAGATGTCGTGGGTTCGAATCCCAGCATGCGATAATTTATTTTGTTTAAGTAATATGTGTTTTTTCATATTTATACATATTATATTAATTAATTCAAACTAATAAATAGTTTATTTGCAATACGTTCCAGAGTAGCATATATTTCCGGTATTGCCCTGGAAATAAAAGACAATTGATTTTATTCTATTGTTTTTATTTCACTTATTTTTTTCATAATTTTTTTCTTTTACATCACTTTTCCTTCCTCACTCTACAGCCTCATAACATATTTATTATATCTGCACAGTTGGAACGTGGTCGGAATTCAAGTAAGGTACTTACATGAAAAGGTACTTACTTTGCGAAAAATTATTAAAAATATTTTTAATTTAACGCATGGCAGCACCAATTCTAATGTCAGATTCATTATTATATTTAAATACGCAAAAATAAATCTTATGCCTTCAGTTTCTACAGCTTATATTAGCGTCTATATCTACTATTGCGCAACATATCTTTATTTTGACGTCACTTTTCTGTTCTGTACGCCAGATTGCTAGAACTGTCAGTTGGAAACATGCAATTGTTTGCAACTCGATTTTTGTTTCGTGTGTATTTTTCTTCATAAATATTTGGAAGTATTTAGTTTGTATTATCGAAAGCATAGCTGTTTCTAAAAAATTGCGTTAGAAATTTAATGATCAAAGATAAAAACGGCGATATGGCGCCAAGGAAAGAAGTCAAGAAAAATGTAAGCGACGCAGAAGAGTATGGAAGTGACGATTACAGGAAGAAGAGGGACAGGAATAACCAGGTAAATACGATCATGATTTCACCAGAATGACACCATTCAACATTAACGATGACAAGCGCCCAAATTCACATTAAAAAAATCTTACGCAATATTTGATTCAATCGAAGATCTAAGCTATAATTCGGCTAAATCTAAAATGCAGCTCTGCTACCTTAACATGAATACATTTTCTATCGATTTTTGTGTTTTAATTTCTAATTTCTTCGCTATATAGCCCATAATGAACATCTTAACATTGCCCGACTACCTCGGAGAGATGTGTGGTTAAGATAATGTTCTTCAATTAATGGAATATCCGTGAACATGCGTTAACATCAGTCAGTGTATACATTTAATGTAAATATTAAAGCAGAGACTGATAAATAACTAGTTGATACCCGCGAATATTCACGGAATGTAACTTGACTTGCCAAGAAAAAATATTAGTCGATTTAATCCACCCGTTTCAAATATAGAATAATGTCTGCCAAAATACATTAATGAGTTTGAAAAGTTTATTTTTTTAATTTGATGCATATGGGTAATATTGATATGACTTGCGTTTTACAAATTATAAAAGAATTACGCCACCAAATTTTGTCTTTGAAAATGCATTAGGCTGGTCAAAATAGTTTTAATAGACTGTTCGATACCTCGAAGTAATGTAATATAAGCGATTTTGATATTTCTTACTTAATAGCCAAATCATTCAAACTTTTGGGTGCTACAATCAAAATATTTGATGATTTTCATTCTCTTTTAAAAAGCACAAAAGGGTATTGCAAAGTATCTTTAATGTTTTGAATCAGTCGCCCAAAATTACAAGCATTTTCACATTTTTTTTTTTTTTTAAATATTCCCGAATGATCAAAATCGACAGCATTTATTGCTTTAATCGTATACCTACAAAGATAATTGTCAGCAGCACTTTCTATATGCTTCCTTTAGTTAGTATATTAATGGGGTATCGATATTTACGATAAGGTTTTGCGACTACATTCTGTTGGGAAACGCCGACTTTCAGAATGATAAAAATAGACGCAGTCATTGGTTCTTGGAGTAAGAATATAAATGCAGGGAGAGCTAAATATTTTTACCTATACAAATTTACGAAAAATCACTTTCTCCGGGTTTTCACGTCGTATACCATGAGAGAGAAAGAGACAAAAAGAGTCTTTAAGAATGTTCTCCGTCCGTGCTAACTTCACATCATCGAGTCGTATAACTTACAACAACGGATTTTGAGGTTATTTCCTAAATTTGTGTTGATTAAAATACTTGCGGTGGCTATACAAATAAATCAAACACGATGGTGATATGTGCTATGCGTGAATGTTCAAATAAGACCAAACAAAGATTATAAAACATCAATTTTCAGAGATATTTCAACAGTTTTTAATATGTTTGACCGAACTTAAGAATTTCCCCATTTTTAACAATGACGTTACATATATAGACACGTTATAGCTTTAGAATATTAACACAAAATGTGGTAAGCAAAATACACACGTTACCAGTAAATTCATCATTCAAATATCAGTCATGTATAACAAAGATAGACATACATAGAATATATGTGTATGAACGAAAGACCGCGTTCCATATTTGCTTGAAACGACCTCAAGCGACGCGTGACCGCTTAGTACTAAATCGGCTTAAACACCGATCACACCAACTGCGCGTGATTATTGCTTGCCACTTTGAGAGCGCTACAACATGTCTATATACGAGTATATGTAACGTCATTGATTTTTAATGATATAAAGACATAAAATCAACAAAAAGTTTCCATCATTATTGAGGAAAACCTTCTGTTATTGGTGTTTGTGTGATACTTTGACTTTATAAATCAATGTAATGGTGTATTCATATTGTTTTGTTTAATGTGTTTATTTAAAATGTCCGAATTCGATATGGGCGGTAACTAATAGGCTATCCAACATACTTTAATTTGTCTTTGTCTCTTTCTATCGAGTCAGTATAAAGTCAACCGTCCTGGATAAACTATTTCGCAAAGGTACCTCTCCATATATTCTTACTCCAAGCATTGGTTTCTCCTCGATTATAATTTTTATTTTTGTTCCAGGCAGTAAAGCGCAGTCGGTTTAAGTCCAAGCAGAAGACGATGGAGACTTTGACCAGGATCACCAAGCTGAAGAACGAAAACGAGGCGTTGGAGGATAAAGTCAAAACCCTCACCAAGGAGCTGAACTTCCTCAAAGAGTTGTTCCTGGCCCACGCCGCTAACGCCCCCAACGGAAAACTGGAAGGAGTGAACCTGGAGAAACTCCTCGCAGACGATCCCGAAGATGCACCACCGCCGAAGAAGGGAAAGAAGTAGATTATGTCTCATCATCATCATAAGGCTGATAGCGATTTCTTGGAAAAATGACACAAGTAAACCTGCGGAATGTTTGAAAGAATGACCGAATGTTATATTTTACTATTTTAAGTGTCTAAACGAGGGGCGGAGATCAACTCTTTTGGTCTCGGCCATTTTTCAGTTGAAGAAATTATGAATTATTATTAAAACATCATTAATAACATTCAAAGAATGTGAAATAGAAAAAGACAAAGAAAAAATTATAATTAGGTTGCAACCGAGACTCGAACTTGTGACCTCTACTCCATCCGGGAGTAGCGCATCTACCAACCGTGCAACCGAAATCTATTTAAATATATATTATTTATTCAATGTTTCCCATATTGGTATCCATCTTTGCATTTGTAAGCAAAGCTCTATCTGAACACAATCGTAAAGAAAGATGATATCATGGATACAATCTTTCATTTTCATTTTACAGAGGACTTTTCACTAAGTCCAAAATTAATATCACATCGCCGCTGGAAAGGCAAAATGGCTTAAACATACAGTTTTGATCAGGTTTTTTTTTCTGGATCGAATGATCTGACTCTCGGTTGATTCTGAAGACTTGTGGCCCTTCAGCCATATAAAATATATTTACCATTTAGGAGAAGGCTTGGCTCAAGCGATACAAGTTTGGGACTTTTTTTAAGCTTTTTCTCGATTCAGGTAACTCAGTGAGAGCATCGAGTTACATTTTTTTTTCAAAATCCAACCAGTTACTGAAGAATTATGAATTTTATTGTAAAACAAAAAAAATTTAAAGTGCTCTGGTGTAAACTTCCCAAAATGGCGCTTCAGCCCTTTTGTCTTTCCAGCGACGATATGTTATTGATTGAATAATTATTATCATCACAACGAAGCGTAAAGCTTTGAAAAGTTAATTTTATTTTGAAAATAAAATATGGTTTAGAGAAAATGTTCTGGCGCTACAACTCTTGGAGAGTCTTGGCCATCTCTAGGTGACATCTCCACTGGCGTAGGTCTCCTGCTGTCTTCATCCAGTACCTTGTACCTCAAGATGCAGTGTTCGCTTCCTTACCGTCTGGCCGCCTTAGTTCAAATCTCCCGACACTCCGTCCTCCCGGAGGCTTAATGCAGAGAAGCCTCTTTCGTGGTCGGCTCTCTTCAGAGTGGCGATGCTATGAGTATCTACCGCGCTTGAAATTGCTTTAGCCGTGTTTGGTAAATATATCTGAATAACCAGCTACTTCTCAACCTTCCTCTTTCCTTTCTCCTTCCAATACCCACGACCTTCAGCCTCACAACATACCACAGACAGGCGGAAGCAGTTGGGACTCTTCTGCGTTTTTTGTTTTTGTTTTAAGTTGTCGATTTGGCTGTGCTAGGGCCCCCTAGATTGGTAAGGGTCGCATTCCACCTTGCTTCTAATTTTTCTCCGTTAATAATTTTAGAAATCTTTTTCTCATAAGCCCCTTTGTGTATGTTTCGAGTTAAATATGGTTATTTTAATGTATTTAATCTGTTTATTAGTATCGATGTTCGATACTGATTTGTGTAAAGTTTATTAAAAACAATGATAACATACAAGCATTTCAGTTGTATATGTTATTATATATATTTTTTTAAGTTATATGTTTTATTAAGATGATCGTTTGATGTCTAAACATGAAAAGCTCGGGAAAAAATTATAATTATAAACTAAATAATATTATTATTTTTTTAAATAATTAGTTTGATTTCACTTCTGCAAAACAAGAACAACACACACTTAGGATTGTGTGTATTGGTGCATATTATTTTGACAGCAATGTCCTTGCGAAAAGTCACCGAGAAACAGTCTTTTGTCTTGCTTACTTAAAACAGAATTCTACCATATTTTCTGTACGGCTTGACCCAGTTAACTTTGCAGGCGGACAAAGGAGGAACTAACGAATTAACTTTTTTTTTTTTAATCCGTATTATCTGTATCGACTTAATCCAGACTACTGACTGCAAAGTTAAGCGTGTCAATATGTAGAAGACATACAAGTATGATTTATAATGTAGTACTTGGCTCTTTTTTTGTCAAATGTTAAGATTCTACACCGTTGAAAATTTATATATAGTCTTGTGTATAAAGAAAGTTAATTTAGCGTATATAATTTATTTATAGATATTGACAAAATGATGTTATGTATATTATTTTATTAAGTTAATCTCTCTGTTTGACAAATGTGTAAATAAATAAATAGATAAAAAATCATTTATAAACATTATTTTCTTTAAATAGGTTACTCATTCCAATGAACACCACGAAAAATTAGTTTAGACTAACTAACTCGCCGACATAGAATTTATCCACAGGGGTAAGCAGAGAGGATGAAATGCCACACAACTCTTTATGTAACCCGCCTCAAGTATTTGATTTACTTGATCGTGCCATGTCTTTCTCTGGTGTCTCCAACTTTTTCTACCACCCACTTTCATGTTGAATATTCTCCTGACACTCCTTTCTACGTTAATCCGCTCTACATGTACAAACCATCTAAGCGTGTCTTTTTTAATCTTCTTCATTAAGCCTGAGGTGGGCCGTGCACTCTTTCCGGAACTCCTCATTTGTAATATGATCATACAAGATTTTACCACACATACGTCTCAGGAATCTCATTTCTACAACATTCACTCATCTTTCCGTATCATGTCTTCCTCGGGCATACCCGACTTTTTCAATTAATTTTAGCCAATTTGATAAAAACTGTTTGGCTGCGCAAATAAAGGCAGTTGTCGTCTCTACTGTCTCTTCGAGACCCAGATTAACGAATCCCTTAAACAAATAAATACATTTTTCAAGAGTTCCATCTGCCCGGAGCCAGTAGAACTACGAATCCACATTTTAGGGTGTGTATCAAAGGAGCCCTTTTTTCATGTGGGAAGAACGTTAAGCAAATTAAAAAAAAAAAAAACTGATAAAAAATCTTGTCAAATTCCGGAGTCCAGCTTCCTCACATTTGAATATACGGCGTTCAAGTTGCCATAGGTGAAAAAAAATTATTCCACTTTGTTAAATTTCTGCATTTAATTGTCAAACTGTATGCCGAAAATTGCAATTTTTTAAAAGAAGTTATTCAAATCCTCACCTAACTAATAAAGTACCTACCTTGGAGTAAGAATATATATGGAGAGAGATCTAAATATTTTTAGCCAACCTATACAAATTTATGATAAATCACATTCTCCAGGTTTTTACGTCGCAAACCATGAGAGAAAGAGACGAGACAAGTTGTCACATAATATTGCACCACTTTTCGGTATGTAAGCATGTTTTCCGTCTTCCGCGACTCCGCCCACAACGTTTTGCTATGCGACATAACTCCAACGGTTTTTGAGGTTATATCCTATATTTTTGTTGATGACAATACTGTGAAAAAGTGGTTCTACAAATAAACATTATGTCGACATGTGCTATGAATGGATGTAAAGAGGTGTGTCCACGAAAACCCTAGCCACGCCCGAGTCAGGAAAAAATCAACAATCCTGTCTACACTGCTTCGCAAAGCCATCCCTCCTGGTATATTGTTGCTCCGAGGCCGAAACAGTTCTATTTTGTTATAATAGCAAATAAAAAAAAGGAAACACAATTTAAAATAATAAGTTCTTATATTTTCTGACAAATTGAGCAAAATATAACACAATAATGTTTAAAAGTGAGAGAAGGTGGGTCTATATCAACAATAATAATAACTTCAAGCATGTAATATTCTACAAATTAATGGCTTCTTCTTGGTAATCCTTTTTGTCTCAATTGATAAAACAACAAAACTGTCATATTTTATTTTTATTATCGTACGTTACATAAGTCGCTCGGCGCTGCAAGGAAACACCAAACAATTAAAAGGTTTTTTTTAATACTCGACATGATATTTTGATATAATTTTTTTTCTTCTATTTTCACACGTATTGCACTTTTCTTCTGTACCCTTGTAAATGAGAATAAACTATTTGTCTCATTTAACGGCCGCTATTTTGTTGTTTATCTGATTATAATTTTATACATTCAAGAAAGTGAATGATTTATTCACAATATATATATATGTGAACACTGCATAAAAGTCCCGATTGTCTCGAGCCAGTGGGACTATGGCATCCCCGATTGAGGTATGTTGTGAGGCTGGAGGGAGTAGGGAGGGGAAGGAGATGGGAAAGAGAAAGGTTGGGAGTACACAAGATGTCTAAGTATGGCGTCCCCGATTAGGGTATGCTGTAAGGTTGAAGGTAGTGGGGACGGGAAGGAGATGGGCAAAAGGAAGATTGAAAAGTACCTGACTACTCAGATCTGGTCACCAAACAAACTGCACCCAACCGTCTGCAGCCGGTATGGCAATTGGGGAATTTTGTGAGGTTGAAGGTAGCCGAGACGGGAATGAGATGGGAAAGAGGAAGGTCGGGAAGTACTTGGCTGTTCAGATCTAGTCGCCAAGCACGGCCAATGTCGTTTTAAGCAACGTTTCGATTCTGAATGGTGGTTTTTCACCAGGGCGAGTATTTACCACTCTGAAATGCAATAATATTTAGTTCACATTGATGAATTCACGTTTTATTTTGTGTCTGTTGAGACGGGAGCATTTCGCGAGTCAATCCACGGTGAAAAAATGTTGGCTCAAGTCCACTGAAGAGATTCACCGACAGAAGCGTCTTGTGGGCGTATTTGTGTGCCCAAAATAGGCAAACAACAAATAATAATAACTTTTGTTATAATTGTTTAAACACTTTTTAAATACCAAAATTACCCCCCTCGAACAGATAATCAATCACATTGACCTGTCTGGGGCCTAGGAGTCGAACGGTTTGATGTAAATCGGCGACAATTGTATTCTTTAAAATCGGCACAGATCACATATCTAGGGAGTACCGACGGGGTTGATTTTTAGCTCAACTTGGCGGAGACTTAGCCGCCGCTAAGGGAAGATTGGAAACGACAGCCTTAAGAGTCGAATGAACATATTGTTTGTGGAAATTGTTGACATTTCTCTTCGATTGGCAAGCCTTAAAGGCATAATTTGAAGAAACTATACAACTTATAAATTCTTTTACATAAGTAATTAAAATAATGGACGAATTAACTAAGCAGTGCTTATCGACGGCTTAAAGCCAAGATATTGTATCTACATAAATCATTATTAACGGTTTTAAATATGTCAGTATCTTTGGAAACGTGTAAGATAGAGATGTTAGGTTCTCGTTAGTATTCTATTTCTAGTATATAACCCATTTTCTTCAAAAAGTGAAGATACAAAATCTTGACATTGAGCCGTCGTTATGGACATACAGTGTTTGGCCATTTACATAGATATAATTGCACTCACCACTGTGATAAAATAAAACAAAGCCAACAAACTATCATTAGATAGAATAAAATATTGAGAAAATACGAAAGGGAATAACTAAAAATCCACTTAGGCCGAGGTGTTCGAACTCTCGTCACATTCGACGTTGTCCGAAATCGGCGCCGTTTGATTCGCCGATTCTCGGCCTGTCAAATGACCGAAATTCAACACGGCGCTCGTGGCAGATTTGGCGACGACGTCAGGATCGAATGTGACAGGGGTTCAAACAACTGGGCCTAAGGTTGGGGTGTTTTTTATCTGTCACGTTTTATCGATGACCAAAATGATGATCGGGGCCATTTCGAACTTTAAACATTCAACGGTTCCTGTTAAAGGCCGATTCTCGGCCCATTTCAGCTTTTGATCAAATTGTAATCCACTGACAAGCGTAACATTGATGGAAGCAGTTCAAATGCTGAAAATTAAAAATGGCACTGATCGTCAATCAAATTAAACGCCGATTCTCGGCCCATTTCAGCTTTTGATCAAAAGTTGAAACAGGCTGAGAATGGACGTTTGACGGAGAACTTTAAATGTAAAAATTCAAAATGACGCTGATCGTCTATTTTATGTTCATCAAATATGAGTTTGAAACACCTCGACCTAAGTCAAAAGCTTAATTTTATTCCCGCGTAACCGTTGCACAGTTGAATATATAAAATTCTCACTAGCTAGTATACAATTAAGTGATACTTATTTAAAAATAATATGAGGTGAAATTTGACAGCTATAATAGCAAAAAGATTGTAAGCGATAAAAACAAATTGTCATTCAAATAGTAGTTGTTACCCGTGAAAAATCCTGGGGCGTAACTTGACTTGCCAAGAAAATATGTAAGTTGCTTTAATCCACCAAATATAGAATAATGTCTTGACCTTGGAGCAAGAATATATATGGAGAGAGAGAGAGAGCTAAATATTTTTACCCAACCTATACAAATTTACGATAAATCACTTTCTACAGGATTTTACGTCGTAAACCGTGAAAGAGATAGAGACAAGACAAGTTGTCACACAATATCGCACCACTTTTAGGTATGTAAGCGTCTTTTCCGTCTTCCGCGTCTCCGGTGACTCCGCCCACTACGTTTTGTTATGCAACAGTTTTTGAGGTTATATCCTATATTTTTGTTGATAGCAATACTGTGATAAAGTGGTTATACAAATAAACAAAACATTATGTTGACAAGTGCTATGCATGGATGTAAAAAGGTGTATCCACGAAAACCCTTGCCACACCCGAGTCAGGAAAAATCAACAATCCTGACTACACTGTTTCGAAAAGTTATCCCTTCTGGTATATTAGTGCTCTCAGGTCTTAACGTACATACTCACAAAATAAATTATTTATAGTTAATAATATTGACTTTTGACTTAGAACCTTTTTATTAAAGACTTGTAAAGAGTGTACCATCACTTATTTGAGGTGAAAAAGCCTAAAAATGTTGCTTACTATGTTTTTGCTATTACGATTTGTCTATGTGAAGGCTTTAGTTCGAAGATCAACTCAAGAGAAATATTTCTTCACTATTTGCGACAAATATCAATTGATTAGTTTAAAATACTAAAATCTAACAGGTGTACATTACATACATAGTTAAACTAAATAAACATAAAAATAATGATTTAAACTATAATTAGAGGCAATTCAATGATTATAACATGTGGAGATAATACCGAAATGATACAAGTGGTAAAAATTGAAGTGACAAATATATAAGTGAAAAAAAAAACTTTTTAAATTGAGATCTTCAGAATCAAAATAGGGAAGGACATAGTCGAAATACCGTCCGATTCCAAAACTGATGTTGTTTTGAATTAATCACTCGCCAATTTTATTTTTTGAAAAGATTATGAATCAAATCCATAAAATATTGATTTAGTATAGGCCGCGCACTTAAAATTGACACAAACAACACATACTGATGATTGTGTGTATTGGTGCATATTTATACACTTCCGACAGTGATGATTATTGCGAAACGTCAGTGATGATTATTGCGAAACGACATTGATGATTATTGCGAAACGTCACTGAGAAATAGCCATTTATCTTACTTATGCCTAAAAATTGTTCTTAATGAAAAGTGGACAGCGAGTGTTTACGTTGATCAAATTTGAATATTCAAAAAAATAATAATATGAAAATAATATTTGAAAAAAATAAATATTTAAAAATAATAAAACTTTTTTTCATTTAAACGGGAATTTTTCTTTTTTGGAGTCGAATAACAAATTTGAAACATGCTGTATGCAAGCGATGCATCTGTGTGAGTACCGTATTTGATTCAACTCATACAATCAATTATGGAAATGAAATGATTCTATTATTTTTAGAATCGATATATTTAGATTAATTTCTCAACGGATATTTTGATTATGACAATCGCTAAATCGAAATGCTGATAGCAAATTGAACAGGAGTTATATAGATAAAATCCACATGCCTTAACATCATTGACACATACAACAGGAATCATTTTTATTTCCTGTCAGCCCCATTTACATAGGCTAGTATTTCCCTATATTGTACAGAAAATTTCATGAGAAAGAACTTATCACTTGTATGAATAATTTTCTTGACTGAGACAAGATTTCCATAAAAGGTAAATTCTGCCGAAGATTGACTCACTCTGAAAATAAATAAAAAGGATCCGTAAACAATGTAGACGATCCAAACTCCAAACGAGCTAGATAACTTTTTTTGTTTTTTATAGAGAATACCGCACAAGAGTCCCAACTGCTCCCAACTCTAGAGCCAGTGAGACTACGGCATCCCCAATCGGGGTATGTTGTGAGGCTAAAGGTAGCAGGGAAGGGAAGGAGATGGGGAAGAGGAAGGTTGGGAAGTACCTGGCTATTCGGATCTGGTCACCAAACACGGCTAAAACCATTTTTATCATTTTGGTTACAATATCTTCGACAAAATTACCGTTTTAAATAAGGGCAATCAAGATTATTACAGGGTGAGATTTTTTCATAAAATTTTCTGCGTAAGATTCTGGCTAATCTATTTAAACGTAAAAGCATAATAATTGTTCTTATAAAACTCAAGATACACGGCCAAAATACAATCAACAGTTTCATATCTACTCTCTGACAGCACAATCAATCTTCAGCCATAATTTTTGCAATTGAAATATTGTCAGTGTTACGTAACTCAAATTAACGCAAATTGTTACAAAAAAAAAAAAAAAAAAAAAGAGTTTGCGAATTAAATTCAAACATACGACACCATTTATCCACATAGGTACATTACTTTTAATTAACTATTCTAAGGATAATTTTCTAACAGTTAAAATTAAAAATCACGGCAATTTCAAAATTTCCAGTTTGAGAAAAAAATTATTATTCAAACATCTACGAATCGCCGTCTTCATTAGAGAGAAAGATAATTTATTTCAAGTACTTAGAGTGGTCCTTAGTATATATACCTTGATAGTCTCGAAAGAATGGCGCAATTCCTAGGTAGGCCAAAATTATCCATTAAATTCAAATTATACTAACAACACTTGGTGACCTTTGTATTGACACAAATATATCCCATGCTGATCGGTAAGACTTTAGAGATGTTCGGCCGTTGTTTCCAATCTAACTTAGCTATAACCAGATCTAACCCAAGTATAAACGCACAATCTGAGATCTAGTGTTACTTGCGTCTAAGTTAGGCGATCCATTTGCCATATTTCACCGAGTCTGGCCGTTGCTAGCGAAAGATTGGAAATATATCCTTGTGGAGACATACAACTGTACATATAGAAGTGTATATATATATATACTGTCCGCGAATGTGTTAAGTAAACAATTACAAAATATCAACACAATGAAACTTATTCAGATAATTTGATCGTACCCAGGTTATATACCGCGTGCGACATGTGATATATACCAGTTAGGTTATGTTCCCGTGTAGGCATTCCGAATATATGATAATTTATAATTTAAAAAAAAACGATTTAGCAAGGACTTCATTGCTAAAAAAAGTGTCGATCCATGATGACAGATTTGAAGGTACATGACAACATTTGAAATGGTTCAAAATTAGAAATAATTTGAAATGGACAAATTCTTTCATATAAGTTTTGATTCGATTTCCATCGCATACATTCAAAAGCCACGAATTATCGCGTACCTCTTTCCCCTATCTACCGACAATGCACATAATAATTGAACAATTAAATACCCGTCGCGAATTCAACTGGCAGAATTTCACTGCCAGACACTGTTCGCCGCCATGTTCGTCTGCGCGTTGGCCGGAAAGACGCCTTGAAGATTCTGCGATGCCGGGAACGCGTTCATACTGCCGACCTGACTGGTCTGATGACCGAGCGACATGCTTCCAAACTGCTGTTGAATGTTGTTCGCCGGCATGTTGAACAGAGATTGCTGTCCGTTCGCCGCCGAATTCGCTGGCATGAAACCCCCGTTTACATTCGGCGCTTGAAACTGCCCCCCCGCCTGCGGGAAGTGATTTCGCGCACTCGAAAAAGCATTCCCGAGCTGTCCCGAAAACGAATTCGGCGCAGAAAACGAATTCTGAGCGGTGAATTGCTGCGGGAACTGACTGAAAGCATTTTGCTGCGCAGGCGGTGCGGCAAACTGGTTGTTAAAATTGCACGGAAAACTGTTCTGCTGCGTGTTTTGTAGCGCGGCGCCGTTTTGCGCAAACGCACTCTGCGCGGGGAACCCGTTGTTGAAGCTCTGTCCAAACGCGTTGGGCTGCTGCTGTTGTTGAAACTGCGGCTGGCTAAACATGGAGTTTTGCGGGAACGTTGCGGTGAACGCTCCGTTTTGTGAGTTTGGCGGAAACTGAGGATTCGTTAAGTTTTGTGCTGTGGGGGCTTGTCCGTAGAGAGCGAGGATACTGTCTTTGGTCATTTTGGACTTTTCTTTTTCGCTGGGGGCCGGCTGATTGAAGAAGCTCTCTTCTTCTGTCTTCAGGTCCATGATCTTGTTTTCTGGTTGGTTGGTTTTGTTGTTGTTGGCGGGGTTGTGTGGCGCAGACAGGAAGCTGCTGAAGACGTCGTCGGCTGCGGAGGGGAGCGCCTTGCTTTCTGCGGAGGTGGAAGTGACCGCGGAGGTTCCCAAGAGGTCTGCGGTTCCTCCGGATTCCCGTTTAGGCGTGCATCTGCCGGGCTTGGGGCTGGCGGAAGATTTGGGCTTGGGCAAGAGTTGGGGCACCACCTCGGAGGATTTCTGGAAAGAGACATAGAATTAAGTTCTTACGCCTCTTCTCAGTTCTCTAATAACACGGTTAGACGATTGTAGTTAATACTCACACTGGCTTTCTTGTCTGCCGGCGAGGAGAGGGAACTGTTTCCCAGTGTAGTGCCCGAAGACGACGACTTCTTCTTCTTCTTTTGACGCTCAATATCATCGTCTAATTCCTTATCCCTGGAAGCATACAACAAATGAACACGGTCACCAATCTGACTTGCAAGAATGTTTGGAAAGCAAATCAAAATCGTGGAAGAAAGAATATTGATACTATATGCACATAAAACAGGAATCAACAGGACGTTCCTGAGACATTATTCAGTGAATTCTGAACACATCGAGTAAAATCATTATTATGTAAAAAAAAAAACATGTCAGTCGTCGACCTCGACTTGGATCGAAGAATATGTATTAAATTTTGCGTTAAAAATGAAATAAAGTGCTCCAACGCACTTAAAATGTTGACTGTGGCATTCAGTGAGTCTACTTTGTCTCAAAAAAGTGTTTATAAGTGGTACAAGCGCTTTACAGAAGGCCGAGAAGATGTTAATGATGATAAGCGTTCTGGAGTTGTGGAAAAACAAATCATGGATTTTATTCTTTGATCCATTTTTTTCAAAAGTAAAAAATTGAAGAACACACAAAAACGTGATTAACCTTTCCAGGTGTCAAAAACAAACCACTGATCCAAAATGGCTGATAATGCTAACATATGATAAACATATGTGTACCAACATAACAACAAAAAAAACGATAATCGAATGTACACAGCCCTCGAAAATTCAAAATTCACCTTTTCTTTTGAACAGGCCATGTAAGTCTGGAATTATAACAGAACAAAACATCTACACTTTAAACCTGTCATTTGTTAGAGAGGAAACCTGCCAAAACGAGTGGTTAACAGTGATGAAGTTTTGTATAAAATTTATGCTTTTCATATATAATACTCGTGTGTCGAAGTCTAATGTAGCGAATATACTTATTATTACAATAACACAATGAGCTATTTTATTAGACGATATTAGTTTAAATTTAGGTTTTGACAAAGGGCGCCATACATTTTAATCTTCGCCGGGCGCCGTTTACTCTAGATCGGACCTACATGTGATACCACACTAGAGTCCCAACTGTCTAGGGCCAGTGGGACTGTATCATCCCCAATTTTGAGTATGTTGTGTGAGACTGGAGCAAGTAGGAAGTGGAGAAGTACCTGGTTATTCAGATTTGGTCACTAAATACGACTGATAAACAGCGTTTCGATTCCGAATGGTAATCTTTTAGCAGGGCAATACTGAGAGTATCTACCACTCTGCAACGTGCCGCACTCTAATTTTACCTGCCGCACTATTATTTTAAGTTAACTTGAAAAGTCGCCGGGTAGTTTTTTCTAAATTTATTTATTAATGTGAATACCACACAAGAATCCCAACTGCCCAGAGCCAGTGGGACTACAGAATCCTTGATTCGATATGTTGTGGGGCTGAAGAGAGTGGGTAGGGGACGGGAAAGTACCTGACTGTTCAGATCTCGTCACTAAACACGGCTAAAGCCATTTCAAGCGACGTTTCGATTCTGAACGATGGTCTTCCACCGGGGCGATACCGAAAGTATGTACCGCTAGTGTGGCCTTTTACGAGAGAAACGACGAGTTGCGTACCAGTTGACCTTGGGCGGCGAGGGCGGCACCCACTCGCGCGCCACGTACTTGCGGTGCTCGTACTTGGCTCGCACAAACGCCTCGAGGGCCGAGTCGGTCTGCGGCCGGCGGAGCGAGTCCGGCAGGATGGCCTCGTACACGGCCAGCGCGCGCAAGTTGCCCATCTGCTGCAGGGTGACCTGAAAACAAACAGAATGCAGTTGAAAATCAAACGGAAAATTGTGGTCCAAGTGCATATTTTTCACATTATGCACACATGGTGTTCAGAAATTAGTAACTTTTCGAATGGAGATTCTACATCATATTTTTGGGTAATTAAATATTTAAACTCGCTTCCTAAGTGAGCTAATTACAAGTATTTTTTTGGTTGCTATAGATATGGTCAAATGTATATTTTTATAACATGTGTTTACAAGTATATAAAAAATAGTACATGCCTGTGTTTATATTAAAAAACTACATTACATTTTTAAATACTATGACGAGTTAGTGGCTGAAACGTCCAAAGCATCGGGTTCCAGGCGTCGCAGGTTCAATCCTCTTCTAGCTAAGTCCTCCATCATTACACAAGCAACAATATCAGCTTTTTACGATGAGAGTAGGGGGAATTCTAAATCTAGACCTGTGCTGGATGCATTCTCCCCGAAAATTTCGCACACAGCACCCGTCTTTTGGGTTCCGGAAGTCGAAGACTTCCTAACGTCGGCAAATATTGAAAGAGCGTTATCTCGGCACTATGTTCGTCTTTGTTGATTTTTACAAAACACTGACGATATAATTTTGCGGAAGTAAACATACATAAAGCTGTTCACATTAATTACATTATGAGTCAAAGACTTGAATGGGATGATTCACGTAGCTTAAATTAAGATATTAGTTTAGAATGTCAGGGCTCATTGCAATGACTCAAAAGCAACCGTATTTACGGCGGAAACACTGAAGAGATAAACCGACAGAAGTGTGTCGTAGGCGTGTCTGTGTGCCCAAAGTAAGGCGGGCTACAGACTGCTGGTTTTGCACGACACTGGCGCGGACGGATATAAAGTTTGCCTTGGCTCGGTCTGCTTTTATCAGTGGTATTATTAACGTCTGCGGGAGTATGCGCACAATGCTTCGGTATTTTTTAAAAAATCCCTAGATTTTAGACAGTTTCGCTATATTTATACATGTATTTACGGCACTCTAATGCCATAGTTACAGTATATGAATAGACAAAATATTATATTAATAATTGAAATAATATCAATAATCCTCAACGTAAATATGAAACAGAAAAAATATAACGGTCGCGACCGAGACTCGAACTCAGAACCTCTACTCTATCCGGTAGTAACATTTCTTACAATTCACCCACCAAGACCTTATAGGAAATCAGCATTTTAATCAATCTCATTCTTCATTTGAAAATTATTTAATATCATATATTTATTTAAATTTTTCTTCCGATTTGGCTGCCATCTTTGTATGATATACAAAACTCTACCCGAGGACATATTATATATGTACCTAGATGGTGTCTTAAATAAACCAGCCATTTTTATTACAGAAGATTTTGATGCTTAATAATTGAGATAATATTAATAATCCTCAACGTAAATATGAAACAGATATATATATATATATATATATATATATATATATATATATACGTTGAGGATTATTTCAATTAATAATATAAAAATAATAAGTATAAAATTTTTTCGTAAGAAGCAATCACATGGTGGTTGGACATTATATTAATTAAAAGAATACTTTGTTTTAAAACCACAGAATTTATTATGATGAAGGCCAACCGGTTTCGCTTGGATCAAGCTTCGTCAGGGCACATATAATAACTTATTAAATAGTTATTATATGTGCCCCTGATCCACAAACCGGGTTGGCCTTCATCATAATAAATTCTGTGGTTTTAAAACAAAGTATTCTTTTAATTAAAATAAGTATAAAAGCTTCAAAGTTAATTCTAATTTAATATAGACAGAATATTACTTTTATAATGAAAGAATGAATACATATGACATGTTCAATATGCAAATATATTCATATCGGGGAGGGGTGTGGGGGGTTTTCCGAATTATTTTGAAATGGAGAATATTTTAGTCATCTCCACAACTGTTATACTGCGGAAACGCATTAAGCAAAAAATACTACCTTTGAGATAAGATATGCGCAACTTTTTTTTAAATATTCAAATGTCATAAATTTATAGATTAAAAATTATATCACTCCATTAATCATAGCTTATTAGGTGAAACTTTAAAATAACTGCATTTTGCAGATAATTTTAAGTTTGATTGCCGCACTTTGTGACTTTGAAGTCTATGGGCCTGGTACGAGTGGAGTTCTGCAGAGATGTTCCGAGCTTCAGCCTTCCAGATGAAGATTGACCTGATGATAGCCATCCTCCAATAGGAAAGCGCATCAGAAGAATTGTGAATATAACAAAAAAAAATCCACCGTGTAAGAAATCAAGCATGAACAAAGATCTGTGACCATCTTGACCCTTCTGTTCTGTTTTATAAGTGAACTGTCCATTAAACTAATGAATTACGGAAACCGTAGAAGAGAAACGAAAGACTCACCACTTGCTCCGGAGTCCAGGAGTCGAGGTTCACACTCTTCACCTTGGAGATGTGCACTCCGAGGTTGCGGTGGATTCCGGCGCACCGGATGCAGAGGAATATGCCCAGGTTCCATGATGCCCAGCGGGGCCCTAAAAATAAAATAACAAAATATTACAAACAGCAGTTTTAACAGCTCCCATACTAGCGACCAAATTGCTTTAGGTATCTATCAATCTTAGATCTGAGACATACATCGCAAAATGATCGAAAATGCAGTTCTGCTATCCTAACACAAATACATTTATCTATCGATTTAGATGATTTAATTTCTAATAGCATTTGCTAAATTTCTCAGGCATATTAGTGAACTTAAAGATCAAACCGCACTAGAGCGTCGCTGCATTGCACAGCGCGTCGCATCAGATGTTTATTATAAAGTATTTAAAAAATATAAATTGGAAATTAAAACATGGAAACCAATATCAAAATGTGTCTGTATTAGGGTAGCAGAGCTGCATTTTCAATTTGCGATTTGTAATTCATATCTACGAATGAATCTTAGATTTTTTTTCATAAAGCAAGACAAAGTTTACGAATAACCCGACGATATTTGAATTCCTCCCTCTACCGTCATTATAGTGGGAAAATGTTGCTTGTCCAGTGATGGAGGACTTGGCTAGTAGAGGATTGAACCCTCAACGCCTGGGTGGGAACCCGTAGCTTTGGAGAACTCGGCCACAACCGATCAAAAAATATAAATACATTATTTCTTATAAACATGAAGTCATATACAACATTAAATATTTACATTATTTTTGTAATACTCAAACCAGATGTGAGTGGCTGTATCACAAGAGATTTCGATATTACACACCAGATGGTCTTACCACCGAGAGGTCGGTTGTATCCACTGAAGAGATAAACGAATAGAAGTACGTTGTGGGCGTGTCTATGTGCTCGAAATAAGATCAATTTTCCCTTACTTTGGGTGAAATTTATCAAACATTTTATAATATCAGAATTCTTTCTTGAATAAATTATCAATTTTAATGTCCTATCTGGGGCCCAGGAGTTGAAAGTTCTTATATGACCTGGCGACATTAGTTTTATTTCAAATCGATATAGATCACACTTTTTTTTTCAGTAAGGATGCTTTAGTCCCACTGGCTTCCGGCACTCTTGGGTGCAATAATAACATTAAAAATAAAATAAAACACTGTAAGGCTAGCGGGACGCGAATCGAATGACAAAATAGTCTAGTCTTCGTAAACATCATACTGAACAGTATGGTCATTATTTTTACAGCAGAGGCCAACCTGTGCCATTATGTGTCGATGGATTTGGCCTATTAATGGTGTTTGTTTTATCGCCCAAACAAATTACATTGCCTCGTAAAACATCAATTCCACTGATGAATTTCTGAGTGTAATTCGATAGTGCGATTAGCTCGCACTTTATTAAAGCATTACTTTTATCGAATTGTTATAGGCATAGAAAAATGCAATATCCCCAGCATCGAACAAATGTTTATTTTTAAATAATATTAATAATCTAAAACAGAAAAAAGCCAGAAACTAAAAAGAACAATTGAGAAGAAGGCATGGAACTGCCAGAAGAAGGATGAAAGTAAACTGAATGCTGTAAAAATAAGATCCCTCAGGCGGATGCGTGGTAAAATCATGTTTGACCGTGTTACAAATGAGAAGATCCAGATAGAATACAAGGCTGAATAAAGAGCATGGTGAACGAGATTAAGAAAGAGACGCTTAGATCATTTGGACATGTGGAGCGGATGAATGAAGAAAGGAGTGCCAGGATAAGTTAATGACACAAAAGTGAATGGTAAAAGTCGGGGACACCTTAGGAAGACGTGGCATGACCAAGTGAATCAAATGATCAGTGACCAAGTGAAGTGAGTCAAAATGGCTACACATTTTTAAATGCAAAACATTCATCACAATCTGAACGGCAGCAATCAATAGATGGCAGCCAAATCATTGTTCAATTAATCAAAATGAATCATCGAGTGAATCGTAAACAGCATTGTTTGATAAAAAATGCTATCTAAGTCCTTCATCATTGCACAAGCAACGTTTTCCGTTTAAAATGATGATATTAACCTTTTCCACTCTGTAGGCCACACATTCTGGCCCATACGATTTTGGTAGGCAGCTCTGTCGGCCAGAGGGTCTGGCCCGGCGCAAGTATAAATTTAATCACCAATTTCTATGCACCTAAGTACATTCTACGAACTATTATTTCCGATAAGTAAAAAGAGTATTTTTTATATTTCAAAAATATAACATTAATTTTTAATCAGAGTAGCAAATTGGTTCTAAAAAAAATGGTCAGAGTGGAAAAGGTTGAGGAATTTAAAAAAAATATATACTTTATTTATAACCTGGGAATGTTGTTTGTGTTTCTTAAAAAAAAAAAAAAAAATTACCTAGTCTTTTATAATGCGATTCGATCGCGAGAATTCAGATTGCTCTGAGCCAGTGGGGTGGGATTATGCATAGCATCGTCATTTGGGGTATGACGTGAAGCTGAAGGAAGTTGGGAAGGGATAAGATGAGTAAGGGGAAGGTTGTGAGGTACCTGGCCATTCAGATTTGGTCACTAAACACGGCTTAGGCCATTTCAAGCAACGTTTCTATTCTTAGTGGTGAATCCACCAAGGCGATACTGAGAGTATCCACCTTCAGAAATGCAAGAAAAATAACTGCTTTTGTTCACAATAATTTCTGTAAATAATCGAATTGAATTTATATGGCGAAATTTAGTGATTTCACACTAACCTAACCTCCTACATTCGTAACCAAAGAAGCGAGACTACCAGTCCACAAGGGAGCGCTGATACCAACCCTAATGTATAGCAGTGAGGCATGGAACTGGCAGAAGAAGGAAGCAAGTAGAATGAATGCTGTATAAATTAGATTTCTGAGGCGTATGTGTGCTAAAACCATGTATGAATGTGTTAAAAATGTGGAGATGTAACCGAATAATATAATAAATAAGATTAAGAAAGGGACGCTTAGATGGTTTGGATATGTAGAGCTGATGAATAAAGAAAGTGGAAGGAGAATATTTCACACAAGAGTGAATGATGGAAGACATGGCACAATCAAGTGAACCAAATACTTGAGTCAGACCATGTCAATAGTCAGAATAACAGAAGAGTATGTATTAGACGATGTATTAATGTGAATGAAGCAAGGAGTGTGTGCCAAGGCAGAAGGCAGAGTTGTGTAGCGGTTCAACCTCTCTGCCTAGCCATGTGGGAAACGGTGTGATGCTTATATAGTTAGTTTAGCTTAATTTATAAAAATAGCGCACATGAATTGAGAAATTCTATTCAAGGGTGTCCTTATAACTTCAAATTATTCCAACATGTTCAAACAACACAATTTACAGCAAATTTATGAAAATATCTATTTAAATTAAACAAACCACCAAAATATTTTTTATTGTAATTATTTTATGATAATATACTTACTAAGGCTATTCACACAAGGTGTTGCTGGTGTATATTTAATGGTAAACCTTTTTTAAACGCTTAACAGCTGTTGAAAATAGTAGCCAAATTTGTGCAAAAAAATAAAAAATAAATGTTGCGAAAATATGGATTAATCATACTCCAAAAGCTTCAACACTGTGTTTAACAATGCGTACAAAATACGAACTGAATGAAGTATGTATTAAAAATATAATTAATAACGTGTAAGATATTCAAATGATTTGAAAACGATATTCATAATTCGTCAAGAAAAAGGCGTATGAAAATAAATCACAGGGTTTTCTTCGTTTCCTTTGGCCCAAGGTCCCGTGATCATTGACCGAGAAATAAGAAACACTTAGAAACGGAAAACAACTAGAGCGCAATATTAGAATAATGCAAATTCATTATTTTTAACAGATTAATCACGGCCGAAATTCCAGTAAATCTGACGAGAAAAACCCAAACTTTAACACACCTTTGGCGTCACAGTCCACACAATATTTATTATCTTCGTCCTTCAACAACTGGTTCAGAATAGTCTGGCATTTGTCCTGTATCTGCTTTGTCCGGTCTTTTTCGTTTCTGGATGCCATTGCGATACTAAAATCGTTCACTGCAGCTCCCAAGCTAATTCACCACAAAATATTTGGAGGGGCCATTGACAGACGGAAATGACAACGAAGCTCTGGCGCGACAGTGGTTGGGCGAGTTGGTTACTAGCCACTAACCACTAGCCATGGCCATAGTTAAAAAATAATTATAATTATTTTATATCAACAACCGATCTATATTATTTGTCGCGTTTGCTAAAGTAACAAAATAACTTTTTTTTAATTAAGAAAAAAGTTAAACCCTATGTTTCTTGTTCATATTTTCATACTTCAAAGGAGATGATGATTCATAAAAATTTTAAGAAAAATAGTAAATTACTTTGGCATCCCCATTTGGGATATGTTGTGAAGCTGAAGAAATTCGGGAGGAGAAAAGATGAGTAAGAGGAAGGTTGGAAATACCTGGCTATTTAGATTTGGTCAGACTTTTCTCACAGGGGTTGACAAAGATAACAAATTTCCACATATCTCTGTTTTGACACACACTCCTAGCTTCAATAACTTTCATACCTTGTCTCATACATATTTTTTTGTTATTTTGGCTTTTGACATGGCCTGACTCAATCGATCGAACGAATCAAAACATTTTAAGAAATACCAGTAGTATTCAGATTTATGAATTTTTTTATGTAGTCGGGGGCATCATAAGTAGATATTTTGGATATTTTGCACGTAAAGTAAATTATCACAAAGTGCGCTTAAAAAATGAGCTAATGCAGAAATACATAGAATAAGATTAATATTTTGTTAGTTCCTGTTTTGGCTGCTTTTGCATTTATAAGTTTATAAAGTTATATCAACAAAAAATATCAAACCTAATTTACGAAAAGTTCTATATTTTATTAATTGATTGTCTCTGGATCTCGTGTTGTTTTTTGTCTGTGGTCTCATTAATCATTGTCCGTCAAAACTTTAAAATTTAACCGGTTGATTAACTTGAAAATTTGCTATCAAATTTAGTTGTTTCGAATAAAACCCAGTGAAATGGAGGACGGGTAAGCTTAATATATTTTAGTTTTCTATTGAATGTATCAATTCATTGTGTCTTTAATATTTCTGACAATCTGCCTACTGTCAAAATATTGCCGCGAAAATTTCGTAACTCAAAACCTCTATTTTACTAAAGAAAAAAAAAAACAAATTTCAAAACCTAATGGTCATATATTGAGTATTCTATCTTTTTACGATTTCCTTTAACGTATCTTCTTTCTTAGTTCAAATCTCCTTAAAACACCATTTTTTCATACATAGTTTGAGAGGTTAGGTTTGTTTTTAAAGTTTTACATATACAAAATATTTTTTTTACGAATTTTATCAAGCTTTAATAGTATTAACAGATCGACAAATCTAAATGTGCAGTCAAGGGCGTCACTACTGTAAATAATTGAGACGCCCGTGAAAATTTCTATTCCTCTTTCGGCCGATTGCACAAATAAGATTGTAGATATCTACAGCCAAAATACAACAGTCCAATATTAAATAGTATTGTATTGGCAGCGGAGAAAAACGCGTAGAAATTGTCGTAGAAAAGTAATAACGAAATTAAAGACTCATTACTGCTGATCTATTTTTTTGTTAATACCCCACAAGAGTCCCAACTGCCCGGAGCCAGTGGGATTATGGCATCCCCAATCAGGGTATGTTGTGAAGTTGAATGGAGTGGGCAGGGTAAGGCGATAGGGAAGAGGAAGGTCGAGAAATACCTGGTTATTCAGATTTGGTCAACGAATAATAAGACATCATTTGAAACTGACGGTGAAGCTACAAATGCAATGATGGTGACGGTTTCAACTTTAGTTGTTGAATCCGTCGAATTAATTGAAGAGAGTTAATAATAATAAAATTTGTGTAGCATTTTGTGAAAAATCACCTCGTAAGTTGTGGTCAGTGTTGAATAAATCAAACTCCTTTGGAAGATGCCCGCCCAAACGTTTTATTTCTATGTTCCTCTGGATATAAACCTTCCAAAGATCAACTCGAATACCTCATTACTCAGTCGAAATGCATCAGGTAACTTTAAATCAAATTTGTAGTTTCCATCGACTTCTTTATGTCCTTCAAATTTCATATCTCGAAAGGGAATATTCTTGTGAGTAGTTCAAAAAGAAAGATGTCAATTTTTTTTGGATATTTTTCAAATATTTCACAAACATGTCGCATCAATTTACATGGCAATAAAACACGATAAAAAATGTTGGTGGCAAGAAATTTTTTAAAACTGTAGGCCAAATAGAATAACATGGACTAAAGAGATTCACATAGCCGTTACAAAAAATTTAAAACAACAAAAAATTGAAAAAAAAAAATTCAAGGAACTAAAGATTTTTTTTAATTCTCTCTCACTGTGCACAACATAAAATGAGCAATTTTCTTCACAATCAAAAATAGTTTTGTAACATTTTCAGATGAGAATTACCCAAAAAATTGTCTCGGTGAAAAAGTTTCCATCAATGAACTTTGAAAATGAAGAAACGCATATTTGTTTAAACACATCCATTTCTAGCTTTAACACTATTTGTACGGATAGAATAAAATATAACTTCAAAGGCGTAAAACAATTTTTGTAAGTTTCATCGACATTACGCAAGCAATCCTTTCCAATGCACTTTATAAATGTACAATATTATATTTTTGCATTGGTGCGGGGTTTGAACCTGTAACCTCCCGACTCGAACGTCAAGCGCGTGTACCATTAACCACTATCATCAAATGAATACACCACTACGCCTACAGAGTCGCTGATCGAACAGATGGCGACACTGGCGCGCGCCTCAGCGCTTTAATACAATTTACATTTACTCCCACTGCCTTATGTTACAACAAATGATTCTATCTTTACTTCTTACACAACGATCTACAGTTTAGATAATATTAACACTAGTTTTTTTTCTATGGAATAGGTGAGCAACCAACGCACTATTGATAAAACAAAATCGTACAACTTTAAATTTATTTATTTTATTTAGTTGTACAAATTATATTATCACAATTCTTTGACCTAATCAAGTTTATTGCTTCAAATTAGTAAAACATAACAATTTTTCACCTTACTAATTCAAAAAAATTAACTGCCTTTGTAAAACCCTACCAAGAAAATGAAAAAATGTAGAAACAGTAAGTTTTGTGAAAATAATGTCCAAATTCTGCAAATCCATTACAATGTCAAAAGCTCGCTTTACAATGTGAGAATTTTTAATTACAATGTTCATAGCTCGGCTAACAATGTTTAAAACTCTGATTACAGCAATTTAACTTAACATTGTTAAAAATAAATACTCGAAATCTAATTTATTATAATCATTATTTGAAAGTACGACTACAGATATATCATATTTTATGTCGGTGAATTAATAATTTTTTATAAATATCCTACAATGGTATTTATTTTTTGATTAAGATATTGGGATATCATTAAAATAAAAGTGGCCAAAGATTTTGAATTGCTGGAACAAAATAAATTGAAAAAAATCAGTCAGTTTCGCAAGGTAATTTACAAAGCAAATGGTTTTCGATTAACTTGGGATTAGTTCCTACAACAGTGTAGTGGACAGTTGTCTGTTTTTGGAAAATATTTTGGAAGAGCTTCTATAAAAGGGGCGAAAACCATAATATTAAAAATTTCATCCAGAAATAAAATAAAGGACTCCAGCCTTTACGTAAGTTCCATTTCAATATAAATAAAGGTTGCAGATAAAACTTGAAACAATGTTAATAATATAATAAATAATATCAAAAACACCGTATGTATTGGAGAATCACGGTGGGTCGGAAGGTTGCCGAGATAGTGGTTTGAGCAGTCGCCTGGCAAACGGAAAGTACCGAGTTCAAATCTTGGTGGCGGCAATAATATTGTGTTAAAAACAAAAAAAATTGAATTTATTCATTAATATTGTTTCAATATTTAATACTGCTTATTTAACAGCTGACAAACTTGCGAGTCAAAATTAGAAAGTTTTTTTTAGTTAATATCTCAAAATTATCTTTTTCAACCCCCCGGGAAAACAAGGTTCTATCTGACGCATATATACGATAATGAGCTGTAAAGTAGCTTTCCTCAGAGACCATTATCGTATGATAATTAGTGTGTCAGATGTAACCTTGCTATTCCAAGATAGCAAACGTCTTAACATTTTTGAAAGTAACAAACTCAAATTTACGCATATTCTTGTATATTTTCCAAAAACTTGACAAGTTAGTACGTCCACTACACAAAAAATTATTGATGAACTACAATGATCTTGCCGCTGAGAGCTCTGTTCTAACCTCTCTTTCCTTTACACGCATTGTTTAAACGAAAGAGAGAGGGTTTTTATGCGATTACGGGTAGTCAATAGCCTAGTAGGGTAGGACGCTCGACTAGCAGTCAGACAGGCGGAGGTCAATACTCACAGCGTATTCCCTTTTTAAGACAAGTTGTGCTTGGTGAAAAGGTTTCTACCACTGAATAGATAATCTTTAGAGGTGTAATCTATACCAATTTGAAAGAACAACTGATGTCGGCCATTTACACAAGACCTTTCGACTCCTAGGCCTCAGACAGACTGATGAAATTGATAATCGATTTAAAAAAGAATTAGAAAATGAAGTTTCACTGAAGTAAGAGAAAATTTACCTCACTTTGGGCACACGGGACACGCCCACAACACACTTCTACTGTTTTATCTTTTCAGTGGTCTGCACTTTAAGTATTGTTAAAAAAAAAAACGGTTACAATAGAGCTCTTAGCGGTATTTTTTTCACGGTTTCGTTTCATCAGTAGAGTTCTCCGTCGTCTCACAACTGCATATGCTTGAATTTGCCCCATATCTTCTGGTCGTCGGCGGACGTGGCGAGGGTGTAGACCCCGGCGAAGGCCAGACCCACGGCGGCCCCGAGGCCCGAGGCCCGGAGCCCCGCCGTGCTCTTGTACAGGGCCCCCGTGGTGGCGGCCGCCAGGAAGGTGTTGAAGGAGTCCTCCTTGTCCCGGGCGTAGGACACCCCGACGCCCACCACGGAGTAGAACGAGGCTATAATGCCGAGGGTACAGCTTGTGGCAGATCCTGCAAAAAGAGTGATATTAATTATAATTTCTTAATAAAAAGTTATTATTTCATTTTTATTAAATACGTCGAACCACAAAGTGATTGCTTTCTACGAAAATAAGGAGATATTTATTTATTTACCTTGTTTCATGACATAATTGAGTATTTGTGTTCTTCTGACTTTGCCAACTTGTCCGGCGAAGGTGGTAGCTCTTAATCCGTTATAAAATCCGGCTCCTCCTCCCAAACCTGGAATTTAAAAAATAATCTCAACTTTCGGTTATATAGAGCGGGTGAATGAAGAAAGGCGTATAAGGAGAATGTATGACGCGAAGGTGAACAGTAGAAGTTGGGGACTCCCGAGGAGTATATTACATGTTTAACTAAATCAAATACTTGATTCAGTTAAACGTCTACAACATCTTTTTGACGGCCTTCGTGCTCGAGTGGTAAGTTGCTCAATTACGAATCCAGAGGTCGGGGATTCAAACCCGGCGTGCGCAATTAAATTTTAATTAATGTGTGTCATAACACATTAATTCATATAAGACAACGTACATAGTATGTTTGCGGCACGTTCCAGAGTGGTAAATACTCTAAGGATCGCCCTGGTGAAAGACCGCCATTCAGGATCGAAACATTGCTTAAAATGACTATGACTATATGTTTGGGGACCAGATCTGAATAGCCAGGTATTTTCCAACCTTCTTCTTTCCCTCCCCGCTACCTTCAACCTCACAACATACCCCAATTGGGGATGACATACTCTCACTGGCTCTAGACTATAACAAAATAAAAATCTTAAAAATGAACTCGTCTAAACATAGCCTGTTGATAACAAACTAAACATTAATTTTAAAAAAGAAAATCGTCACTGGATTGTTCAGAATAGCAACTTGAAACTGTCAAAATCTTATCAGCCAAACCGATGTAAATTATATAAAATTGTTGTAAATTTCATAATAGAATGATGTTCGAGTTTTTGAAACACGTAATAACGAAGAATCCGCTACAAAAATGTCAAAAAATTTTAACACGCAAATATGAATAGTTTAGATTTGGTCATTTATAAAAGGTGTTGTGTTTAACGAATGTGAAAGAAACAAGGCGTGTACAAGGGTAGAGGTTTGTGGCGTGCAATCCCCACGGCCTGCCCTTGTGGAGAAACATTAACCTGCAATTAGTCGGTAGAACTTGGGACCTACCAGCTCCAACGATGCAGCTCGCGCCGATTTGCGGGAGGGCTACGGAAGTTCGTTTTGTCGTGTGGGCCTTGTAATTTTCATCTGGATATAGAAAATCTGGCTGCATTTTGGGAATATAATGAGGGTCAAAGTTCAGATAGGGAGATAGCGGCGACATCACTCCCGAGCCGCCTCCTTTGCTTGTAGTCGAATTCATTGACCCATCATCATGGCTATTTGGACTAAAATCTCCGAATAACGACGTCATGATTCACCACTGTTCCGAGATTAATGTTCTTAACGCACACAATTTTGTCACTGCACGAATTTTAGGGTTTTTTCGCGAATTTTAGTTATAACTGATTACACAACTACTTTGACTCTACGCTAAAATGTTTGCTGTCATTTCTGGAAAGGATTTCTAGGTTAATTTTTCGTCTCGCGCAAAGTGCGCATATATTTCGGAGAAATACTATGGAAACATTACGGGAACATTAACAGCACAATCAGAAAACTTTTTTTAACAGCCATCTTACGATAATAACGAGAAACATTACAAAAGTCCGTACTACATGATTATTTTTTCTGTTTTATTATGCGATTATTTCGTTCCGCCAGATGGCATAACCATAGCATCATAGACTAGTGCCGTTTCAAGGGAGCTTCACATAACCATAAAATATTTACGAAGAGCGATCTTTACGACGCAAACGAGAAGTATAACAAATATCCATAGTACATTGGTATATGCATCTATGTTTTATTGGCTAATTCGTGCACTCTACTAGATGGCAGCACTAAAAGCTGTTGGTATATAAATTAATACTAAATGGAGTTTCGTGTTTTGTATCTATAGTATTTGACGATTTTCATGTTGATCCCATCACATGTTATAAGGGCGGTAGCTTTAAATTTATACAACATCTTTACGATTTAGTTTTTATGATTTTTGTAAAAAGTCATAAAAACCATTTATTGATTTAAAATGCCACACTGATACTGAGCTTTGTTTTGCAATTACTTAAAAATATATTTTAATTTTGAATTCTGAAAATACTAGGAAAAATATTTTTGGTATGTTTACAAGATTCAACCAAAGCACGTACGCCTCAGTGTGGCGATAGCAAATAAAATCAATCGTAGATTTATTATTTTCTTATAAAACTACCCTTTGATTAATAGTACCATATCATATTATTTTCCCGACGTTGTAAACCCTTTGGGGATTTTTTCACAAACACGTCAATATAAAATTATAATGATCCAAATATTATTTAATTTCACAAACTTCCATGTGTGATCAAATTCACAATCATTCAATAAAAATAGTGCTCACCAATTTTATTTTCTTACTGTAATATAAGTAATCGCCAATCGGTCTCCTAAATAATATTTGGATAGCCAAAATAATAAAAGAGCACGTAAAATCTACTTAATTTTCCGCAAAAATTATTTCCAATCACAATATATATATATATGTACATAAATATTTATTTTTTTTTTTCATATATAACTTTTTAAAAAGTAATTTTCATTTGTTGGCGATCTCTGCTTCTCTTTCTCAACCATGGATGCCTTCCTTTGATCTCGAAAAATATTGGGATCAAATTACTATTGATTTAGTGCTCTGCTAAACGGTTCAGTCGACGTGAATTGCAATGCAAGGAGTCGAAACTTCAAAGTACTTTTCTCCGGCCCGCTACATTGAACAGTTCGAACGGGTTCCGCACAAGAAAATGTTTATGTGAACTTAAAACAAAAAAAAACGTGTCTATCATTTTGCGCGCCAAAGCGAGGGGGCGCGATAACAAAGCTCTTTTCTCTGGCGCCGCCACTCCGATCGATTTGAAAAATTGTATTTGAGCTACATTAAATAGTTCGAACAGGTTCCTCACAAGAAAATCTAAATGTGAACCCCTGAAAAAAAAAGAAAATCTATCTATCACTTTGCGGGTCAAAGCGAGGGGTCGGGATAACAAAGCACTTTTCTCTGGCGCCGTCGTTCCGATCCAGCGCCGGATCCACCATACGTTCAAGCTGTGCAAAAACATGGTGCCATCTTCAGAGATTGCTCCTTCAGGGAGCGCCGTGAAAATAAAGATCTTATTTTAATTTACTTGAAATATATCCTAATAACAAAAACAAATAACCAAACAATAATGTTATTCACCTTTGTCATCTTTTGTCATTCTTGTAATTTTCTATCACCTTTGTCGTTTTTTGTCATTCTTGTTGAATTTCATTCACCTTTCCCAACTTTTGTCAACCTCGTCCATTTCCATTCACCCTGGTCATCTTTTGTCATTCTTGACAAATTTAATTCACCTTTGCCCTTTCTGTCATTCTTGTCAATTTTCATTCACCCTTGTCGTCGTTTGTCATTCTTGTCAAATTTCATTCACTTTTGTCGTCTTTTAGCAAGAATGACAAAAAGGCAAAAGTGAATGAAATTTGACATGAATGACAAAATATGATAACGGTAAATTGAAATTGACAAGAATGACAGAACAGGTAAGAGATAAAGGAAATTTGACAAGAATGATTGAAGAGGGCAAAGTTTAATGGACATCGACAAGAATGACAAAAAGACAAAAGTGAATGAAATTTGACATGAATAACAAAAGATGACAAGAGGGAATTGAAATTGACAAGAATGACAGAACAGGTAAAAGATGAAGAAAATTTGACAAGAATGACAAAGGACGACAAAGATGATTGGAAATTGACAATTGACAAGAATTGACAAATAGGGCAACGGTGAATGAAATTTGACACGAATGACAAAAGATGACAAGGGTGAATAGAAATTGACAAGTAATACAAAAGACGACAAGGGTGAATGTAAATTAACAAGGACGACAAAAGTGAACAGAGATGAATGAAATTTGACAAGAATGACAAAAGACGACAAAGGTGAATGGAAATTGACAAAAAGGGCAAAGGAGAATGAAATTTGACATGAAAGACAAAGGATGACAAGGGTGAATTGAAATTGATAAGAATGACAGAACAGGTAAAAGATGAAGGAAATTTGACAAGAATGACTGTCACCCGTAAAAATAATTACCTAGCAGAACTTTTAACTAAAAATTGTTTAAAAAAAAAATTTCAAATAATAATAATTATTGTTTAAATAAAATTAAAAAACCTAAAAATTAGGTAAATTCTATTTATAAATAATTAGGTCGCCTGTGTTGATGGCCGTTAACTAGAATTTCCCTGTTTCCTAACATTTTTTGTATTTTTTCAGCTATGTGCGTACACCCACAGACGTGCGCGACATAATAAAGCACGCAAAGCTCCACGAATCAGATTTAACCCCGCTTTCCCAAGTTCTAAGTTTCCCCGAGGAAAAAGCGTGCTTTGAAAATTATAAGCTTTTGCAACTAGATCAACACCTCATGGAGGAACTGACTTCTGGTGGATCGGTCGTTTTCAAAGGTATTCATTATTTTGCTTATATCTTACACTCGTACACACATTGCTTCAACAAGGCGTCACCAGGCATCCCTGTCCTACTTCATTACAGGCCCAGCCTCTCCTCGCACAGCCTCTGGAGTTGCTTTCCCCAACATTGCCTGGGGCAGCCCAATGGACGTCTGCGTGGAGTGTGAACTCAGTGGATTGCCGATTACTGGTGGTAATGGATATCTCATGTTTTATAAGTTGCTAAATGCTTTTTTTCTCGTTTTCAGCACTTATACACAATCATTTATGTAAATATTCACTATATGTATACCTATCTACTATTATTATAATGATACAATAAATAATAAATGTAAACTACTTAAAATCGCAAAAATCTAAATGTAAACTGAGTGAACAGCACCAGGAGCTCGCGGAATTTTCCAGCACCGTAAGGAAAAAGTTGATAATGTTTCAATGATTAATGTATAAATATTATAATTAACTCTCTAAAGGTCGAACTGCACTAGAGCGTCGATGCGCTTCAGCGGCGCTGCGTTTCACCTCATTACTAACCGCACTACAGCTGCAGTAGCGCGACAGTGCGCGTCATTATATCGATCATTTGCATTCTTAGAGTTGAACAATATGGACAACTCTGACTCCCAAAGAAGATATTATCATAGTGTGTTTGCTATGTGAGGAGGTAGAAAGAAAATACAAGAAAAGATTGTGGGTAAATGATAATCCGCTGCTGCAGCTGTAGTGCTGTTAGTAAAAGGGGTGAAGCGCAGCGCCGCTGATGCGCAGCAACACTCTAGTGCGGTTTGACCTTTAGTCTCACCTAGACCTTGATAAACACATCGGTCACGAAAAACTTTGATGTGTTGTAGAAAAGACAACGATTAGACGAGAATTAAGATATAATCATTGTAGAGTAACCGGATGAAAAAAGACCGTTGAGCAGAAAAAAGATGGCCCACATTTGAAGTAATTAATAATATGTTTTTTTCCTCTTCTAGGTGCCCAAAGTGACAACGCCGTTCTCTGCACATCTACGAAAACCTACGACATAAAAGAAGCAGAGACGTCCAACAGCATGCTATTGATACCCGAATTACTCTGGGGCAAACAAACCAAAGAAAACGACGAGTCCTTCAATAACTCAACGGAAGAAAACAAAACACTGTCGCCGAACACAAGCCTAAACACATCGGACGAAATCATTAAATCGCCGAGGAAACTTGCAAACAAAGACATATTAAAAGTCTTCTACACATACTTTGAACCTCGTCCGAGTAAACCGCACTTAGAGAAACTGAACGAACTGTTACAATTTACGAAATATTCCGGTCCCGAATATGAGTATGCCGTCAATAAGAAGCTTCTTCTGTCTCTTGAACAGTTACAAGACGTCATACAAGCGTCCGATGTAGAGTTGACGATAGGCTTTGGACGAGCTACAGGCGATAGAAATAAACGGACACTATCGCGTTCTATCATTTGAGTATGAATTCAGAGTTCTGTCGTACATGTTGGATTTGAAAGAGGAGAATTCTTGGCCTGTCGAGAAGATCAGCAAAGTGACGACAGTCCAAACGTTAAAGGACTTAGTTCCCGACGTGGTTTTAGATTGTTTGTTCGATTTTTACACTGTAAAGACGTCTTATGAAGACGGCGTGCAGTACTATATGTATAAGGAAGATATGGTTTGTAAGCTGTTGGCCCAAGTCCTGCTGAAGAGTGCCGCCAAGTTCAATTTGAGCGATTTCTTGCAGGCGTGGAGAGATTCTTTGCCCGAAGGGATGACGGCAAACGTAAGATAATTTATGTTTTCGCAGAAAGCAATCACTTTGTGATTTAAAATATTTATAGAAATTAAAAAATAACTTTGTTATAGCCTCAGAGCAATAATATACAAGAGGGAGCGTTGCTGTAGTCAGTTTTTACAAGTTTTGCCGGACTCGGCTAGACCTGGGGAGTAGCTAGGGCTAGGGTATTTATACATCCATTCATAGCACATGTCAACATAATGTTTTTGTTTATTCGTATGACCACTTTATCACAGTATTGTCATATGCAAAAATATAGCATATAACCTAAAAACCGTTGACTTATGTCCATTTATGTCGCATGTCAAAACGTGTGGGCGGAGTCAACGGAGACGCGGGACACGAAGAACACCCTTACAATACTTTAAAGCGGTGTGATAATTTTGGGAAATTATGCTGTCTCTTTCTTTCTCATGGTGTACGACGTAAAAACCTGGAGAAAGTGATTTATCCCAAATTTGTACAGGTTGGGTAAAAAGAATTAGCTCTCTCTCCATATATTGTTACTCCAAGGTTATAGCACTAGAAATAAAGAAAGCCATTAAAATTAATAGTCATCTTAATAATCTGGTAAATTTTTCCAGTAGTCTAATATTAGGTATATTTCCTGTAAACTCATAAAATTTCTCATTATTCTTTTATCACATTCTCAGTTGACGTTTTGTCTCTTTCAATTCATATTATCTGTCTTTTTCTCTCTGTTCCTTTCTTATAATTTAAATGTTGTTCTATTGTTTTCTCATTGTTTTGTTATTTTATAATTTGTTCTCCCTCTGTATGTAAATATAACCGCATACTTTGTATTTTTTGTTTAGTTTAATTTCGTACCCTGATCAGTGGCGGCTCGTTACTTTTTAGTGTGCTAGAGTGGTAAGATTAAAAAGAAACGTCATCATTGATGTTGTTGTAGCCGAAAACATTTTTTTTTTTTTTCGAAATTTCATCTTTTTGTATGAAGATTTTTCAGAAATCCGTGCAGTGCACCATCAAAACTGAAAAATCCTGAAAATCTTCATACAAAAAATAAAATCTTGATAAAAAATAAAAATCATTTTCGGCTACAACAACACTAACAATGTCGTATTTTTTAATCTTAGCACTCTAGCACACTAAAAACTCACGAGCCGCCACTGACCCTGATGATGCTTAGGCTAAGCGAAACCGGGTCGGTCATAAAAATTAAAATAATATTCGTAGTCTTATACATATAAAGTTTGTTTTTCATTTTGAACACTAGCTTTTACAGGCTACTATTTAATTTATCATAATTAATCCACATTCATGAAATATGTTGTTCTGTCCTCCAGGAGAAGATGCTGGATGGAATAGCGCTGATAGACCTGGAATCCAACCCTCCGATGATCTGGTCCTTCAGCGAGTCCAAGCTGCCAGACAACATCCACGATAGGTTGAGGTTCCTCTTTCAGACCAGAAACAAGTGGACCCTGGAACAAATATCACCGTTTATGGAGTAAGGGGAACATTACAAACACTTTTAATATCAACTCTACTCGCTGGAAAGGCAAAAGGGCTTAAGCGACACTTTGGTCAAAAATGAGTTAAATGTGCAGTTTTGATCAGTTCTTTTTTCTGCGTTGAATGCTCTGACTCGTTTGATTCCAAAGACTTTTGTGACCCTTCAGCCATCTAAAATTCCTCTTCGGGCCCCAGGTATCATAAATGATACTTGCCATTTTATGCTCAAAAAATATTTCTTTATTATTTCTGATAGAGGCCCAAAGTATCTGATAATAAAGATTCCTATCTTACCGACCGGGAGCATTTGTGCTGAGTCGAAGTTAGTAAATGTCATCTAATTGTGTTATGTGGTAGAGAATATGAAAATACTTGAGAAGAGATTCTAATTATGAAAAAATGCTTGGGCCCGAAGAGGATATTTACCATTTGGGAGAGTGCTTGACTCAAACGACACAAGTTTGGGACTTTTTTTTAGTTTTTCGTCGCTCGAGTTACCTGAGTTAACTTTTTTTTTCAAATTCCAACCAGGTACTCTGAAAAGTTATGGATTTTATTGTAAAATAAATAAAAAACTTTAAAGTGCTCTGGTGTAAACTTTCCAAAATACCACTTCAGTCTTTTCGCCTTTCCAGCGACGATATTTCAACTTCAGGGATGCTGTTTGAAGAGTTTTTTTGAGGATAAGAAAGATTGAACAGGTTCAGGTCTTGAAGAGAACCATGTTACAGGAAGGAGGAAACACAAAGGCCGGAAAATCATTCCAGTTGTCAAAGCAACCCTTTCTCACGTGGCAAATGTCAACAGTGTGCAAATTTTAGGCGTGGGTTTGGCGTGTTTAATATTCTAAGGCTATAACGTGTCTATATATTTGTGACGTCATTGAGAAAGAAGTGTTTTTATGTTACGTTAAACAATTTTCCGCATTTTTAGATTTCCCTTGGAAGGTAGGAGCAAAACGAAACTAGGATTATTGGTTTAAAGCTGAAATCTTGGGAGTTTTTTTTTAGTTTATGGGGATTTTTAGATTTCGTGGGGGAAAGGGTTCAAAGTCACCGGGAATCTTTTTTATGTGCTTTAATACAGCAGGAAACCGCAGGGCTTATGTCTGAACATGGCTGAAATATGCTTCAAGCCGATGCAATGGAAAATGTATGATCCCTGATGTATGGCAGTGAGGTATGGAACTGGCAGAGGAAGGATGAAATTAGACTGAATGCTGTAGAAATGAGATCCCTGAAGCGTATGTGGGGTAAAACCATGTATGATCGTGTTAAAAATGTGGATATCCGGAAAGAATGCAAGGCTGATGTAAGCGATTACGCTTACTTTTACTTTATTCATTAGAATAGGATCAAGAAAGGGACGTTTCGATGGTTTGGGCATGTAGATGTAAAAATAAAAGAGTGTGAAAATAATATATGACGTGAAAGTGAATGGAAGAAGGATTCAGAGACGTCCAAGGAAGACATGGCACGATAAAGTGAATCAAATACTAGAATCGGGCCATGTCAAGAGTCAGAATAACAGAAGAGTATGTATGAATGTGAACGATGCAAGGAGTGTTTGCTAAGACAGAGTTGTATGGCGGTCTGTCCTCTTTGCCTACCCCTGTGGAGAATCGGCGTGATGTTCGTTAGCTATTGGTAAAAAAATAATCAACATACATATTTCTAAAATAATGAATTAAATCAGTTTTTCAAAATTAACTAATTTGACAACAGTAGACTATGCCATGGATAAAATGTGTCAGTGTTGCTATCGTAGGGATATTTTTAACCTACATTGATAAGATTATCGATATAGTAAACACTGCTTACTGAACAGCTTGGGGCGTGCTAGCGAGATTGATAAATTACCATCAACAGCCTTAGTTAGTCATATCGATTCGGGTTAGTTTGACGAAATGTTTGCACTAGGCCCCAGGACCCCTATACCTGATGGTGAATTACTTTGTAATATATATTTTTTAAGGTTATAACCGTCTTTTTTTTTTCAGGCGTTTCACGACGGAAAAACTGAATGCAAATGCCATACTTACAAAATATGCTCGAGGATCCTACCAAAACAACGTCAGATATTACTCTGCAAAGCATAGTAAATAATTAAGTGTTTGAAAAATCATAATACATGGAGTTTCAGGGTGGTACTGTGAAAGTTTACAAGATTTTACTATAAAGAGTCGCAATGTTTACTATAAAGAGTCGGTTACAGGTTTTTTACCTACACAAAATACTCTGAAACACAATGTATACAATGATGAAAGTAGTTCATTATTAAATATTAAAATAACTTATTAAATTTTTAACTTTCCATAGAATGTATTTAATTTTTTTTTTTTTTTTTAAATGTATTTTCAATTGCTTATTAATTTTTCTAATGTAAATACGGCTCAAGAGTCCCAACTGCCCAGAACCAGTAGAACTATGGCATTTCCGATCGAGGTATGTTGCAAGGCTGAGAGGGATGGGAAGAGGAGTGAGATGTGAAGGAGGAAAGTAACTATTCAGATCTGGTTACTAAACACGGATAAAGTAATTTCAAGCAACACGTACCAAATGATGGTCTTTCACTAGGGCGATACTGAGAGTTTCTATCACTCTGGAATGTGCCGCAAATATATTATATCGTCCTTGGAGAGGCAAAAGAGCTGAAGCGACACTTTGGTAAAAATTGAGTTAAATATGCAGTTTTGATTAGTTTTTTTTTCTGCATCGAATGCTCTGACTCTCGTTTGATTTTGAAGACTTTTGTGGTCCTTCAGCCATCTAAAATATATTTACCATTTGGAAGACGGCTTGACTCAAGCGACACAAGTTTGGAACTTTTTAAGCTTTTTGTCACTTCAGGTAACTCAGTGAGAGCATTGAGAGCACCTGAGTTTTTTTTTCAAAATCCAACCAGCTACTGAAGACGTATGAATTTTATTGTAAAACCAAAAAAACCTTGAAGTGCTCTGGTGTAAACTTCCCAAAATTGCCCTTCAGCCCTTTTGCCTTTCCGGCAACGATATTATATTTGAAGTAATACATGAGGGTGCTCACATTAGAATAAAATATAGTGTAAAGTGAAACCCTTTTATAAGGTTTCCCAAGGGACCATAAAAAAACTTGTTATGTAGAAAAACGTTGTATATTTGGTGTTCGATCCAGAAAACTGCGACAACGCCGAATGCGTTTCAGTTTTGGAAGAACGTGATGAATTAGAGTGGACTGTAAAACGATAATACTTGGTGGATGATTTAATTGTATTTTGGAAAGATAAACGGTAAATTTATGCCAGTTTGCTCACCTTGAGACGTCTTGCGAGAGATAACGAACTGTCTGCTTCGGGCGATGAAAGTCGAGTGGGCGAGTCCTCCAGAGACGGATGCGAAGCGAGGCGCCGTCCCTGAAGGCACCAGCGATTGTAGACGAATGAGATCGAGTCGAGACGCCGCGCTTTTGAGGTCCCGATCTTTGTGTTTGTTGCCGGGTGGTGGGGGTCGTTATCGCCGGTTTTTAAGTTTTATGGCTATACAAACGATGAGCAAAACAAAAGAACAAACTGACAGGAGTGAGGTAGGAACTGGACAAAAGGTATCAGTTTAGAACCTATAAAATTGTTGATTTTAGGATCCAACATTTGGAATAAATTAGGCCACTCTTCAGTCTTTAAAGTACCGCAATACAAAACTTCTCAAGCATGAAAGCTTCTTAAGTGGGTTTTACTGTATTTTATGAGTGTGATTATTATAATGATTTCATCTCGGTGAACAGCATATTTTGGATATTTGTGAGGGAATTATTAAATTATTACAAAAATATTTTTCAATAGCAGTCTTTATTGCAAAGATAATTTTTTTTTAAACATAATAATTTGGCTTCCACCAAAATACAATTTAAATAGGTACAATAATAATTAACCTCATAAACTCAAACCAGCTTCAATAAAAGGGCCAGAGGTCAACAATATAATCGATTAATAAATCAAATAAAATAAACAATGAAATTAATTAATTATTTTGGAATGCAATTTTAAATTTGCTATATTTTAAGATCTCAATCCTTCTAACACATAGTTTTTTAAAATTTAAATACGTCTTGGGAATGTTCTACAATGTCCCAAAAATAAAAATAAAGTATTTTTTTTATTTCTTTCCACCGTACTAATATTATTAAAATTTAACTTTACTTATATAAAATGCTGTGACTTGAGATCAACTCGGAAGTCACTTTATTAAATACTATATAATAAAATTATTTGACGAAATTATGCAAATAATTTTTATTGATTTCCAGAACCAATATTGTTATAAATTTTCTTTGAAATACTTAAAAATTTTAATAACAGAAAAATCTATGCCGATATATTTTTGAACTTTAAAGGCAATTGAACCTGCTACCTCCGCAAGTTGATACAAAGGTCTTAGCTACTATCATGGAGGCTGTCTCGTTTGGCTTTGAAGCCTGATTTTTTTTTTTTTTTTTAATACTACGTTAAATTACATTATGTTCTATGAATAAACACTCGCTTTGACAGTTTCAATGTAAGACAATTTTTTACGAGTAGACATGTTCTTACAATGACAATGTTAGACGATGTTCTACGTATGGACATAATATTGCTTCTTAAGCCTTCTGAAGTCTGGTTCTAAGTTCCTGGAGTTGCTGTCTGATCTTGAGAGGGAGATCTTCGCCAACTTGCTCGGTAAAGTACTTGTCAATATCGTCAGCCTGCGAAAAGAATAAAATATTGCGTTAGTTCTATGACGATACATAAATGTTTTCATAATTGTGCAGAGGTAAGTGTAAAAACAGAAGAAATTAATTATATATTTTAGGATATCGACATTATTTAAATAAGAGTTGAAAAATGATGTTTTTAAATGAAGATTTGTCTAAGACAAAAGTTTTCGACGTGTCATTACAATTTCCACACTGGAGTTGCATGACTAACAGATGACCGTTGGAATTCAAATATCATCGGACTGCGTCCTTGATTTGTAAAAAGTAACCAGCGGTACACACGGATTAAATAGAAGAAATGGAAAATAGTATATTATGTAGAAATAATCACCTCTTTCAGCCAGAAATCTGTTGGTACATCAAACAGCTCGTCCGTGTTGATTTCCTCAGCCAGACCCTCGAAGTTGAGAGAATCCTCCTTGGGCAACAGGCCGATGGGGCTCTCCTGGTAGCAGTCCTCTCCATCACACCTCCTGAGGATCCAGTCGAGGACTCGGCAGTTATCTCCGAATCCGGGCCACAGGAACTTTCCCTGATAATACAAATTGAAATTATTATTTTGTCATCTAGGAGACACGACGTTTATGGTGATGCTCATAAACAGTGCAAACCCTAAACTAACCAGGCAACTATTGAATGTGGATAGAACTAAAGCTGGTGGGACTATTAACAGAACACCACCATCTCAGGAGATACATGCAGCTGTTGGGAGTAGAAAGCACCAATAGCTGTATAAAACGTAAAGAGAATAAAGGATCCAATCTCGGAGTGAGAATATATCTGGAGAGAGAGCTAAATATTTTTACCCAACCTATACAAATTTACGATAAATCACTTTCTCCGGGCTTTCACGTCGTAAACCGTGAGAGAAAAAGAGACAACACAAGTTGTCACATAATATCGCACAACTTGTAGGTATGTAAACATGTGTTCCAACTCCGCCCACTACGTTTTGCTATGCGACATAACTCAACGGTTTTTGAGGTTATATCCTATATTTTTGGTGATAACAATACTGTGAAAAAGTGGCCATACAAATAAACGCTACATTATGTCGACATGTGCTATAAATGGATGTAAAAAGGTGGGTCCATGAAAACCCTAGCCACGCCCTTACACTGTTTCGCAAATCTATCACACCTGTATATTATTGCTCTGAGGATTCAATTCACCTTTAGAGCCAATGTCCCGTCTTTGAGCGAAGACAGTTCAGATATCTGGGAAGACGTTGTAAAACCAGGAAACCTGATAATAACAACCCTGTTGATCTTTATTAAAGAGACTGGATTACTGTCAAGGCAACGAGGTAAAACATGTTTACAGGAGCTATGCAGACTGTCTCTACTAATGACATAAAACATGATTGGTGGTTTACCTCTTGGCTCTTCCTGAACCAGTTGACGTGGAAGATCTTGGGCAGCTTGTCGGCCGTGGTACGATCCGCCATGGACAGCCAGTGGGAAAGGTAATGACCGAAGTTGTACCCGAAGAATGGACGCATTGCGAAGGGGTCGTTCATTATCATCTTTCCCTGCAAATAAGAATTGAATTAAAATTTTATCAATTTTTCGATTTATTATTATTGATTTTAGTATGTATCTTAACTATAAAGTAAAAAAAAAACTCTATATAGATGTTCATTGTTTATAAGGTATTCAGTGAATATATTGATTTATAGGTTAGATTTTCGATTGTAAGTATATTTTAAAGAGTTTGGTCGCAATATGCAGAGGGTTAAATTCAATGTTAAGGACTTACGCTATGTTCCGCCCCGGCAGTTGCCTCGGAGCGCATTGCAGACCCCACGAACACCCCGTGGGCCCAGTCTCTGGCCTCGTAGACCAAAGGCACCCCCTGGGGCCTGCGCCCTCCGAACAAGATTGCGGAGATGGGCACACCGGCTGAACTCTCCCACGCGGGGTCGATGGTTGGGCATTGCGCGGCCGGTGAGCAGAATCTAAACAAGAAAAAAATAAATAAATTATTAGTCGATTGAATTAAATTCTTTGAAGCGTAAAATGATGTCGCCATTTAATATAAGACTCGACTCGTAGGGCCCAGACAGGCCAATGTAATTGACTACCTGTTCAAGAAAGAATTTCGTTACTTGAAAATGTTTAATCAATTTCACCAGAAGTGACGAAAAAATTTACTTATTTCGGGCACGCAAACACGCCCACTGCACACTTCTGTCGGTTTATCTCTTGAGTGATTGATTGAAAAATGAGAAACGGATTTATATATGCAGATTTCAATAAATCTGTAAGAAAAGTAGATAACTTCTAATGCAACTGCCATTGTAACTGCCTATTGTCCAATTATATAAAAAAAATACATAATACCAAATGGGAAAAAAGAACAACAGAGAAAAAACAGCACATACATAATATTAAATGAAGCAATGACAAAAATAAGACAACATATGCAAAAGAAAGAACATTCAAGTCAAGGTAAAGTCAAAGTTTTGGTAGAGTCGTAAAGAATGACAAAATTTATTTGGACTGGTACCAACAATTTCAGGACCATGTCTTGAATTAACAAGTCTCGAAATTCTACAGTGGAGAATGATACCCATAATTAGTAGAGTGATGATTGAGGAACAGCAATTCTGGGTCGATCTATGGCAAGGAATGTTGAACTGGATGAGTTGCAACAAAGAAGGTGAGTCAATTATACAATTCATAATTATATGTTATGTTATCTTATGTTTTGGTTTCACTGTGATCGTCGATTTCATACCTGGAATTGGGATGAGCTGCTGGTGCCTTGCTGGTCGTAGCATCCCAGGGTTGGCCCAGCCAGTCGGTGATGGTGATTCCCGGTGCAGGGAGGCCCATGCCCTCCCAGTAGACCCCTCCGTCGCTGGTCTCAGCCACGTTTGTGAACACGGTGTTCTTCACAACAGTCGCCATGGCATTAGGGTTCGTCTCGTTTGATGTTCCTGTTACAATGAAACGTATAACGTTGATTATTTTATCCTTCAGGCATACCACTAGTTATTGTAATTATTAGAATTCTTGAGTTTTAACACCTTCTTAGTAGTTGATAATTTTGCTAAGAGTGTTGTAAATTAATTTAGGTGTCAGAGGGTTATTAAATTTACCTGGCGCAACTCCAAAGAATCCGTTTTCCGGGTTGATGGCCCTCAACTGTCCGTTAGCGTCAAACTTCATCCACGCGATATCATCGCCCACGCATTCCACCTGTTCAGAAAATAAATTGTTATTAAAGTAAACATTATTGCAAATAAACAAGGGCCAATTATTTCACATTTTGACAATTCTTGACTGATTTGGCAATATTGTCTTTAAGAACATGTGCACTAAGTTTCAAACAGAATACATATGTTTAGCAATGTAAGTGCTCTGTACAAACTACTTCATTTTGTGGCAGTTCACACTTCACACATTTCTAACCGTGCGAGTGCTTCAATTGTAGTACTTCAAATTTACTCTTCTGACAAACTGTCGCACTTTTTTGTAGTGTAAAGTTCGTGAAGCAATGTATGAACTGCGAACTGATTGCACAAAGGAACAATTTAGCAGTCACTTGAGTTCCTAGTTCCTATACTACACGCTACACTACCTACTACAGTGCGAATTGAGCGATTGAACTGTTAGTTCAATTGAAGTGTTCACCGTGGAGGGCTCATTTGAAAGAACTTGTAGTTCGTGAAGCGTTCACAAAACTTTGAAGTTTTTCCCATCGCTACATATGTTATTTTGGTGATGCTATTGTTTGTTAGATGACCTTCATAAGTATGATGAGTGCCTGAAGATTATGCTTCATGTTGGAAATGGCAATATATATTTAATGTTGATTATACCTTATACCCATCAAGGGATGGCATCATCATGGCTAGGTTGGTCTTGCCGCAGGCCGAAGGGAATGCTGCAGCAATATAACGCTTCCTTCCTTGCTTGTCTGTGATTCCCAGAATCTGAAAGAAATACACGAATCAACAACAAAATTCAGTGTGAAATGTGAAGAAAATGACTCTTTTATGAAGCCAATGTCCTCCCGCCTTGCTAAGAAGAAGCCACAAATACCCGGAGAGTGGAATACCATGTTGTGGAACCAGGAGACATTGGCCAAATGCTAAATTACAACCTTCATAGAGACTGGGCTACTGTCAAATGAATGGTGAAACATGACAGATAGAACAATGAGGTTATGTCCTGATACAGATCTTGTTTCTTATAAACAGTATATTTCAAGCACTTCTAGACTAGGTAACAATAACTCACCAGCATGTGTTCTGCGAGCCACCCTTCCCTCTTGGCAATGGTGGATCCGATCCTCAAGGCAAAGCACTTCTTGCCCAGCAGGGAGTTTCCGCCATATCCACTTCCATAAGACACGATCTCATTGAATTCAGGCCTGAAAATCAAACAAAAAAAGCAATCAGAAGGCTGTCAGTGGTTTTGTCTATTGCCTACCTGAGTTCAACTTCATTTAATTCTATTTTGCAATGGAAATACTAAGTGTATGGCCACACCTTCAACAGCTTCCTTTACTGCATTCTCTTGGTCCGAGAAACTTAACAGTTGGCCACAATGCTAGTGGAACACTTCTCTTTATGTTACATACTTAATTCAAGAGAAAGAGTGAGGAGTTATAACAAAGATATCAATTTTACAGCTCTAACTCTTTGAATTTATGTAACTTTTTATAGCTTGCTAACTTTTGATAGCTGTTGTAAAATAATGTAGATTATTTAAGTTATTAATATATTACTTGTGAAGGATGATTGTCCTCTCAGGATCACAAGGCCAGCTCGGCATATCGAGGACTCCGTTAGCAGGAGTTCCCACAGAGTGAAGGCATCTCACAAATTCAGCTTCATCCTTCTTCAAAAGATCCAGGATTTTTGCTCCTGTCGGACAAAGAGAGAAAAACATTCAATTAATCGTTTACTATTTGTAATAGTGAACAAGTTTTAGGTTGGTAATGCAAATTAAAATTGAATTTACGATTAAAGTTGTTTTAAAACTTACCGATTCTTGTCATGATGCTCATAGAATAGACTACATAGGCAGAATCCGTGCACTCGATTCCAATCTTGGAGAGAGGAGAGCCAACGGGTCCCATCGAATATGGAATCACGTACATTGTCCTGCCTGCAAACATAAAAAAAAATTATCAATATTAGTTTATGTATTTATATACGACATATCCAAGTAGATTCGGACACCTTCTTTCTCTGCTTTCTACTGTTTTAAGGTTTATTTAACTCTTAGAATAGATTAATAAGTGTTGTACCTTTCATGCAGCCAGGGAATCTGTCAACTATGGCCTTCGCGTAATCCTTAGGGCTGATCCAGTTGCCCAAAGAAGATTTTCCTCCATTGACGTTAGGTACAACATCGTTGGGCTCGTTGGTGCAGATGTAAGTGCGGCTCTCTACCCTCGCTACATCCTTTGGGTTGGTGCGCGCTAACCAACTGAAGAGGAAAAACACATATTGAAATGCTGTAGATATTCATAACATTGTTAATAATTCAAAGAAACAAGCTGGAATGAAAATAAAGAACATGCACTGAAATATTGAATTTAGTGATGATACTAGCGCCATCTATGGTGAGTTTAGAAAGCTTAAAACTAGCGTTGGGAAAAACTTCAATATTTTGTGAATGCTTCACGAATTGCTAGTTCTTTAAAATGAACCCTTCTCAGTGAACACTTCAATTGAAGTCGAACTCGCAAAAAAGAGATTTGAATTTATCCGGTTATTTGTTTAGTTCTTTTTGGAACCGGTTCCTTGCCGAAAAAGTACGTACTAGTCGGTAGCGTTTTGAAAGTGAAAAGAACTGGAACCGGTTCCTTCCCAAAATGTTCAATGAAATGAATAAACACTAAAATGAAGTACCAACTTCATTTGTTCAATGAAACGAAGTTATTGAAATGAATGAACACTAAAATGAATTATTAACTTCAATTGAAGTATTTGTTCAATGAACAATAAATGAAGTAGGAACTGTTGCCAAAAGAAGTAGTTCTTTGAAGTAGTTCTTTCAAAGCGGTCACAACGCTACTTAAAACATTCAATTGGTTAGTGCTGCCATCTTGTAGCGGTTAATTCAAATAGCTGCTTGTTTAAAATTTTCCAACTGTTTTAATTGACAAAAGAAAGTTGATAAGATAATTGTGTTTCTTTTAACTTTTAATGAATAAAATGATTTATTATAAATGTTGATGAGTAATTGTGGTGTTTTTTTCTTACCAGTTGTCATATTTGGGCAGTTTCTTCAGCGCCCCACTGGCTTGCATCAGCTTCAGAAGACTCTGGGCTTCCGACGCGCTTCCGTCGCAGATGTGCACAGCATCCGGCTTGCACAGGTTCACATTATCCTCGACGTACGACCTCACCTAAAACAATTAAAACAAGTTAATTATTATCCTGATTTAATCATTGACTGAGCGCACGTTGGTTAGGCAAATCCAAAATTAAAATCAACCAATCGTGAAAGTTTTTCTTCGTAAAAGCTATGTACACGGTTTGACACGGATAACTTTGCAGTCGGCCAAAGTAGGAACTACCGAAAAAATCTATAGACTTCTTTGCATTCACAAAATCTGCACTAGCGACGCCATCTTATTTTGATTTTTTTTTTCCTACAGCTAAATGTACCTACTTACAGTCAAATGGATATTTAAAAGCTACAGAGCCGACTTTGAAAATGAGTGTGAAAGTAGTTGCGTTGGCCTATAAATTCCGCACAGTAGCAGTTGCGCAAATTGCATGACTCTAGAGCTCACCATTCAACTTCTTTTTTTTTTTGCATGTAATGTTGAACAAACAAAAAATTCCTGATTTATGGCTTTAGTGTTGAATAAAATCAAACTCGAGATATTTTTTTCATATTTAAAAAACAGTGAGATTGGCTTCAGAATCGTTATAATTTATAATGGTCATCATAAGAAATGGTCCAATCATCTCTTTTCAAAAAGATGACAACAATTTATTAAACCAATTTTTAAAATTATTTTTTTGAAATAAAGATTTGAAAAATCTACGCTACGAATAACCTGACAATTTGAATTGCTCCTACCACCAACATTATAACAGAGGGAAAGGATTTAGCCCACCACCCTGGGAACCCATGGCATAGGACCACTGACCAACTAGGCAATCAATCAATAAATAAGCCACCCGGAAGGAATTATCTAGATAAAAAACAATGTTTATTTATAAAACCATAGATAATCGAAACAAGTACGATCTGCGGGTAGGGCATAGAGCATTTAATAACACGTCTGTTATCTACAAGGTTATAACTGAAAACCTACGTGAAAAAATAAATAAATATGTTGTTGTTTTAAACTAATGCCAAAATGGAGGAAAATCGTTTAAATCAACCGGTTTATCCTTTGGGTTGAAAAGATTTTCTAGTTGTTAACATTTTATTTTATTATTAACGCGATCAAAATGAATTACCGGAAAAATGGTTTGACATGTCCATAACCTCAAAATTAAATAGTAAATCAATGCTAATTTACACTATGCTAGGTTTTTTTAATTGCTTTCTGAGAATTCCACTATAAAGGGGAAAATTTGTTTGTTTGTCTCGACTAAAAATGTGAAATCGTTAGCCTGGTTTGTTCCGTTTAAAATTTCAAGATCAACCATAGACATAAAATACAAGACACGTTATATTCATACAAATCTTACGAAAAATGTAGCACCACTGGTACCGTCTTGTTTTACGTTTCACCCGCGCATGAAAAGGATAGCCATTCAAAGAATATGTGTGTGCGAAAGAGATAGCTTTATGAAGCGTGTTCGAAGGTATGTCTCGTGGACTTGGTTTAGTGCAACCAGGCGCGTTGTCGTTGTCTCAATAACGTATCTACATTATTTAATTCATCTAAGAGATCAAGGCACCTATTTTCAGCGCGCTACGTTATTGCCATCGTGAGATGTGCAGCTTTGAAATTAGAGTGTAAAAAAAGAATATTAGAAGACGCCATATTGTTTTTACTTATTTTTCAACTGTCAGATTTATAAAGAAACGTGCTATTTTTTTAAAATACGATGCTATTTTAAAGTAAATATTACTTTGGAGTGTTAGTTGTATATTTTACAAGTCTTTAAGAAGTTGATTTCAAATTAATTTTAGCATTGTTATCAACCAAGTCTAAACTCTGTACCGTTGACTGTTTGGTGTGTCTACAATATATTTATTACATACTGTATGTGGAGTATATCGGCTCCAATAACCCCAATATTACGAAATGTCTTAAGAAATTGACTCCAGATAATTCTGGAATATTCCAACGACCTCTCGATTAATTAGGGTTCACAGTTCTAAACTTATCTTACGCTTGAAACTTGGACTGTTCAATTTAAAAGCAGAGACAATTATTCAATTGCGGCCAAAACGAGAACTAACGAAGTTTTTTTTTTCAAGTCCATATTTTTTGTGCCGACAATATTCTACGGTGGCGACGCCCCGACTGCGTAGATAAGTGTGTCGATCTGCAATCGAGAGATACCAGTCTATTATCAAAGGTACTTCCTGTTTTTAATCAATTTCTTTGTATTTAGTTGCTGTGATAACGTTTCGAAATATTACCAAAAAGGGACGGAATGCTAATGATGGCGGAATTTCGCGATAATACAATGGGTAATTCTTTCGCTGAAATAATAGATATACTCAACTGCACTGAATCTAGTTACAAGAAGGCTATAATTTAATACCTCTTTAAAAAATACTACTGTTAATTTATTGCATTATAATATTTATATTAACTTACTTATGTTTTTGGGTGCTAATCATTTACTCTATGTTATTTTTATGTCACTATTATTTTATGTTTTACATTACATAGTTATGTGAAAGCCCATAAGGGCGTATATAATTAAATAAATGAATACATAATACTGATGATGCTAATGTAAAATACATTAGTAAGAACGTTTCTGAATTAGAAGGATGATTTCCCCTGAAGTTTCGCGGTATGAGCGTGCTAGCTAAAATACTGATGGCTGTTTGTTTGATTGGATGTACTCACCAGTGGGGAGAGGCTGGCCACGTTCCCATTGACGACCCTGGCTCCTCGGATGTCGTGGAAGGCGGCGAACTGCGCCCTTAGCAGCGGTAGGGACTTGGCCCCCTGGTATGCTTTCACCGGGGCGCTGCAGTACCTGGGGAGGCAAATTATAAAAAAAGTTAGATTCGGACCTTTAGCAAAGAGTTGCATCCAGTAAAACACAGATAAAGGTGTGCTGTGAAGAAACCTCATTTTTTACTTACTTACTTTTAAGGCAAATTCATCAAACATTTTCAAATGTCTGAATTCTCCGTTGAAAATATAATCAATTTATTTGGCCTGTCTGGGGCCTAGGAGTCTAAAAGATGTATGTAAATTGGTGACGTCAGTTTTCTTTATAATCGATTTGGATCACATTCCTTGGGATTATCAAAGAACGATTTTTTGTATAAATTTTAACAGAATTTAAAAATGACGTTTTAAATAATTATTTTTCTAAAGTACCCTTGTAACTTGTAAGTAGTACGTTTAAAAATTGATTCTAATTAATTTTTTAACCTCTTTGTTCAGAACAAGTTTGAACTTGTTAATTAATTTGTGAAATTCTCACGCTTAGACTAATAATTATTTTTAATTACAGTTTAGCGACTAATTTTCTTATAACTGCATTTCAAATATACATTTATACTAGCCAAGAGCAATTATATAATAAATATTAACATCTAGAGCGAACACGACGTAATGCATTCTGTTATAACAACATTGAGAAGTCAATAAATATTAATTTATTACGCGAAAATCACGGGATGTAACTAGACTTGCCGAGAAAAAATATTAGTTGGTGATAATATTTGAAAATATTATAATTTCAATTAACTCAGTTCTAAATTTGAAAATATCACACTCAGACGTACGTACTCACAAAGGAAATTCTTTTTTAGTTGATTATAGTCTCTAATTATGTTACGAAATTTAAATATGATGACACCTAAACAACATATAGTACATAATACTTTAACGATGATTTACAAGTTTAAAAATAACATGCTCCCTAAATGTAAATATTCACAATTATCCTACGAGAAGTTGTCATGATTTTAGGCTTCCCAAAACAAAACTTGTCTGTACTCAAAACAGCGTGTTTTATAAAGGCCAAAAACTTTTTAAAAAATAAACCTATGATTCTTAAGATTACTAAGATTTCAATTTATATCTGCTGTATAGGAACCTTATATGCTTTGTTCTATTATTGTGAAATTTAAAAATGTTTTTCTTACTAGATGTGTGAAAAAAAAATATTTACATACATCTAAATAAAAAACAAAAACAAAACAAACATAATATTCGCGCTCATTAAAATAATAATAATTAAAAATGTGTAATTTTTTAATTCAGTGTTTAGCGGTGATTTAATGGTATTTTCTAATCCGACTGAATATTATTAATATTAAGATTTTAATGATAAGGTATTTAGCAAACATGATTTAGAAATTAAAGCGTGGAAATCGATAGAAATACGTATTTATGTTAGGGTAAAAGAGCTACATTTTCTTTGTTTTTCGAAATATAGCTTAAATCTTCTATTGAATAAGAGATTTCGAAATAATTTTATGTGATTTTTTTTAGTATTAACAGATGTCAGTACATTGTACAATGCAACGTTCGTTTGAAATATTACTTTCTTGGTATTTTGTTTGAACACTGGCTATAATTCTAGCGGCAAATAAAAATAAACAATGTCTTTGAACAAATATTTTCGTAGACAGCTACTTTGGCGTTTGTCTTTTATTGTTCGTGGACACACGTAAACTGCATGCGTACACGATTTAGTCCCGGAAAGTCAATATTAACACAAACAACGGAAGCTTTTGTGGACTTGGACTTGTTATTTAAAAGGGTTGAGGAATTTATATTGTACAAATTGAGATAGCTATAATAGTATTATTTAAATTGAAACAATGACAATTAATTGCAATTTATTAAAGGTTTTCCTCCTTGTCGGGTAGAAATAAGAAGGAAACATGTTTAAATGAGTTTTAATGCTATTTTGATAGTAAGGTATTAACGAAAGTTATCACTTATTCCGAAATATCATTGATATTTCGACTTATCAAATAAAAAAGAGAAAAATCAAGAACGTTTCAATGTTTAAACATTAAATCATTCAGGGTATTTTAAAAAGTATTTTACTAAAGTACCTAACACTTATGTAAATACGAAAATATTCTACGAAAGAGGGTAGTTTGAAAATGATTTTATGAAAGATTTTTTCTGTTGTGTGTTTGAAAGAACTGCATTAAAAAAAATCGAATCAAATACTTACTCCATGGACATGTTGGTATCAACGGCTTCAGGCATCTTGCGTTTTTTAGTATTGAAAAATACGTAAAAAATGAAATCCAAAAGATTGCAACTTGACTTTCACGTCAACGCAGGGCGAAATTCGTAAAGACAAAGTAACTTTCCGACTCGTTAAACTCAAAGTAGACAAAAAGGATGTTTATTAAAGTTATATTTCCCATCTAATAAAGAAACCCTCGCAAAGGACTGGAGAACAAACGACTTTACTAAACAAAGATCTGAGATCGAATGAAACTGCGGCGCCGTGATTGGTTCGCCTCGGAGGCTCGGCATGTTTCTGATGTAATTTTATCAACAGCTTACGCCAAAGTCCGATTCGTGTTTTGATATTGACAAATTGATAAGTGGCTACCTATATATTGTAATTTAATTGACTTGTTTTGGACCTGATGCCTCTTTTTTTAATACCGATAAGACTTGTTTCTATGCCTTGAATATTATAAATAATTTACCGTATTATTATTTTGACATTTTTCGGAACAAAAGATGATAGTAAAAAAATAAAAATTTGTAATCTTGAGTGAAATTGTTTTAATTTATGTTGTTTCCTGATGCGTTGCGAATAATTACTTTGCAGAATTTAGCGATGACACATTAACATTTTAAGTTTAGTACAAGGGATCAATGTCATACTATAAGATAAGATATTTCTTTTTTGTCCTTGTGAAAAGAATCACTGTCCGGCATCAGTAGGTCTATGTCACACCCATTTAAATAACGCAGTGAGGCGTATGACAGTGAGGCATGGAACTGGCAGAGGAAGGATGAAAGTAGACTGAATGCTGTGAAAATGAGATCCCTGAGTATGGCCGTGTTAAAAATTTGGATATCCGGAAAGAATGCAAGGCTGATGTAAGCGTAATGAATAGGATCGAGAAAAGGACGCTTAGATGGTTAGGGCACGTAGAGCGAATCAACGATAAAAGGAGTGTAAAAATATTATACGATGCGAAATTGAATGGAAGAAGAAGTCGGGGACGCCCGAGGAAGACATGGCACGATCAAGTGAATCAAATACTTGAACCGGGCCATAAGAAGTGTCAGAATAACATGTATGAGACGATATATGAATGTGAATGAAGCAAGGAGTGTGTGCCAAGACAGAGTTGTTTGGCGGTCTATTTGGCGGTCTACCTCTGTGCTGAAACGGCGTGACAGTTGGTTTATTTATTTATTTGGAACATTTGACAGAGTGACAACATTACATACATACTGACAGATACAAAATAAATGGTAGGTCATCAATCCATTTCCAAAATGTTCACATCATGCAATTAGAAATACACTGTATTACACTAATAAAAACAATAGAAAAATAAAGAAAACAACCGTTTATAAAAAGAAATATCAACACAAGTTTAAATTTAGGAAAAAAACATTATAAAACATGAAATTACCTTAAAAAGTTGAATATGTGTGTACCTTTTTCTGTTTTATGTTTTAAGTAAAAATGGTATTTAAGATTTGATTAAACCTAAAAGGTGAGTTGGAGAATATATCAATTTCTATGTTCCATGTTTAACTCCTCTGCTAGCAAGTCCTCCGGAAGATGTTGCACAAGCAACATCTTCCACTTCTTATGATGGCAGTTTTTTTTAGGTTTTTTAATTTTATTTAAACAATAATAATAATTATTATTTTATTTTTTTTTAAAACAATTTTTAGTTTAAAGCTCTGCGATGTAATTATTTTTACGTGTGACAGCTGTTTCGCCTTCTGAGGGCATTATCAAACTGTTTGATAATGCCCTCAGAAGGCGAAACAGCTGTCACGCGTAAAAATAATTACATCGCAGAGCTTTTAACTAAAAATTGTTAAAAAAAAAAAATTAAAATAATAGTAATTATTGTTTAAACAAAATTAAAAACCCTAAAAATTAAAATGGAGTTCTACAAAATAAACTTTAAAACCATAAATAAAAAAGCAGTAGGAGTTTTTCAAATATTGTCAGGTTACTTTTCAAAAAAGGAAAAAAAAATAGTGGTAGATACCCAAGTATCGCCCTTGTGAAAGACCACCATTCAGAATTGAAACGCAGCTTGAAATGGCTTCAGCCGTGTTCGGTGAACATATCTGAACAGCCAGGTACTTTGTGACCTTCCTCTTCCCCATCTCACTACCTTCAACCTCACAACATACGCCAATAGGGGATGCTATAGACCCACTGGCTCCAGACGATTTGAATCAGTTGTGACCAGGAAAAAAAATTGAAGTATAAAAATCATATTTCTTTCAATAATAATAATAATAAAGTTTTTATTCCAGAAGAATTTTTTATTCAATGCATTCCATAATTGATAATACTACATAAAATAAAGCTGTAATAAAAATACATATAATAATAAAGAAAACAAAATAATAAAGAAAAAAAATAAAAAAAAAATAAAAGAAAAAAATAATAAAATAAAATAATAAAGAAAACAAAATAATAAAGAAAACACAAAATAAAGAAAACAAAATAATAAAGAAAACAAAAAATAAAGAAAACAAAATAATAAAGAAAACGAAATAATAAAAAAAAAACATAAATTCGTAAAAGAATTTCAAATGTTTTGATATAAAAAAACACGGCCTATAATTTCACTACGAAAATTCGGATGACAACAGAGTTGATTAAAAAATGTATTATTTCTCTTTCGCGTTGTCAAGCGAATCCCTCGATAATAAATTAATAAAGAAACATGTGATTCCGCCTCGGGTACATCAAATACGCTTCACGTTATTTGATATCAGCTATTAGGTGTGAACAGGCAAAGTAAACAATGTTTTTATACAAAGACAAGAAATTTAATGCGGGATTATTCAAGAGACGTTTTTTTTAATCCACTGGGCGGATTATTTTACAATTTATTTTTTAACATTAACTCAACACAGGGAAATTGTTCCCCCAGGGCCTCTGTCATCTTTGCGGATGCTGTGGGAGAGTCCTTTTGAGGGAAGGGAGTAGTAAGTCAGGAGGAGAAGTGAATTTCACTAACTAACTAACTAACCATCACGCCGTTTTCCCCGCAGGGGTAGGCAGAGAGGACGGACCGCCATATAACTCTGTCTCGGAACACACTCCTTGCTTCATTTACATTCATACATCATCTCATACATACTATTCAGTTATTCTGACTCTTCACCTGACCCGATTTAAGTATTTGATTTACTTGATCGTGCCATGTCTTTCTCGGGCGTCCTCGACTTCTTCTTCCATTCACTTTCGCATCATATATTCTTTTCACACTCTTTTCTTCGTTCATTCGCTCTACATGCCCAAACCATCTAAGCGTCCCTTTCTTGATCCTATTCATTACGCTCACATCAGCCTTGCATTCTTTCCGGATATCCACATTTTTAATACCGCACATACGTCTGTGAATTTATGTTTGCTAAAGAAGTTATCTCAGATAACTTAGAAGCATTAAAAAATCATTAAATATTAAATGTAATAGTTTAAATAATAAAATTAATTAATCTTATAGTATGTCCTATCCTAGATATATTCCCAGTAAGCCGCTCTGTTATTCCCAAAATCCCCTCAGTTACCCCTTCTACTTCCCATTCCAACTCCTAAATATGTATATACATCTCAGTATTTTGTATTTTAGGTTAATTTTAATATTGTCCTGATGATGGAGGGGTGCTTTTTTTATGAATACCGCACAAGAGTCTCAACTGCTCTCGACCGTCTAGAGCCAGTGAGACTATGGCGTCCCCAAATAGGGTATGTTGTGAGGCTGAAGGTACTGGGGAGGGGAAGGAGATTGGGAAGAGGAAGGTTGGGAAGTACCTGGCTATTCAGATCTGGTCACCAAACACGGCTAAAGCCATTGTAAGCAACGTTTCAATTCTGAATGGTGGTCTTTCAAATGTGTAATGACACATATTAATTAAATAAAAGTTATTGGCACACGCCGGGTTTGAACCCGCGACCTTTGAATTAGTAGTCGAGCGTCTTACCACTCGACTGTGGAGGCCGTCTGACCAATCTTCCGAAACCGGTCGACATAATATTGAATAATTACAGCGGTTATAAACAAAGTTTATCTGTTTTATTTATAATATTCACAATTTTATTTTCATCGTGTCCTCGCCGGAAAGGCAAAAGGTCTGAAGCCCTATTTTGGGAAGTTTACACCAGAGGACTTCAAAGTTTTTGTGTTTTTTTTTATTTTAATTTTATTTTATGGATTCTTTCGTAATCTACTGCTAACTATCTGGGGCTTATTCAAATACCCCTTGTAATGTCTATCTAACTAGTACTGCGGCTCGTTAGGCCTTATTACTATCGCTATCTGATGGTTGTATTTAATTGACTGAATTTATGTTTACATTAGTGAGTTACAAAATTTAAAAAAGTACACTCAGATAACTCAATCGTCACTGAGTTACCCGAAGCGGCATAAAAGCTAAAAAAGTCCCAAACTTGTGTCACTTGTATCAAGCCTTCTCCCAAAGGGTCAAAATATTTGAGATGGCTGAAGGGCCACAAAAGTCTTCAGAATCAAGCGAGAGTAGAAAAATGAATATAGAGAGGAAAATGAACTGATCAAAACTGCATATTTAACTAATTTTTTTATGTGTCGACGATGTGTTAAATAACATAATATATATATACTAGCAGATAAAAACCCGCTCCCGCGTGGTTTAATCACGACACACACATCAAAAGGAACATAGTGAGTAAATCGTGAAGGACCGTAATCGAAAGAAAATTTCAAAATTTTGTATGTATGAGCAATTTTTCCATCGAACGTGGCAGAAGACGGCTTACGGTATTAATACTATCAGATGTAAATTGAATGAAATTAATTTGCCGGGTTCTAGATCTAGATCCGTAGTCTGAATCCTAAACCCTCCTTTAACGGATACACACCGAGAACCAATGTTGAACAAGTAAACAGTAAACAGTAAACATGTTGCTGTGTCGTCACAGATGTAAAGTAACTTTCCTTGTAGAAAATGGAGATAGCGCCGCCCCGGCGAAAGATGACGTACGAAAAAATTACGTAAAACGATGCGCGTAAATAAATGCTACAAATTAATAACCTCGAAGCAACAATATATGGAGGGGAGCTAATTATTTTTACCCAACCTACACAAACTTGCGATAAATCACTTTCTCCGGGTTTTTGCGTCGTACACCATGAGAGAGAAAGAGACAACAAATATAATACACCGCTTCTATACACTGTAAGGATGATCTTAAGCTCCTGGTTCACGGCGGGACTCCGCCCACATTTTTTATTATGCCACTAAACGGTTTTTTAGGTTATATGCTATATTTTTGTTGATAAAAATACTGTGAAAAAGTGGCTATACGAATAAACAAAAACACTATGTCGATATGTGATATGAATGGATGTATAAATACCGTAGCCTTAGTCCTAGCCACGCCCAGGTGCGCAGGAGTCAGGTTAAAGTCATCAAAAACAAGTCAAAACCTGACTTTACTGCCTTGGATAGATACTACTCTACCTAATCTGTGTTAATAACATTTTGACTGTTTAGGTCAGAGGTTCCCAAACTTTTTTGTCCCGTAGATCACTTGCCGATTATTTCTGTTTTGTATAGACCCCCTGCTTTCCTAATATTGTTTTTTTTTAGCGTTGGGAAAAACGAACGCTTCAGGAACTGCTAGTTCTTTGAAATGAACCCTTCGCGGTGAATACTTCAATGGAAATCGAACTCGCCAAAAAATAGTACTAGTCGGTAGAGATCTCAAATCGAAAAGTGTTAGCAAATCAACAAAAAATTCCTCTCCGAGAAGAAAGCACTAGTCGGTAGAGATTTGAAATTGAAAAGTACTAGCAAATCGATAAAATATCCTCCCCAAACAATTATTATAACTAGCAGATAAAAACCCGCTTCCGCGTGGTATTCACGGGAACCAAGAGTAAATCGTGAAGGACCGTAGTCGGAAGAAAATTTCAAACTTTTGTATGTATGAGCAATTTTTCCATTGAACGTGGCAGAAGACGGCTTACGGTATTAATACTATCAGATTAATATAATTAGGGAATAAATGTTTATTATAAGAGAGTATTACGTAAGTACCTACATAGGTACTATCTGTGAGGTGGATTATTACATTTGCGGGAAGCCAACATTTTGGTGGCGGCCTGCCTAAATGGAATCCACTCTCGTGGACCCCCATTTACGCCCCATACACCCCCAATTTTATTTTTCATTGACGTGGACTCCCTTGCAAGTCGGAATCGACCCCGGGGGGTCGATATAGACCACTTTGGGAATGACTGGTTTAGGTCTACGTATGTACAGGTTGCACGTAGGGCGAAACAGGTCTCTCACTGAGTCATTAACGTATTTCATAATATCTTCCTTCTCGTAATTTCCTTGTATTCCCTCTTTTATCTATCTTTTTCTTTTCTTTGTATTATTCATCTATTATATTTTATCTTCTTAATTTTTTTTTTATGCATGTATTATGTATCTTTTAACTAAGTTTTTATAATTGGATTGTTTTTGCTCACATATGAATAATCTATAAAATTCTAGGTACAAATTTTGGAACCTTGGTATAAGAGTATACATTTATATGGAGAGAAAACTAAATATTTTTTACCCCACCTATACATAATTAACGATAAATCGCTTTCTCCGGGTTTTTACGTGGTAAACCGCGAGAGAGAAAGAGACAAGACAAGTTGTCACATAATATCGCACCACTTTTAGGTATATAAGCATGTTTTCCGTCCCCCACGTCTCCGGCGACTCAGCCCACTATGTTTTGTTATGCGACATAACTCGACGGTTTTTGAGGTTATATCCTATGTTTTTGTTGATAAAAATACTGTGAAAAGTGGTGAGATATATAAAATAAAAACATTACATCGAATGGACGTCAAAAAGGTGTGTCCATGAAAATCCTAACAACGACCGAGTTAGGAATAAATCAACAATCTTGACTACACTGTTTCGCAAACTTATCCCTCCTCGTATATTATTGCTCTGAGCATGGCACTTTGTGAATACTTATTTGTTACGATAAACATTATGAAAACAATTGTAAGTAGGTACTACCAAGATACGCAATAAACAAAAAAATATTATTATTAAGCGTTGTCTCAGTAACGTATTTACAAATAATGTAGATACGTTACTGAGACAACGCGCGTGGATGAACTAAACCGAGTCCGCGAGACATACCTGAGATTTACTGCGTTTAGACAAACATTCGTTCGACAGACAAGCTGTCACCAGCTGCCATAAACGCGTCGCTGTAGGCTCCTTTCTGAGAAAAAAAATGCTTTGAGAGGTGTAAAAATCATTCGGGAGCAAAAAACATATCTCATGGAGTTTCTTTCCATTCATAATTACCCACAAATCACTTATTATTTCAATTCAATTAACACTATTATTCACAAGGTTTTTATCTACTCGAAAACGGTGTGAGATAGCGAATGCAGAAATACATACGTGTGTGAAAGACAACCACGGCTACTGGCGCGATACCCGATCATAACAGTAGCGTGGGACGTTCATATAGCTATCTCATCCGTACACACATATTTTTTTAATGCCTATCCCTTTCATAAGCGGGTGAAACGGAAAACAAGACGGTACCAGTGGTGCTACATTTTGCGTAAGATTTGTACGAATATGACGTGTCTTGTATTTTATGTCTATGATTGTTAAGCTATCACAATAAATACGTTTTTAAAGCGCTAGGAGACTTATTTTTGTAGTGAACTTAGTTTGTTTTGTGGATGGCTACAGAAGTATGGCGCTATGGCAAGTTAGACAGAGAGGATGCTTTCAATTCAGCTTCTGATTCGACCAAACACAGCGCGCCTCTTTTTCAATACGCGCCCAATCAATTTCATACGTACATTGAAAAATTCGTCACGAGGTATGTTTCAAACAGCACGTCAACACATTTAATTCAGAGCAAATGAACACAGACATAAAAAAATGACATCACTGGGTTCGAGAGGTCTTGAAATATTGGACTATCTCCATGTTGGGAATGATAACATGTTTCTTTCTGAATACAGTCTGCACGGTAACCAATAAATACAATATGTCCGTCAGACTAGTTAAGTCAACCCTCAGAGTGCCAAGAAAAGATTGATCGTTGTTCTTGGAACTTCCCACGACGATCGTGGTTTGAGTAATTTGTATAAAGGAACATCTTTTATAGATAAGACGGATAATGTGATGCTGAAGAGGAATGCTCAGAATTCCATGGACAGCCAGGCGGACTAATCTATCAATGTAGAAAGAGCTAAGCATTCAAAACAGGCTACAGCGCATCCTGACATATTTTGAGGCTCGTTGCTCGCTAAACTTAGGACTCGAATTTCGGATAAATTGTTGAACCCTGACAAAGTGGAAGGCAAGAGAAGCAGAGGAAGATCACAGTTGTGTTGGATTCTATTTCTCCATATAGTGTAGGCCTCCTTGGTCGAGTGGTAAAACGCCTTTTTTACCATCGATTTTTTATAGTTAATACCGCACAAGAGTCCCAACTGCTCTCAACCGTCTAGAGCCAGTGCGATTAATGCATCCCTGATTTTGAGGTATGTTGTGAGGCTCAAAGTAATGGGGAGGTGAAGGAGATGAGGAAGGGGAAGGTTGGGAAATACCTGGATATTCAGATCTGGTCACCAAACACGGCTAAAGCCATTTCAGGCAACGTTTCGATTTTAAATGGTGGTTTTTCACCTGGGCGATACTTGGAGTATCTACCACTCTGGAACGTGCCGCAAATATACCATACATTATTTTACATGAATTAAATGTGTTATGACACATGTTAACGAAACAAAAGTTATTTGCACACGCCGGACTTGAACCCGCGACCTTTGGATTCGTAGTCGAACGTCTTACCACTCGACTACGGAGGTTGTCTTATATGCACGGTGGCATTTGAACTAACTTGCTAATGGCCATTCCTTTGGGGAGGGCACTGCTGTTGAATCGAATCGCCATGTCCTTTCTCCGTTATTTTTTTGGTGAGGAACCGGTTCCAGTTCTTTTCGTTTTGGAAATTGCTACCAACTTGAGAATTTTTTTCCTGTGTAATAAAACTATTTTTTCGGAGGAACTTTTCTGGCACCACTAACCGGTTCCAAAAGAACTGGATAAATAACCGGTTCCTCGTCGGTCACCGGTAACTGAAACCGCAGGTGCACCCATTTCCGATATCGACCATCTCTAGTTTCTTCAAAAGTAGTTGGCAGTCGGCGTAAACAAAATATTGTTATCAAACAGGTCGGAGCAAGTGTAACCCCTGATAAAAGGTTGGTACATACGAGTGTATTGCGGGGGGTTACGACAAATATATTTTCACGGAGAGACGCGCAAAGAAATTACTGATGAAATTGTCGCGAACCAATTCTCATGACGTTTGAATTTATTTGTTTTTCTGTTAAAAACAAAATGGTTTCATTCTATAATAATCGCATCATTTTGCTGAATCGGTTGTTTGTGTACACACCTTGGAATAACAATGTATGGAGAGAGAGCTAATTATTTTTACCCAACCTATACAAACTTGCGATAAATCTCATTCTCCGGGTTTTTACGTCGTTCACCATGAGAGAGAAAGAGATAGAAAATATAATACACCGCTTCTATATACTGTCACAATCTTGGAGAAATAATGTATGGAGAGAGAGTTGATTATTTTTACCCAACCTACACAAACTTGCGATAAATCTCTTTCTCCGGGTTTTCACGTCGTACACCATGAGAGAGAAAGAGACAGCAAATGTACTACACCGCTTCTATATACTGTCACAATCTTGGAGAAACAATGTATGGAGAGAGAGCTAATTATTTTTACCCAACCTACACAAACTTGCGATAAATCTCTTTCTCCGGGTTTTCACGTCGTTCACCATGAGAGAGAAAGAGACAGCAAATATAATACACCGCTTCTTTATGTACTGTCACAATCTTGGAGAAACAATGTATGGAGAGAGAGCTAATTATTTTCACAATCTTGGAGAAATAATGTATGGAGAGAGAGCTAATTATTTTTACCCAACCTACACAAACTTGCGATAAATCTCTTTCTCCGGGGTTTTCACGTCGTACACCATGGTCACAATGGTCACAATGATCTTGGGCTCCTGGGTCACCGCGGGACTCTGCCCACATTTTTTATTATGCCACTTAACTTGACACAACTAAACGGATTTTCAGGTTAAATGCTATATTTTTGTTGATATCAATACTGTGAAAAAGTGGTTATACGAAAAAACAAAAACATTGTGTCGATATGTGCTATGAATGGATGTATAAATACCCTAGCCTTAGTCCTAACCACGCCCAGGTCCGCCGAGTCCGGTAAAAATCATCAAAAACTGACTACACTGCCTTGGATAGATACCACTCTATATACTCTAAGGTACACACCCATCTTGTGTTGACGTCAGTTATGGCCTTTGACTGGTTATATTGGATTACTTACCAACGTATTACGAACTCTACTATCTAATTTTCATTCAGTGTCACAGTCAAGCCAGTGGGATCAAGGCATCTCTAAATGGGTGTGTTGCGAGGCTGGAGAGAGTAAGAGGGGAAGGAAAAGGGGAAGAGGAAGGTGGGGAAGTATCGGGCCATTTACATCAAATAACTAAATACAGTTAAAGCAGAATACTGAGAGAATCTAACATATCGTCGCCGGAAAGGCAAAAGGGCTGAAGAGCCATTTTGGAAAGTTTAAACCAGAGCACTTTTTAGTTGTTTTTTTTTATTATAAAACAATTCATAAGTGATTTAATAAAACAAATTTATAACTTTATTCCACTTTTATTTATATAAAGTTATAAATTTGTTTTATTAAATCATTAAAATGGAATTCCACCACGAATTAACAGTTTCAAAATTAGAAATAATTCATAAGTCTTCTGTACCTGGTTGGATTTTGAAAAAAAGAGTTGACTCGGGTAACTCAATGCTCTCACTGAGTTATCTAAAGTGTCAAAAAGCTAAAAAAAGTCCCCAAACTTGTGTCGCTTGAGTCGAGCCTTCTCCCAAATGGTGAATATATTTGAGATGGCTGAAGGGCCACAAAAGTCTTCAGAATCAAACGAGAGTCAGTGCATTCGATGCAGAAGAGAAAATTGATCAAAACTGTATGTTTAACTAATCTTTGACCAAATTGTCGCTTAAGCCCTTTTTCCTTTCCAGCGACAGTATTATTTCTGACGGGAGCCAGTAAGACTATGGCATCTCCAATTGGAATTCATTTTGGGGTTGAGAAAGATGGAAATGAGTAGAGGAAGGTCGGAAACTACCTAGCTGTTGATATCTGGTCAGCAAAGTGTTTGACGGCCTCCATAGTCGAGTGGTAGGACGCTCGACTACGAATCCAAAGGTCGCAGGTTCAAACCCGGCGTGCGCTAATAACTTTTATTTAATTAATATGTGTCATAACATTTAATTCATATAAAAAATAATAAAAAGTATATTTTTCGGCACGTTCTAGAGTGGTAGGTACTCTAAGTATCGCCCTGGTGAAAGACCACCATTCAGAATTGAAACGTTGCTTGAAATGGCTTTAGCTGTGTTTGGTGACCAGATCTAAATGGCCACAGGTATTTCCCAACCTTCCTCTTCCCAATCCCCTTCCCCTCCCCAGTACCTTCAGCCTCACAACATACCCTATTTAGAGATGCCATAGTCTCACCTGGCTCTAGACGGTCGAGAGCAGTTGAGACTCTTTGTGCGGTATTCATATAAAAAATAAAAAAAACAAAGCTGACGCCATCTTAGGCAAAAAATTTAATTCGAATGGTGGTCATTCACCAGGGCAATACTGTGAAAATAGTAAAAGTAATGATTTTTAAAAATCCCTATTGATAGATATACTTATCTGTGCAGTTGGGGGCGAACCTGCTGTAGATATTTTGCATTTAAAAAAAAAAAAAACAGTTCAATCATTCAATAGTTTATCTTTTGTAAAAGGTGTTTCGTATGCAAATTGGTTGATGACAATAATTGTTATTCATCATCAATTATTCAAAATCATTATCAATTAGTGACAGGTGGTGACGAATACAAACTTTGCCATTTCCTTCGATCGCCTTTCATGTTCAATGTCCAATAAAAGAATATAGATAAAAATATTTTTGTTAATAACAAAGAGATTATAATCACCTGAGTGCAAAAAACACGACCATTTCACAATCCGCCATATCTGAGACAATTATCGGTAAGTACCCTAATAAGATAACTTTTTCAAAACAATAACACAATTGTATTTTTGGTACGTAATTGTTATTGTTAAGTTGTAGATTTGCCAAATTAAAAAATATTTTGTACAATATTGACCCCTTCGGATAGTGCAAGGTTCCTTCTGACACGGCAATGTCACGCGATAATGAGCTCTGTGGAAAAGTCACTTTAAAGTTTATTATCGCCTAACATCGCGGTGAAAAAATAATTAATTAATATTTACTATGTAAATGTAGTTAATTGGTGGGCAATTTAAACCCTTAACATGTAATATAGGTTTGTAATATACATACATTGGGCATTGAAACTAGCAAAAAAACTTATGATTACTTTGATTGTAAATAATCCTATTGACCCAAAGGTCACTTGTGAACCAAATCAAAAAAAACTGATAAGCACAGACTAAACAAAGTAACAACTATTTATTCTTCGTAATCATCAATAACAATTTGATTTATTTGTAATGCATTGACCCTAATATGTATACTTTTGTTGGCGAAGAAAAAAAAAATATTCAGACACCCCCCCCCCCCCCCCCCCCCCCGCCCTTT